>BROE01000005.1:1184108-1196608 GCA_036571765.1 Plecoglossus altivelis | reverse complement strand
GTACAGCTCGAGCCAGCATGTTTATGATGATGCGCGCTGATGCGGTGTGTGTTGCTATAATTAACGGCTAGTCGGCGGTGGATTTACAACCTAGACTGCAGTTTGATTTGACTTGCTGGAAACCGTCTCAAAAACAGCAGCACCATCTGAAAAGTTAGCTTACTTAAATGAAAATGTCCTCGACACTTCTAAGTTCCCCATCGCCGAACAAAAGCAACCTTTTCACCGCGAGTTCCGAGCGAACAGACCCGCTGGAAGTCAAGCGACAGGTCAGCCTCGCGCTGTTCGGTTTATGTCTCTCGATCGCAGCTGTCACGTTCGTCGGCGGCGTGTATTCTCTCATCTCGCTCCTCCGCACGACGAGAAAAACCTCCCTCAGCATAATCGTGGCTTCGATGTCCGTGGATGACCTCCTGAGCGTGGTTCCCCTTTCTCTCTTCATGCTCCACCAGTGGGATAGAACCCGCGAGAAAGACACGGCGACTCTCTGCACGCTGTCTGGACTTCTCTATGTCTTCCAGGCACTGTCCAGCAATATGAAAGCTTGTCTCATTGCAATTTACACCTTTTATGTCACGAAAAGGTTTGGAATTCTTCAGTCACTCCGGAAACCGTTGAGAGTGATGTGGGCGATCGGCGGCGTGTGGGTCTTCAGCCTGGCCGTCAGTGTGTTACCTCTGTGCGGCTTGGGAAGTTTCACACCAGCCTCTCTTGGTTGCTTTCCGGAGAGCGAGGGATTTTACATCCCGTTACTGTTTTCGCTCTACTGCTTCTGTTTTTGCGGTTTGGTGGTCTTCTTCGTTCCTCTCACGTATCATCTGATGTGCTCCCGCGAGCCGCACCGGACTTTTTACCCGAGTTATTTCGAAATAGCAGCAGGACCGAGTCGGGATGGATCTGATCCACTATGCGACCTACCGTCGCTCTCCCGGGAGAGCTTGAATAAAAGTTTCGGTGCCTACAGCGAGCTGTGTCCGGGTTCTCTCGGTATGGGGCTCGGACAGAGAGGAAACGTGGACACGTTCACCTGCACGACGCCCGCTTCGGTCGGTGGACCGAGGGACGATTTACCGGATTCACCTGTGCTTTTTGCACAAAAGCGCTTTTCTATGATTCTAGCAGTGGTTCGAGTCATTCTGTGGATGCCAATGATGGTGGGTATTTTCCATGTTTAAATGTGAATCAGCACAACAACAGCAAAACAGAAGGCAACGTCTAAATAATATCTCAAGTTTGTGTTGAAGTATTGTACTAATTTTGACATTTGTTCAACAGAAAAAGTTGCGATTTTGAATGAAATAGCCTAATGTTAGTGGCTAGTTTGAGAGCCGTTACATTTAGCATTCGACTGAAAGCCACGGACAAATACATTTAACATTTTAAATAAAATATAGATATTTATTTCTATGTTTTTATTGTAGACAGCTTAGTATATGTTGTGTTCTTTTCACAGACACTAGTGCTCGTGCGCCACGCCGTGAACGCGCGCAGCGCCTCCCTAGAGACCCTGAGCTTTTTCCTGACCTTGCTCGCGCCCGCGGTCACGCCGGTGTTCGTGCTCTCCGAGCGGTGGATCCACCTTCCGTGCGGTTGCTTCATCAATTGCCGGCGGGATCCGGTGCACGAACACCCCGGTTAGTGAAATGGACCCATCGGTGTTTTGTAGAACTACAACGCACGACATTACAACGGCGTTTCATATAGGAGGGTGGACATCATAATTGGGACATATAGACTATCCAACCATATAGGCTATAAATCTACATTTGTTATTAGGAAGACAGATGTGGTGACGGATGTTAGTCTCTATTTCTAATCTACTTCAGACCTCTAGATCAGGGGTCTCCAATCCGCTGTCCTGAAGGTTTTCGATGTTTCCCTGCACACCTAATTCTAATGAATGAGCCATTACCAAGCTCTGTGGAAGCTTCATAAGGACCCTTTATTAGAGTCAGGTGTGCTGGAGCAGGGAAACATCTAAAACCTTCAGGACAGCGGCCCTCGAGGACCAGGATTGGAGACCCCTGCTCTAGATTATGTGCTTTCTAAGCAACACTGCGTGTCGTTTCAGTCTTATTCAGCTATTTACCCGCTTCATAATCATACATGTTTTCTAATTGTGTCCATAGCGATGAAAAGGAGGTTCGAGTTTAACCTCTCGTTCCAACAAGGTTACGGGATGTACAAGATATCCCATACTGCCAAATATAACAACAGCCCATCCGTGGAGAAACCGGCCTATCACAATCTCTTCAACTGTGACTTGAGCGACAACCGCCTTCACGTGCTGGACAGCGCTGCTGTCTCGAGCCTGCAGGCCGAGCTCGATTTCAGGACCCCACGTGCGGTGGACAGCTCCTCGCTCAACGCAGGGCTCGAACCCGCGAACGGAGGTGGGGAAGCGCTCGCGGATTGTTTGCCATTCCTTCACGGAAACCAAGGTGTTGACGACCGCTTCTGTAGTGTTCCATCACCGCCATCCCTCTCGAGCCACCACCGCGATCGCGAGGATCACAATCTCACGGACACTTCGTCGGTATTTGACGGACCAGAGAGGAGGTTATCGCACGAGGAGTGCCGGAAAATCGAACTGACGGACTGGGAATGGTGCCGTAGCAAGTCTGAACGGACCCCGAGACAGGTAGGCGAGTCCACGTGCAAGTATAACCGGAACAGCGCTCATTCAAAGCGTAACTTTCGTTCTTTACATAGAATATAGTTTTCCTGGATCAGAGTAAACCTCGCCTTCCGTGAGATAACTTTTTGATAGTCCTTCTCTTCCTCTCATCGCTTGTTCAAACTGACTCCTACCTAACACAACACGGACATTGAACGTGTATAATTAGCTGCATACAATATAACTATTGCCGCCATAAAGGAGATTCATGTCCCAGTTTGTTAGTGTGTTAACGCTGATAAGGGGAGGCGACGGTGCCTCACGCGCACCCGTTTCCAGTTGCAAGGCAGATAAACCGTTGATAAAGCGTTAATTGAGGATGTAAAGCAGGTGACGATGCTTGCCCCGGGAAGCGTTGCGTCAACAACTGTTCCTGCCAGGACGCTGCGTGCGTGCGGCCCTCAACCACGGTGATGAACTACCTGGGGGTCTGGAGGGAGAGAGCTGGTGAGAGAAAGTGAGAGATGGAGAGAAAGAGAGAGAGAGAGAGGGAGAGAGAGGGACGGAGAGAGAGAGGGACAGAGAGAAAGTGAGAGATGGAGAGAGAGAGATATGGAGAGAGAGAGGGACAGAGAGAAAGAGAGGAATGGAGAGAGAGAGGGACAGAGAGAGGGATGGAGAGAAAGGGATGGAGAGAGAGAGGGACAGAGAGAAAGTGAGAGATGGAGAGAGAGGGATGGAGAGAGAGACAGAGAGAAAGAGAGAGGGAGATGAAGAGAGAAAGTGAGAGATGGAAAGAGAGAGAGAGGGAGATGGAGAGAGGGACAGAGAGAAAGAGAGAGATGGAGAGAGAAAGTGAGAGATGGAGAGAGTGGGAGATGGAGAGAGAGAGGGATGGAGAGAGGGACAGAGAGAAAGAGAGAGATGAAGAGAGAGAGAGGGAGATGGAGAGAGAGACAGAGAAAGAGAGAGATGGAGAGAGAAAGTGAGAGGTGGAGAGAGGGAGATGGAGAGAGAGAGAGAGGGAGATGGAGAGAGAGAGAGGGAGATGGAGAGAGAGAGAGAGGGAGATGGAGAGAGAGAGAGGGAGATGGAGAGAGAGAGAGGGAGATGGAGAGAGAGAGAGGGATGGAGAGAGGGACAGAGAGAAAGAGAGAGATGAAGAGACAGAGAGGGGGATGGAGAGAGAGACAGAGAAAGAGAGAGAGGGACAGAGAGAAAGAGAGAGATGGAGAGAGAAAGTGAGAGGTGGAGAGAGAGGGAGATGGAGAGAGAGAGAGGGAGATGGAAAGAGGGACAGAGAGATACAGGGCTCCCCAAAACCAAGACAGTCTTTGATGTAAACTATACCGGCCTCCGGCAGTAGCTAATACTAAAACGAAACGAAAATATCCGAACGGTTCTCCATACTGATTCTGTTCTTTGTATTATGTCACGTCTGTGTCTAAGCAATTACTGTCATTCTGTCAGGTGATTTGGTTTGAGTGGGTAATGTCATCCGTGCTTTGTGTTTCAGCACTAGCATGTATCCATGTGGGCATGTGTTGCTTTGTGTGTGTGCTAGAGAGTGTGTGTGAGAGGGAGAGAGGCAAGGTATGACAGTACTGACTTGTCCGTGACCCGGCCTCAGGGATTACCAGCGTAGACATTGCCAGGCCTCGGGCCTCGCGAGGGCCTCAGTCAGGCAGGAAGTGTAGAGAGCTGGAGGAAAGGGTTTCTCTAAGACACAATCAGAAGTTGAAACGACACCAGCACTCCAGGGGCTGTGGAGATAGGTGTGAAATAAGACAATCCTCACCTCCTCTCTCTCTCCCTCTCCCTCCCCTCTCTCTCTCTCCCTCCCCTCTCTCTCTCCCTCTCCCTCCCCTCTCCCTCTCTCGCTCCCCCTTCTCCCTCCCCTTTCTCTCTCTCTCTCCTCTCCCTCCCCTCTTCCTCCCTCTCTCCCTCTCCCTCCCCTCTCTGCCTTATCTGTCCTCTCCCCTCCTCTCCTCCTTCCCCCTCCTCCTTTCCTCCTCCCTCCGGGTCTCACCTCCCCCCTACCAACTCCCTCTTCTCCCCATGTCCCTATCCCTCACCCTCCCTTCCTCCTCCTCCTCCTCCCCTCTCCTCCCTCACTCCCCAGGACTGTGTTAATAGGATGTGAGCGTGAAGACATGATTGACACAGGGTGTCACCAGGCTGGTAAAACTGGTTGGGACGTCTTCCTCTCTGTTCCAGGCGGAGAGAGAGTTACAGAGAGCTAGAAAGAGCTAGCGAGGGATATAAATAGATCTTAAAACAGAGAGAGACCAAGAGATATTTGTACGGGTGGCGAGAGAGACATAAGACAAATGTCTACAGAGAGAGAAAGGTTGAAGAGAGAGAGAGAGACGGAGAGAGAGAGACGGAGAGAGAGAGAGAGAGAGAGAGAGAGAGAGAGAAAGGTTGAAGACAGAGAGAGAGAGAGAGACGGAGAGAGAGAGAGAGAGAGAGAAAGAATGAAGACAGAGAGAGAGAAAGGTTGAAGACAGAGAGAGAGACAGAGAGACAGAGAGACAGAGCGAGAGAGAGAGAGAGACAGAGAGAGAGAGAGAGAGAGAGAGAGAGAGAGAGAGAGAAAGGTTGAAGAAAGAGAGAGAGAGAGAGAGAGAGAGAGACGGAGAGAGAGAGAAAGGTTGAAGACAGAGAGAGAGAGACAGAGAGAGAGAGAGACGGAGAGAGAGAGAGAGAGAAAGGTTGAAGACAGAGAGAGAGAGAGAGAAAGGTTGAAGACAGAGAGAGAGAGAGAGAGAAAGGTTGAAGACAGGGATCTTTCACTAAGACATTCCTCCCCTCTTCAGTTTCTGATGCGATAAGATCAAGAAATCAAAATGTAAATAATTCATTTCCGTATGTATGCCTGTCTGTCTGTTTCTTTCTGTCTGTACTGTCTGGTCTTCGATCTCGTTTTCTGTCCTGTTACTTTGTCTTTATTTCCTGTCTCATAGAAATTTCATGATCTTTCTGTCTTCTCCGTCCTCGCTCCCCTCACTCTGCCCCTCCTCTCACTCTGCCCCCACTCTGCCCCTCCCCTTACTCTGCCCCTCCCCTCGCGTCCGTCCTCCCCTCCTTGCTCCTTTCTCATGATCGCCCGCTCCTCATCCCCTCCCTCCTCTCTCTCTCCTCCCACATCCTCATCAACCCTCCATCCCTCTACCTCACTCCTCTCTCTCTACCCTGCACGTCCTCCTCGGCCGGGTTGCGGTCATGTCACCGCTTTTCTGGCTAAAATCATCACTCGTAAGGGCGGGTTGGTGTGACGTTTTGGGCTCTGCAAGACGTAACCCGGGTCGCTCGATCCGTGGCGTAATGATCCTTCCGCTTCCTGCTCCTTCTAAGGCCGGAGAACATCTACGCTAGCCGGATGAGTAGCTTACCTTGACACTTTCTCTTGGAGCTGACACCGACAGTCCACCTCTGTTCACTCGGCCCTCGTCTGCGAGCGGCTAATTGACCCTGATTTTTGTGATTTTCCTGGCTCGCTTCGACAGTATCTATTCGCAAGGCAGAACAGACACCCAACTGTGATTAGGCAATTATCGCAGCTGACACCTAAGCGGGTCTTTGGCAATTAAAAATCAATTGTCAGAGTAAATAAGGACTTCTAATTTAATGCGCGTTCAGGACTGTTTAATTTGAAAATGCAGTTGCTTGACAAAACCTCTGACGACGTTAATTTCGTAGGGGTTAGTAATCGCACATACAGTTTAGTTATAATGTAGGTGACTGGGACTTTGGCCTTAACAATAATAAAATAATACTGAAGTACAGTAAACCGTAAATGGAGCATACTCCTACGTCGGGTTGTTTATTTAAGTCTCAACTGGTCTAGGAAATACTGCACCAAATTGCCACGCATAGCAAATGGAGAATGGTTAATAATAAAATGTGCAGAAGATAGACCACAATCATCAAAACTCAAGTTATAAAAATACATCCTTTGATTGCCATGTATAACGATCATTTGTATCCTCTGTCTGACATGACAACAGCAACAGAGCCAGACTGAGAATGTTTAGATGTCAGCTTGGCTCGACAGAGACTCCTCGCATGCTAGCATCTCAGGGAACAGTTAGCCAGAGTGCTGGGTGAGGGTGTTGGGTGAGAGCGTGAAGGTGAGGGTTAGGGGTGAGGGTGAGGATGAGGGTGAGGGTGAAAGTTTTGGGTGAGGGTGTTGGGTGAGAGGGTGAAGGTGAGAGGGTGAAGGTGAGGGTGTTGGGTGAGGATGAGAGGGTGAAGGCAAGGGTTAGGGGTGAGGGTGTTGGGTGAGGATAGGGGTAAGGGGTTTTGGGTGAGGATGAGGGTGAGAGGGTGAAGGCGAGGGTAAGGGGTGAGGGTGTTGGGTGAGGATAAGGGTGTTGGGTGAGGATGAGGGTGTTGGGTGAGGATGAGGGTTAGGGTTTGGGGTGAGGGTTAGGGGTGAGGGTTAGGGGCGAGGGGTGAGAGTTAGGGGTGAGGGTGAGAGGGTGAAGGTGAGGGTTAGGGGTGAGAGTTAGGGGTGAGGGTTAGGGATGAGGATATTTGGTGAGAGTTAGGGGTGAGGGATAGGGGTGAGGGTGTTTGGTGAGGGAGTTGGGTGAGGGTTAGGGGTGAGGGTTAGGGGTGAGAGTGTTTGGTGAGGGTGTTGGCCTCTGACAGTGTGTCCTTGGTCTCCACAGCGATCGACAGGAGGTCTGGCCATCCCTTTGTGTGCCTTCCAGGGTACCGTATCTCTACATGCTCCCACAGGCAAGACCCTCTCTCTGTCCACCTACGAGGTGAGCAGCGATGGCCTCAAGATCTCACCCAACGCTAAGAAGGTACGACCACGTTCACGCTGTATCACACTAGACACACCTGTGTTAGTGTCAGTCCTGACCCCTCCATCAGGCCTGCAGACAGCCAAGTGGAGGGAGGGATTTCCCCCCTCTGATTTGTACTGAACTTTGTTTCTTATTTCTATCTGTTCTGCTGCTCCAAGGTGGAAGTGTACCGCTCCAAATCAGTAGGCCATGAGCCCAGCGTCGATGACCCATCTGGAAGCCCGCAGCCAGGCGTGAGTTCTGGAGGGGTCGGCGTGGGCATGGAGGTTGGCATGGGCGTGGGCGACACCAACGTGAAGATCCACCTGGAGGTTCTGGAGATCTGCGACAACGAGGAAGCCATGGACAGCGTGTCCATCATCTCCAACATCAGCCAGTCGTCCACGCACGCGCGCTCGCCATCGCTGCGATACTCCCGGCGGGAGAACCGCTTCGTGTCGTGCGACCTCGGGGAGACGGCTTCCTACTCGCTGCTCATCCCCAGCGGAAGCAGTCCCGAGGCGGACAGCCTGAACATCAGCATCCCCGACACGGTGGAGGCCCACAGGCTGACCAGCCGGCGTCAGACACAGGAGAGCTGCGGCTACAGGGAAGAGATCCAGCTGCTCAACGAAGCATACAGGAAGCAGGGAGGGGACCAGGATGATTGACGCGCACGCAGACAGGAAGTGAGGCGGGGACGAGGAAGGTTGACGCACACGTAGACTGGAAGTGAGGCGGGGACGAGGAAGGTTGACGCGCGCGCAGACAGGAAGTGAGGCGGGGACGAGGAAGGGCGACGCGCGCGTAGACTGGAAGTGAGGCGGGGACGAGGAAGGTTGACGCATGCAGACAGGAAGTGTGGCTGGGGATCTATCAGAATGATGCGCACACTCACAAGAGAAGAAAGACTGATATTCTTTACACACTCATATATATTTATACAGAAACACAAGTTACTTTTAAGGCTTCTGTTCTAGCTTTGTATTTTAGCAAACAAAGTGCACTGAGACCCAGCTAGACAGTTATAAAATTATAATCACCTCTGTGTCTGCTCTGCTCTGTGTCTGCTCTGCTCTGCTCTGCTCTGTGTCTGCTCTGTGTCTGCTCTGTCTGCTCTGTGTGCTCTGTGTCTGCTCTGCTCTGTGTCTGCTCTGCTCTGCTCTGTGTCTGCTCTGTGTCTGCTCTGCCTGCTCTGTGTGCTCTGTGTCTGCTCTGCTCTGTGTCTGCTCTGTGTCTGCTCTGTCCCTGCTCTGTGTCTGCTCTGTGTCTGCTCTGTCTGCTCTGCTCTGTGTCTGCTCTGTGTCTGCTCTGTTCTGTGTCTGCTCTGTGTCTGCTCTGTGTCTGCTCTGCTCTGCTCTGTGTCTGCTCTGTCTGCTCTGCTCTGTATCTGCTCTGTGTCTGCTCTGTGTCTGCTCTGTCTGCTCTGCTATGTGTCTGCTCTGTGTCTGCTCTGCTCTGCTCTGTCTGCTTTGCTCTGTGTCTGCTCTGTGTGCTCTGTGTGCTCTGTGTGGTCTGTGTCTTTGTTGCTCGGTGTCTGCTCTGCGTCTGCTCTGTTCTGTGTCTGCTCTGCTCTGCTTTATTCTTCGCCGTCACCACGACAACAAATGCCAGACACGGCCTGTGTGTGATCCTAAGGGAGGCCAGAGAACAGCAGAAGAGACGTGAAGAGGAGGAGAGAGGAACACACACAAGGTCAGAGCAGCCAGGACTACTCACTGTCCCTCAAGGTCTCTCTACCACATGCTCCTGTCTTTACAGGAGAGAGAGAGAGACAGAAAGAGAGAGGGACAGAGGGTGAGACTGGAAGCAAGAGAGGGAAACACAGAAACAGAGAGACCGAGAGAGATGAGAGATACGGTGAGAGAGATGAGAGAAAGAGACAATGAAAGAGAGAACCAAGGATGAGAGAGTGAACTATACAGACACAACGACAGAGAGTGATCTCTACAGACATGAAGACAGAGAGTCAGAGCAGCATAGAGACATGAAGACAGAGAGTCAGAGCAGCATAGAGACATGAAGACAGAGAGTCAGAGCAGCATAGAGACATGAAGACAGAGTCAGAGCAGCATAGAGACAAAGACAGAGTCAGAGCAGCATAGATGCATGAAGACAGAGTCAGAGCAGCATAGAGGCATGAATACAGAGAGTCAGATCTCTATATAGACATGAATACAGAGAGTCAGATCTCCATACAGACATGAAAACAGAGAGTCAGAGCAGCATAGAGACAAAGACAGAGTCAGAGCAGCATACAGACATGAAGACAGAGTCAGAGCAGCATAGAGGCATGAATACAGAGAGTCAGATCTCTATATAGACATGAAGACAGAGAGTCAGAGCAGCATACAGACATGAAGACAGAGTCAGATCTCCATACAGACATAAAGACAGAGAGTCAAGCTAAGGAGAGATCATGCTGGAAAGCAGCCAGCTAATCTAACATGTGGATCTGCTTCTCATGACGTCATCAGTGACTCATTGTCTGAGTCACTGTGTGTGTGTGTGTGGTGTGTGTGTGTGTGTGTGTGTGTGTGTGGTGTGTGTGTGGTGTGTGTGTGCGTGTGTGTGTGGTGTGTGTGTGGTGTGTGTGTGTGCATGCATGCGTGCTTAGCTTACAAGTGCTCCTTCCTGTTTGTAAGACAGTTCATGAATATATAGGGTGTCTGCTTTGCTGCAGTGTTTTCATGCACACTGTATTTCCAAAATGCCAATTTCGCTTTATACACATATATAGATTTTTTTCAAAGTAGAAAGAGCTTAAGAGATGATGCCAAGCCCAGAAGAGTAAGACTACCTGCAGGATATTATTCTTCTTCTCAGGTATGTCTGTGTGATTAATACATGATCTACTTCTTACGTGAATGTACAGTGCTAAGGCATGTTTGCAGGCAGCGATGACGTCTCATGTGAGTCTTCAAGGCTTTCTACTGTGTGCTGTATGTGTGACTGTTTAGATTACGGTGTGTTAAAGCAAGAAGGATTATACCAGGGGTAGGATTCTCACCGAAGTACTGTGAGCCAATGGTGCTGACTGCAAGCCTCTGGGACACACAGACACACTGTGTTACAGCAACACTGGGAGACAGAAGTACAGAGGGAGAGACAGAGAGAGATAGAGAGAGGGAGAGACAGGGAGAGAGATAGAGAGACAGAGAGAGAGAGAGAGAGAGAGAGAGAGAGAAGTACAGAGGGAGAGACAGAGAGAGATAGAGAGAGGGAGAGACAGGGAGAGAGAAGTACAGAGGGAGAGACAGAGAGAGAGAGAGAGAGAGGGAGAGACAGGGAGAGAGAGAGAGAAGTAGCGAGGGAGAGACAGAGAGAAGTAGAGGGAGAGAGAGAGAAGTAGGAGACAGAGAGAGAAGAGAGGGAGAGAGAGAGAGAGAAGTAGAGAGAGACAGACAGACAGAGGAGTGCAGCATGGGGAGTGGTAAATGAGAGACAGAGAGAAGTAGAGGGAGAGAGAGAGAAGTAGGAGACAGAGAGAGAAGATAGGGAGAGAGAGAGAAGAGAGGGAGGGAGAGAGACAGACAGAGGAGTGCAGCATGGGGAGTGGTAAATGAGAGGCAGAGATGAAGAGAGAGAAGTAGGGATGGTTGGAAATAGAGAGGCAGAGTGAAAGAGTAAAAGCCTGCTGATGCAGAGCGGCTTTCTGTCTAGAACATTCCACAAACGCAATGTCACTGAGTGGAAACGTGCATATTTTACCACCGGTGTCAAATGAGCTCCTGCTTAGAGGAAGTCACTTAGGCACGACCTCTTTTAGCAAGGTGATCGCCACCCCTGTAAGGGCACGAAACTAGCTCGGCTACACACACACAGCTCGTAGTATTCATATGTCGGCTGAAACAACCATTTTGTTTCCACGTGAAAGTCTGAACGGGGACTATGGACAAGTCGTCATCTAGCAACATAAGCTTGCTTTGGTTCAAAACCGAAAGGTTAGCAAACGATTGCTTCTTATAACCAACAAAACAAGTGAATGACGGTCAAACCTGGTTTATACACAAGTCGTTGTAAAAAATGCATAAAGCCCTGTGAAATTAGACGTAATTACAATCAACTAGGGAGACGTGATTTTGGAGAATTCACCGTCACGCATTCAGACAGTCGTCCCACTGTGTCCATAAGTAATTTACTTCCACAAAACACGCTTTAGGCTAAACTGTTAATGAACCAACTCGTCTTCTTCTTTGTATTTTTAGCCGAACCAACAGTTGTCACAGGTGGGTTTCACATGACAAAAATGTAAAAGCCTTAAAATGGAAATGTATAAGCCAGTATACCATTACATACTAAAAACACTGACTCATGGTTCAATGCTTGATAAGCACATAGGCTAGCGTGTTGCAGCCTACAGAAACCTGATTGGTTCAGGGTCATACCAGAAGTCTAGTGTTTGGTTGTTAGCTAGTTTGGGGTTCAGCGCCCCTATGCTATATCACCTTTCCGTCTGTCTCTTCAGAGAAAAACATATTTGTCAAATGTAACTATAATTGTGCTCATTAAAGATTTATAACAGACAGATTGCCTGTGGCACGATTGTAATTGATTTATGTTCTAAACACTCCTGGGCAAACAACCAATTGAAAAACATGAAAGGAATGAATCAAAATGAATTTCTTTCAACTTGTATGGGTGTTATATACTGTACAGGATTATGATCATGTCGACAGAGAGACTTAATGAAGCCTGGTCTTTACTTCTAGAGCAGGAGGTAAGTGGATTGTTCAAGATACCTGTTCATAAACAAGATAATGAAGAACAGAAGTTACCAGGGAGGGAGAGAGGGAGAGGTGGGGCGTGATGGAGCAGAAGTTGAGAGAAGGGTGAGAGGACGGAGGGTGGGAGGAGAGAGGATGGGGAGGGGAGAGAGAGGGTTTGGGAGCGGGCATTGAGAGGTGTGGGGAAGGGGAAAGAAGGGCTGCGGGCAGCGAAAGAGAGGATGGGGAAGAGAGAGGGGTGAGGAGGAAAGAGGCGTGGGGGGAGAGAGTGGTGGGGAGGATGAGAGGGGTGGAGCAGGAGAGAGGGATGGGGAAGAGAGAGGGGTGAGGAGGAAAGAGAGTGGGCGGAATCTCTCT
>BROE01000005.1:1174044-1179996 GCA_036571765.1 Plecoglossus altivelis | reverse complement strand
CCCTCTCTCTCTCTCTCTCCCTCCCTCTCTCTCTCTCTCTTTCTCTTTCTCTCTCTCTCTCTCTCCCTCTCTCTCTCCCTCTCTCTCTCTCTCTCTTTCTCTCTCTCTGTCTGTCTCTCTTTCTCTCTCTCTGTCTGTCTCTCTCTCTTTCTTTCTCTCTCCCTCTCTCTTTCTGTCTCTCTCTCTCTCTTCCTCTCTCCTTCTTTCTTTCTCTCTTTCTCTGTCTCTCTCTCTGTCTCTCTCTCTCCCTCTCTCTCTCCCCCCCTCTCTCTCTCTTTCTTTCTCTCTCCCCCCTCTCTCTTTTTCTCCCTCTCTCTCCCCTCTCTCTTTCTCTCTCTCTCTTTCTTCAACCCCATATGTTCCTGACTCATGCCTCCGCACCCTGTCTCTATTTTTCTCTCAGACTCGCTCTTTCTTTCAATCTATCTCTGTCTGTCTTTCTCTCTCTCTCTCTCCCTCTCTCTCTCCCCACCTCTCTCTCTCCCCCCCCTCTCTCTCCCTCTCTCTCTCCCCACCTCTCTCTCTCGCTCTTTCTTTCTATCTATCTCTGCCTGTCTTTCTCGTCTCCTCTCTTTGTCTCTGTCTCTTCCCTCTCCTCTCTTTGTCTCTGTCTCATCTCTCTCCTCTTTCTCGTCTCCTCTCTTTGTCTCTGTCTCTTCCCTCTCCTATCTTTGTCTCTGTCTCTTCCCTCTCCTCTTACAGAGCTGAAGACTTCAGGGACGCTGTCAAGGCTATCATGTTTCCAGTAATGACAACATGAAGATAAAAACGGTAGCTGGGAGAGAAACGTCTAGATTCTTCTCCCTTCGGCGTTGAGAGCAAGTGGTCATTCAAAACCCAGACACGTCAGGAGGGGAGGAACCAAGACGCCCGACAGGAGGGGGGGAGGAACCAAGACACATGACAGGAGGGGGGGAGGAACCAAGACACACGACAGGAGGGGGGAGGGGAGGAACCAAGACACACGACAGGAGGGGGGGAGGGGGGGAAGGGAGGAACCAAGACACACGACAGGAGGGGGGGTGTCGCTCCTCATCTCCCTGAATCATAGTGGATGACTGAGTGCCTGCAGACTTCTGAGGAAACTGAGGACAAGAGGCGACAGGAAACAGCAAACAGGAAACAGTCTTCTCGGAAATATCTTGTGGATAATATTCCTCTCCTTCTGACATCACAGGAGGCTGGTCACAGGTCTAATGTGATGCTGGCTTTGGAGAAAGATGGAGATAATGGTGTGAGAAGACAGATCGGGTCACGAGACTACAGAGTTCTCACTGGAGAACACAGGCTTCTAAATGGCTTCATTGTTATCAAGGGATCAACTTATCTCTAATGGAGCAAAGAATGGAAGGATCTATTAAACCTTCTTGTAGAAAGATCCAGGCAGGCACTTGGTTATTGATGTGTGTGTGTGTCTGTGTGTGTGCGTATGCTTGTGAGGGTGTGTGTGTGTGTGTGTGTGTGCATATGCGTAAGGATGTGTGTGTGTGTGCGTATGCGTGTGCTTGTGAGGGTGTTTGTGTGTGTGCATATGCGTAAGGATGTGTGTGTGTGTGTATGCGTGTGTGCATATATGTGTGTTTGAGAGGATGTGTGTGTGTGTGTGTGTTTGTTAAGGTATGTGTTTGTGAGGGTGTGTGTGTGTGTGCTGAGGTGTGATGCATCCTGATTACTCTCAAGAACTTTGTTCTCACAAATCACACAGATTACTATTTATTTGGGTTGTTCATCATCTTACTCCCTCCCTCCATCCCTCACCCTCCCTCCATCCCTCACCCTCCTCTCCATCCCTCCCTCCTCTCCATCCCTCCCTCTCTCCCTCACCCTCCTCTGCCTCCATCCCTCCCTCCCTCCTCCCCATCCCTCCCTCCCTCTCTCCCTCACCCTCTCTGCCTCTCTTCACCTCTCCCTCCTCTCTTTCTATTGTGGGCTAAAGAGAGGCCAGACTGTTCTGACTCACTGCTCTGTTCATAGTAAAGATGCTTGTCATTCCCTTGTTAATCTGACACATTTTAAACAGGATACTAATGGCCAGTGGGACCCAGTCCAATTCCAAACTGTGTTAGCGGTGCTCCTCAAGGCAGCGAGGACGCCAGGACGCGAGGGAGGGCAGCTCGACCAGCAGGAATTGCAAACCACTTCAGATCTTCTCAACATGAGCCAACTTTGCTTGATTTCATGGCGAGGGTTAGGGTGAGGTGAGGGGCTCTAGGACTGGTTGTACTGACTTTCTCTCCTCTCTCTCCTCCCCACCTCTCTCCTCTCTCCCTCCCCACCTCTCTCTCGCTCCCAACTCTCTCTCCTCTCTCTCCTCCCACCTCTCTCTCCTCTCCGCTCTCCCACCCTCTCTCCTCTCCCTCCCCAACTCCTCTCCTCCCCTCCCCACCTCTCTCTCCTCTCCCTCCCCACCTCTCTCTCCCTCTCTTCCCTCCCCACCTTTCTCTCCTCTCTCACCCCACCTCTCTCTCCCTCTCCGCCACCCCTCTCCCCCCCTCACCTCTCTCTCCTCCCCTCCCCACTCCCACCCCCCTTGCCCCTCTTCTCCTCTCCCTCCCCACCTCTCTCTCCTCTCCCTCCCCACCTCTCTCTCCTCTCCCTCCCCACCTCTCTCTCCTCTCCCTCCCCACCTCTCTCCCTCCCCGCCTCTCCCTCGCAGGAGCGTGTGTGTTTGTGTGCAAAATAACTTTCATGTGGATGATCTTGTGGGTTTTGATTAGCTAATAAACATATTAACTCCTTCAAACCTGACCTGGGATTGAGGGAGGGAGGGCGTGTGATGGGAGGTAGGAAGAGGTTAATTGAAGAAAGCGAGATTTAAAAAAATAATATATATATATTTTTAACAGAAGTAACAGAGAATATGGTCACGGGCTACAGTTCAAATCAACGACACAAGATGTTTAACCGAGTCCGGTAAAAGTCAATAATCGTTTGTTAAACACAACAATACACCTTTGATAGTAACCATGTCTGAGTGTGACAAGTGCTGCTCTCTCTCGGTCCTAGCTGTCATTATTTGAACTTTGACGTTACAATATATATAATATATATATGTTATAATATATATACTATATATATATGTATATATATATAAATATTATAATATATATACATATATATATATATAGTATATATATTCCATTATATTCTAATCTACATTATGTTAGATTCAACATTTTCGGTCAATGTCCTGTTTTTTTATATATAAAAATATACATCTGTACAGATACACTGATACGACGTTTCTAGCCTTGCAGCCTATCTGCACACAGCCCACACCTAGCAGGAGTACGAGCTAGTCGTCAGCGTATACGTCATTTTACAGCGACTCAAAACATAATAATGCGTCAACTGTACGCGACCAGCCGGAAACTTCAATACACAGCATATGATGCATGATACTCAGCAAGTATCTTGTTAGTAATTCGTATATAATTAATCCAGATTGAATGTTTTCACCCAACAGAGTGTCGTATTTCTAAAAAGCCAGTATGTCCATAGTTTTAGGTTTAATGTTCTTACCATCGAACTAGCTTATGTGAGCTTAAAAGGTCTGCTAGCTTGTTCATTTAACCAAATAGATTTGTGGTATTCGGACAGTATTCATAGATCCACGAGCGGTGGTTTCAAGACAGTATGAGTTACGGTTACGGTAACAGACGAGGCAGAAGAGGTGGTCGGGGTTTCGGTGAAGGAAACCGAGACAGATGGGATCGGGGAGCTGGAAATAGCGGTGGAGGACATGCACGAGGTTCCGAGTGGGAGTCCCGTGAAGACCGAGGCGGGCGAGGAGGTGGCGGACCACACGACCGTCCACCCCCGCACCTGAAGGGCCGTGAAATCGGCCTGTGGTACGCTAGACATGGAGGTGCGAGGAGGAAAGAACAGGAGAGAAAGTCGGTATGTATAACAAACGTCTTTTCCATCTTCCTAACTAGCTTGCTAGCTACCTAAGAAGACTACTTGTAGTGATGTTAGCTGCCAAACTCAGTGCGGTGAGATAACCCCAGCGGATGTTGTGTCCGTGTGCCAGCGTGCCGTGGTCCAGATGGACGAGGTCCAAGAACAGCACATTACCAAGCTGCTTAGCTCTGTCCAACACGCGCCGTCAGGACCATCCGCGTCCAACTCCGATAACTGGCGCTCCGCCCCCGAGAAGAGCAGCCACTGGTGAGGAGGCTCGAGCCTTGTCGTTACGCTTCACGTGCTTCCGTCTCGAGCCGTATCAGTTCATTCAGTTTGTTAAAGTTATCCTACTTTATCGATACTAATTCAACTAAAACATAAGCAGGACCTTTTTGTTACACACGCTCCTCAATGTTGTGGCTTTTGCACAACACCTGGAGCAAGTAAGTCTGGTCTTTATAAATGTGTGTGTGTGTGTGTGTGTGTGTGAGTGTGAGAGTGTGTGTGAGTGAGTGAGTGAGTATGTGTGTGTGTGAGTGAGTGAGTATGTGTGTGAGTGAGTGTGTGTGTGTGTGTATGTGTGTGTGTATGTGTGTGAGAATGTGTGTGTGTATGTGTATGTGTGTGTGTGTGTGCATGTGTGTGTGTATGTGTATGTGTGTGTATATATGACCAATCATGTGTGTGTGTTTCAGTTACTTTGATGGAGACGAGCCGCTGGGGGAGGGGCTTGTGAAGGAGGTTAAAGTGGAGAAGGAGGAGCCAGAGGACTGGCTCATACAAAGGCCCCGCCCACCAACACACAGGTTAAAACACTTCAGTAACACTATTTTCATCCATCACACACACCAAGATGCTGCAGTTCAATGTGTAAAGGTGCATGAGGTTTCACACGATGTTTACAACGCAACACAGGGAATCACAGATTATCTAGATGCAATGCAACATGCGCAGACACAACACAGCGCAGCACAGACACAACACAGCATGCACAGCACAGCACAAACACAGCACAGCATGCACAGAGCAGACACAGCACAGCACAGACACAACACAGCATGCACAGAGCATACACAGACACAGCACAGACACAACACAGCATGCACAGAGCAGACACAGACACAGCACAGACACAACACAGCATGCACAGAACAGACACAGCGCAGCACAGACACAACACAGCATGCACAGAGCAGACACAGCACAGCACAGACACAACACAGCATGCACACAGCAGACACAACACAGCATGCACAGAGCAGACACAGCACAGCACAGACACAACACAGAATGCACAGAGCAGACACAGCACAGCACAGACACAACACAGCGTGCACAGAGCAGGCACAGCACAGCAAAGACACAACACAGCATGCACAGAGCAGGCACAGCACAGCAAAGACACAACACAGCATGCACACAGCAGACACAACACAGAATGCACAGAGCAGACACAGCGCAGGATTTTGACAACACAGCACAGGAAATCACAGATCATCTGTCACCATTACTGAACATGGTTCCACTGTTAATGGTGTTCATTAAGAAGGATTCATTTCTCGTCAGTTCTCTTTGAGACATGTCTGTCTCACTGTCTCGTCTGTCTCACTGCCTCCCTGTCTCACCGCCCCCCTGTCTCACTGTCTCCCCTGTCTCACTGCCCCCCTGTCTCACTGTCTCCCCTGTCTCACTGTCTCCCCTGTCTCACTGCCCCCCTGTCTGACTGCCCTCCTGTCTCACTGCCCCCTATCTCACTGCCCTCCTGTCTCACTGTGCTATCCAGCTGTCCCCCTCAGGAGCCCCAGGCTGGGCAGCAGGAGGCCCGGGGGAGCGGGGAGGCCCGGGGGAGCGGGGAGGCCCGGGGGAGGGGGGAGGCCCGGGGGAGGACGGAGGACAGAGACATGGAGTACCTGCGTGAGGACTTGGTGAGGGACAGCACTCTGGACCTGCAGCTGCAGGAGGACCTGGAAAGTAAAAGAGCCCAGCCTAAATACCTGGAAATGCTGGTGAGAACCCTTACACTGTTACACTGTTACACAGTTACAC
>BROE01000005.1:1149044-1169044 GCA_036571765.1 Plecoglossus altivelis | reverse complement strand
TCTTTATCAAAGCTGCGCTCGTCACAAACCTCTTCTTACTCCAGAAAAAATATGTTATAATTATCAGTTGAGTTTTCAGCTTGTGGTGATTGTATGAAATTGCCTTCTTGTGAGGGGTGGTGGGTGTTCCTCTAGCCGTGGGTCCAGGCAGAGCAGAGCATGTGAGGGGTGGTGGGTGTTCCTCTAGCCGTGGGTCCAGGCAGAGTAGAGCAGAGTTTAAGTTCAAGTTCAAGTTGTGCTTTATTGTCATTCCGCTACATGCGGGGTCATACAGTGGAACGAAATGTCGTGCCTCACAGAGCCATGGTGCTACAGAAGTACAGACAGTACAGGCAAACAACAATCAATTTAAAATAAATATAACAATTTTCCCTATACTTAAACAAAAAAAGATACAAACTGTACAGAGCATGAGCTAACCTTAACTCTACAGCTGGAACAGCTGTGAAGTGTCTGTTTTAAGAAACGTTTTGTTCAGCACATGAAGCTGTCCAGTTATCCAGCAGACTAAACATACTTTAGTTTTGTTCAGCAAGTAAAAAGTTTGGAACAAAGTGTCTGTGGTGTCTGTCCTGACCCCCCTCTCCCCCTTCTCTCCCTCCTCTCCCCCTTCTCTCCCCCTTCTTTCCCTCCTCTCCCCCTTCTCTCCCCCCTCTCCCTACTACTCTCCCCCCTTTTCCGTCTCTCCCCCCTCTCCCCAACACTCTCCCCTCTCCCCCTTCCTTCCTTCTCTCCCTTCTTCTCCCCCTCTCCCCCTCTCTTTTTCTTTCTCTTTTTTCTCTCTTTTTTCTCTCTTTTCTCTCTCTCCACTCTCTCCCCTTTCTCCTTCATCTCTCTCCCACCGATCTCCCCCCTCTCCCCCTTCTCTCCTTCTCTCCCCCACTCGTCCCGCCCACTCTCTCCCACCCAACTCTCCCCCCTCTTCCCTCTCTCCCCACGTCTACAGGTCACTGTCCTATGATCCATATTCCTGGCCTGACCTTTCCTGTCCAGGAGTTTCTGCTGGAAGACGTTCTGGAGCTGACCAGGTCAGAGCTGCTCTATACTGATGACTGTTGCTAGGTACAGGTGCGTGTTGTTAGGTACAGGTGTGTGTGTGTTGCTAGGTACAGGTGCGTGTTGCTAGGTACAGGTGCGTGTTGCTAGGTACAGGTGCGTGTTGCTTAGTAGGGTGTGTGTGTGTGTTGCTAGGTACAGGTGTGTGTTGCTAGGTACAGGTGCGTGTTGCTAGGTACAGGTGTGTGTTGCTAGGTACAGGTGTGTGTTGCTAGGTACAGGTGTGTGTGTGTATGTTTTTTGTGTGTGTGTGATTGTGGGTGTGTGGATGTGAGCCCAAGTGTTGCCTTTTGTGTGTGTGTGAGGTACAGGTGTGTGTGTGTTTGTGTGTTTTTGTGTATGTGCATGTGTGTGTTACTCAGTATTTTTTGTTGTGTGTGTGTGTTGCTAGGTACAGGTGTGTGTGTGTTGCTAGGTACAGGTGTGTGTGTGTTGCTAGGTACAGGTGTGTGTTGCTAGGTACAGGTGTGTGTTGCTAGGCACAGGTGTGTGTTGCTAGGTACAGGTGTGTGTGTGTGTGTTGCTAGGTACAGGTGTGTGTTGCTAGGTACAGGTGTGTGTTGCTAGGTACAGGTGCGTGTTGCTAGGTACAGGTGTGTGTTGCTAGGTACAGGTGCGTGTTGCTAGGTACAGGTGTGTGTGTTGCTAGGTACAGGTGTGTGTTGCTAGGTACAGGTGTGTGTTGCTAGGTACAGGTGTGTGTTGCTAGGTAAAGGGGTGTGTTGCTAGGTACAGGTGTGTGTGTGTGTTGCTAGGTGTGTGTGTGTGTGTTTTTGTTTGTTTGTGTGTGTGTTGTGCGTGTTTGTACATGTTTGTTTTTGTGTACAGGTGTGTGTGTGTGTTTCTAGGTACCGTCCCCAGAAGCAGGAACGGCGCCCCCGGTGGAAGAGAGGGTTCATGCAGGGCCAGGCCTCCCGCCCAGAGAAGGAGCAGAAGGAGGCAGAGTACCAGGAGAGCTGGCCTTGCTACGCACGCAGCCTGAGAGACAAGTAGGCTGGGATAGGGGTGTTACAGGACACTGGAGGACAGGGTGAAGACTGTCATGTAGAGGATCTGGAGGAGGAACAGAGAAAGACAAGACGTATTAGGATGAAGTGTTTATATCATGTCCGTGGCAGGTACTCCGACAGCACGGTGGAGGTTCTGGAGATGATGAACGATGATGAGAAGATAGACCTGGAGCTGATTGTTCAGCTCATACGTCACATTGTGCTGAGCGAGGAGGTGAGGAGCAACACATCTCACCTGGAGACAGCTGGGGGGAGCGTGAACGTGTGGGTGTGTGTGTCTGTGAGAGAGAGAGAGGGAGGGAGAGGGAGAGAGAGGGAGGGAGGGAGAGGGAGGGAGACGTGAGATCAGAGACTGGCATCTGTGTTAATGTAACACTCAGCACATCCTCTCTCCATCTTCCCATCCATCCATCATCTGTCTATCCATCCATTTTTCATGGCTTTTTTCTACAGCGTCTCTCCCTCAGTCCAGTGTATTGCTTCTTCTTTCTGTCACCTCTCTCCTATCAGCTGTCAGATAGTCTCTGAGCTGTTCACATCATCCAATCAGACGCCTCCCTCTCTATCGCCCCGTCACGGCCAATCAAACGCCTCCTTTTCTGTTTACCCCCCAGCTGGCTGATTCTGATTCGCCGGAACAATCACACACCCAAGGGGGAAGCGTCTGATTGGCCTTGACGAGGGGGGAGGGGTACCGGGGCTATGAATCGCCTGTCAGAGTTTTGACCGTGGTGATTGGTTAATTAAGACGCATCGTGCTGTAATTACACACTCATGAGGAGTTATGGCAGCCATTAATTTGTGTGTGTGTGTGTCTGTGTGTGTCTGTGTGTGTCTGTGTGTGTCTGTGTGTGTCTGTGTGTGTGCTTTGGGTGTGTGGTTGTGACATTTTCTTCGTGCGCCTGTGTGTGCGTGTGTGCGTGTGTGTGTGTGTGTGTGCGTGTGTGCGTGTGTGCGTGTGTGCGTGTGTGCGTGTGTGCGTGTGCGTGTGTGCGTGTGTGCGTGTGTGTGTGTGTGTGTGTGTGCGTGTCTATGTGTTGCAGGGTCAGTGTGTTGTAGGGTCAGTACTGGGTAATCAGATGACTAATGAAATAGCATAAAGTGGCCTGCTGTCTACTTTCCTTTCTCTTTCGTTCTCACTCTATCACTCACCCTTTCTCTCTCTCCCCATCTGTTCATTCTTTCCTCTTGGGAAATAAACTGAGCTTATCCATAGTCTGGGGTTAGTTTACCCAGAGTCTGGGGTTAGTTTATCCAGAGTCTGGGGTTAGTTTATCCAGAGTCTGGGGTTATCTTATCCAGAGTCTGGGGTTATCTTATCCAGAGTCTGGGGTTAGTTTATCCAGAGTCTGGGGTTAGTTTATCCAGAGTCTGGGGTTAGTTTATCCAGAGTCTGGGGTTAGTTTACCCAGAGTCTGGGGTTATCTTATCCAGAGTCTGGGGTTATCTTATCCAGAGTCTGGGGTTAGTTTATCCAGAGTCTGGGGTTAGTTTATCCAGAGTCTGGGGTTAGTTTATCCAGAGTCTGGGGTTAGTTTATCCAGAGTCTGGGGTTAGTTTATCCAGAGTCTGGGGTTAGTTTATCCAGAGTCTGGGGTTAGTTTATCCAGAGTCTGGGGTTAGTTTATCCAGAGTCTGGGGTTATCTTACCCAGAGTCTGGGGTTCGTTTATCCAGAGTCTGGGGTTATCTTACCCAGAGTCTGGGGTTAGTTTATCCAGAGTCTGGGGTTATCTTATCCAGAGTCTGGGGTTATCTTATCCAGAGTCTGGGGTTAGTTTATCCAGAGTCTGGGGTTATCTTATCCAGAGTCTGGGGTTATCTTACCCAGAGTCTGGGGTTAGTTTATCCAGAGTCTGGGGAAGTGGGAACAGGAAGTGTGGTTGTGAATAAGAGGAAGTGTGGTTGTGTGTCACAGGAAGTGTGTTTTGTGTCACAGGAAGGAGCCATCCTTGTCTTCCTGCCTGGGTGGGACAACATCAGTGGGCTCAATGATCTCCTAATGGCCCAACAGATGTTCAGATCAGGTGCACACACACACATGTACTGTATACAATAACACATATCACGACGCACACCACACTGTGGTGATCATTATATATACACACACACAAGCAACTCACGTATACAGTACACACCATACACACTCCATACTCACAACATACTCACACCATACTCACACACACACACTGTATACATACACACACACACACACACACATACAGTCTATACATATACACACACACACTACACAGCACTACACAACACTACTCTATACATAGCGACACAATACATACATACACTGCAGCGCAAACACACACTCTATAAGGACAACACATACAAACACTACAGTTCTATACCACACACTCTAGACACACAACTCTCACACAACATACACTTATACACACACACTCTTCATGTTTGGTGTTTCTGTTGCAGATCGCTTTGTCATCATTCCTCTACACTCTCTAATGCCCACGGTCACCCAGACATCAGTAAGCATCCCTTCCCCGCTGCTGCCTCTGCTCCCTCCTTTCCTCTCTCCTCTTTTCTTCCCTCTCTGTTCCCTGTCTCCCTCCCTCTTTCAACTCCTCTCTCTTCTTCCCTCTCCTCCTCCTGCCCTCCCCCTCCCTTCTCCCTCTCTCACTACTTCTCCCTCTCTCCCCTCCCTTCCTTCTCCCTCTCTCCCTCCCCTCTCCTCCCCCCCTCCTTCCTCCTCTCTCCTAGCCTTCTTCCTCTCTCCTTTCCTCCCCCTCCCCTCCTCCCTTCTCTAACCTTCTCCTCTCTCCCCTCCCTCCTCCTCCTCGCCTCCCTTCTCCTCTCTCCTAATCTTCTCCCTCTCTCCCCTCTCCCCTCCCCCCTCCTCTCCCTCTTCTCCTAATCTTCTCCTCTCTCCCCTTCTCCTCCCCCTCCCTCTCCCTCTTCGTAACCTTTTCCCTGGTCTCTCCCTTCTCTATTCATGTTTCTTTCAGGTGTTTAATAGACCTCCTCCAGGAGTCAGGAAGATCGTCATCGCCACCAACATAGCAGAGACCAGGTGTGTGTGTGTGTGTGTGTGTGTGTGTGTGTGTGTGTGTATATAGCAGCGTGCAAATGTGTGTTTGTATTGTGTGTGTGTGTGTGTGTGTGTGTGTGGCAGTATGCATGTGTGTGTGTGTGTGTGTGTGGACTGTGTGTGTGTGTGTGTAGCAGTGTGTGTGTGTGTGTGTGTGTGTGTTTATGTTTCCATTAGCAGGCAGCATTTGTGTCCTCTGCCTATGACAGGTTTGTATGCTAATTAGTCCCAAAACTGTGGCACACACACACACACTACACTCACACACTACCACACACAATAGCATCCACCTCTAACACACACACAGTACACTCACACACACATACACAGAAAGGACATACACACAGTGTCACACACACTGTTACACACCGTTACACACACACCGCTACACACTCTACACATTCCACACACACCACACACACCATAGACACACAAACACCCACTCATACCCACACGTCTTCACACACACTCTCACACACAAAAACACACAAAAAAAAACACACACACACACTAAGCTGTAACAACATCAGTACTCTAAGTAAGCTAAAAATGGACACCAAACTTTTCAAAGCGTTTATTTATACATCTTTATTATTGAACTTTATTGAAACATCTCTTTGAAAGAGTGTGTTTCCTGCTATGCCTCTCCAGCATCACCATAGATGACGTGGTGTTTGTGATCGATGGAGGGAAGATCAAGGAGACCCACTTTGACACCAACAACAACATCAGCACCATGTCAGCGGAGTGGGTCAGCCCTAGCCAGCGCAAGCAGAGGGAAGGGGACGACTCTGCAGGTAGGGAGGGAGGGGGGCAGGTAGTGAGGGAGGGGGGCAGGTAGGGAGGGAGGGGGGCAGGTAGGGAGGGAGGGAGTGGGCCGGTAGGGAGGGAGGGGGCGGTAGGGAGGGAGGGGCAGGTAAGTGAGGGAGGGGGCCAGGTAGGGGGGGGGGGGCAGGTAAGGAGGGGGGCAGTTAGGAGGTTGTATACGTGTCTCATCTTTCTTAATGTCTCCTGCATTACTGATCTCTATTTTTCCCTTCCTTCAACCTCCCTATGTGTGTGTGTGGTGCGGTGTGTGCATGTGTGTGCGCATGTGTGCGTGTTGTGGCATGTGTGGTGTGTGTGCAGGTGTGTCCAGGGAAAGTGCTACCACCTGTACAATGGGCTGAGAGGCAGCCTGCTGGACTCGTACCAGCTGCCAGAGATGAGGAGGACTCCTCTGGAAGAGCTCTGTCTGCAGATCAAGGTACTGAGGGGAGGGGCAAGGGAGGGGAGGAGGCTGGGGGAGGGAGGGGAGGCTGGCGAGGGAGTAGGGGAGGAGGATGGGGGGGGGGGAGGGGAGAGGATGGGGGGGAGGGAGGGAGGGAGGGAGGAGGCTGGGAGGGAGGGGGAAGGAGGCTGGGAGCGGAGGGGGAGGCTGGGAGGGAGGGGAGGCCTTTTGTGTGATGCCTGTATTGAATCCCAACCTTGTTCCATGAACCATCACTATCATCTGGTGACTCATGCTGCCTCTCTCTCTCCCCTGCATGTCTCCTCTCCTCTTTTCTCTCTCCCCTCCCTCTCCTTCTTCTCCCCTCTCCTCTCTCTCCTCTTTCTCTCTCCCTCCTCCTTTCTCCCCCTGTTCATCCTCTCTTCTCTCCCTCTTCTTCTCTCTCGCCTTCTCTCTCCCTCTCTCTCTCGCTCCATCCCTCCTTTCCTTCCCACTCACCCCTCTTCCTCGTACTCCTCTTCCTCTCCCTCTTCTGTCCTCTTCTTTTCATCAACGCTTGGTGTAATTACCAGACACACACGTAGACGTGCACTCACACACATTGTAGCAAACCCTCCCCCACGGTGTGTGTTTAAATGGTTAAGGTGCAGGCTGGCAGGCTGGCTAATGCAGTAATCACACCTAGAGGACACACTCTTTGTAAACAAAAAAGAACAAGGCATGTACTTGATGGGCAGAAACACGCACACATCTGCTCTCGCCATCTCTGTATAGTCTCTCTCTCTGTCTCTCTCTAACTCTCCATATCTCTCTCTCTAGTCATCTTTTCTAAACTCTCTCATCTCCTCCTAATGTTCTCTCACTCTCTGTCTCTCTTCTCTTTTCTCTCTTCTCTCTATCTTCTCTCTCTGTCTCACTCCCCCCCCCACCCCCCACACACTCTCTCTCCTTCTCTTTCTCCCACCATTCTATATTATCTCTCTCTTGGTCTCTCTCTGTAACTTCTCCACTATCTCTCTCTCACAGATACTTCTCTCCTCTCTCTCTTCATTTCCTATCTCCTGTTTCCTGTCTCTCTCTGGGTCTCTTTCTCTCTATGCTTTCTCTCTCTCTGCTCTCTCTAACTGTTTATTATCATACATATCGAAACAGATTTTAGGACAGTAATGTATATAATGTATATATAGTGGAAATAATATTTATAAGTCTTGTGTAATTACATTGGTTATAATAACCAGAAATTGGGTACACGCTGGTGGGTAAACAAGAGGGTGTGCTGCGCTATAGTGTGTGTGTCATCTTCTGGGAGTGGTGTGTGTGTGTGTGTCTGTGTGTGTGGTGTGTTCTGTGTGTGTGTCTTGTGTGTCTGTGTGTGTCTGTGTCGTTGTGTGTTGTTGTGTGTGCGTGTGTGTGTGTGTATTGCAGTGATCCTGCTAGTTGGGTCTCTATTGCAGACGCTCTTCTAGCACAGCTCATGGATCTCATATTTCAGGAACTAATTGTTTAGGTTTTTTTTTTTACAACTGTGAATTAGCATATTGAATGCAACTTAAATTATTGTGGTCATTGCAGGTAAGATGGTTCACACAAATTATTTGGTCATACTGTTGGATTCACTTAAGCACCCTTTTCCCCATACAAAGCTTAGCTCAGTGATGATTCACACTTCATTTCACTCCACAGCATGGTTCTGCAGTGACTAGTTGGACCATTACTTCATTAAAAGCACATTTCAGCATCCGCTTATCCTAGTGATACTACAGAGATGACTTAACCAAGTTAGAGGGTGAGGAAGAAACATAAAACAGCGTTCAACCTTTTGTTCACCATCTTAGAGTTTTAGCAACAGCTGAGCTGGCTATTAATCCCCCCGGGCAGGCGGTAAGGTAGAGTTTGCGTTTCACAGTTGACTTATGCAGTGTTGGCGATGGTAAATTGGTGACAGGCACAGGTATATGTGGTCAGAGTTCCTTTTGGCCATGGGAATGAGCTAATCTCTTTGTGTGCTATGAAGGCTTACAGAGATGAAGGCTTCTGCTTATGTCACTGGGACTCATTTCCGCTTGAGGTGCCATCCCTTCATTACTGAGTTGCTCCACAGGGAGCCTCACGCGGCTGCTAACGGCAACTTGTGTGAACAAGCACACGGGCTGTTATTTTGTTTAAATTTAGCAATATTGTTACAGAGCCACTGACAGACACTTTAGAGAGCGCGTTGGTGCATGTACGGTGCTGCCTCTCTGAGGCTGAAAAAAGCTTGTGAGAGAGGAGGAGAGAGGGGAGGAGCAGGGAACTGGGAGGGGAGGCGGCTCAGAATGGGTTAGCTCTTACTGAACGATTCTTATACGTATTCCGACGAGCAACAAGCCCTGGTGGGGCCACCCTGAATCAGAGACGTACATGAAGGGCGCGGCAAGAGAGGAGAGAGGGAACGCCCCAAGAGAGACTGAGAGAAGCAACAGGGTTAACTCATTCTGTGCCACAGCCAACGGGCTTTTACCTTAAGGAGTGTTCATTCTCCAAGACTAGTCATTTCAAAACCGCACTTTTGACCTCAGAATTTATTTATTTTTCCTCAAGTCAACATGAACATGCATCAAGTTATCTAGTACAGCTTTTTTGGACAACTTTGGAAAACTACTAAGTACTATACATTTCAGACAACTAAATTAAATATTTTCAGTTTGGCAACCATTTGACAGAAATGCATCCAGATAGTGTATGTTAGATGTATTTTGCTCTCCTCCTTTCAATTTCTTGTTTATGTATGGGATTGGGCTGTCCAGATTCAGAAAGCCCTGCACTGCTGCTATGTGGTTCTCAAATCATAAGCCAGCTGCTTTGATAATGGGGGCTAATTTGAGCTCTGAGAAGAAAAGCTCCAGAGTGCCTTTAACTGAGGGCTGTTGCCGGCTGGCTTTCCCCTGCGTGAGGCCCAGTGCAGGCGCAGCCCCATCCTGCCTTAGCTCCAGACAGACTTGAGTCTGTGCCAGGCCTCTTTATTCTGTGGTCCAGCTCTTAATCTGTTCCAGACCTTTTCAGTCAAAGAACTCCAGTGTGAGAGGGGAGGTGGGGGCAGGGAGAGGCAAGGATAAAGGGGAAGAAAAGAAAGGGAGAGAACAGATGAATTTTGCCGACGGGATAAGCATGCGTTCCCTTTAAGATCCGAGGAGGTGGTGAGCAGCAAACAAGCCATGGGTGCACTGGGGCTGAGTTCAAAAGGGGGCTGGCCTATGAGAGTAGACTAGAACCCTCATGTTGTTTTTCACACATCCTCTGGAAGAACAGCAAGGAGAAAATACCCACACAGCCTTAAACACACATGCTTTGTTTCTCTGCCTTTTTCTATGTTGTGCTAAAGCCTCAATGCCAATCTCTGTTCCACCGTGAACTATCAGTCATGTGCTGCTGTTTGGGTCTGCCTTTGCTATCATAGCACTTTACCAATGAGGTTGGCACCTTATAGCCAGGCGCTTAATGATGTCACTCTTGCAGGGTACTCATCGTTTCCAGTGGGCTTGTGGGCCAGCAGCGTGGCAGCTTGACAGCACTTTCCATAGATCACATGGGAAAATGTCAAACACATTTAGCGCCGTATATTTACATATTCGTTTATAAGAATATGAAAATGGGACGTTCTTTTTGAAAAACCAGGATCCCTTTAGACTGTATACACTAAACTCATTTCCAGATGTGTCTTGCCCGCACTGGCTGTCAACTTGTTCTTAGTCCCTAAACTATAGACTCTAGGCTTCAAGGTTGATGTGTATTTCTTTGGGGAGGGGGATCTCAGTCAGTGTTAGGACATATTTAATAGCCTTTTCTGTTGCAAGAAATGACAAGACCCCTTGTATCACTTCCTAGCTCTATGTACTAAAAAAAAAAAAAAAAAAAGAAGGAAATTTTTTTTCCCTCCTTTTTTCTTCCTTTCTCCTCCCCCCTCCCCCTCTTCCCCTTCTCTTCTCCTCTCTCCCTTTCCTTCTCTTTCCCTCTCTCTCTCTTCCCCTCCTCCCCCTCCTTTTCCTCTCCCCCCTGGTTCTCTCCTCTCTCTCTCTCCCTCTTCTTCTCTCTCGCCTTCTCTCTCCCTCTCTCTCTCCCTCTCCCCTCCCTTCCTCTCCCCCTCCCCCTCTCTCCCTCTACCAATCCCTCTTCCTCTCCTCTCTCCTGTCTCCTTCTTTTTCATCAACGCTTGGTGTAATTACCAGACACACACGTAGACGTGCACTCACACACATTGTAGCAAACCCTCCCCCACGGTGTGTGTTTAAATGGTTAAGGTGCAGGCTGGCAGGCTGGCTAATGCAGTAATCACACCTAGAGGACACACACCTTGTCAACAAAACAAGACTAGCATGTAGCTGATGGAGCAGAGAACACGCACACCACTCTGCTCTCCCACTCTCTGTATATCTCTCTCGTCTGTCTCTCTCTAATCTCCATATCTCTCTTCTCTGTCTCTTTCTAACTCTCTCTCTCTCTAACTCTCTCTCACTCTCGTTCTGTCTCTCTCTGTCTCTCCCACTCTCGTAATATCTGGTCTGCTCTCTTTTTCTCTCTCTAACTCTCTCTCATCTCGTCTCTCTCCCTCCTCTCTGTCTCTCACCGACTCTCTATATATCTCTCTCTGTCTCTCTCTGTAACTCTCCATACATACTCTCTCAACTCTCTCCTCTCTCTCTCTTTCCCTCTTCTCTCTGTCTCTCCTTCTTTCTCTGTCTTCTTCTCTCTATGTCTCTCTGCTCTCTCTCTCTCTAACTGTTCTCTATTATCATACATATCGAAACAGATTTTAGGACAGTAATGTATATAATGTATATATATATATATCTTGTGTAATTCATGGTTTATACCAGAAATGGTACAATGTGTAACAGAAGGTGTGTGTGTGTTGTGTTGTGTCTGTGTGTGTGTGTGTGTGTCCTTGTGTGTGTGTTTTGTTCTGTGTGTGGTGTCTTGTGTGTCTGTGGTGTGTCTGTGTGGTCGTGTGTGTGTGTGTGCGTGTGTGTTGTGGTGTTTGCAGATCCTGCAGTTGGGACCTATTGCAGAGTTTCTCAGCAAAGCTCTGGATCCTCCAACAGAACAGGCCATCAATCTGGAAAAGCATGTAGGAGGAGGGGGGAGGACACAGGAGGAAGGGAGGAAGACAGAGGGGAGGGAGGAAGAGAGGGGAGAAGGAGAGGGGAGGAGTAGGAGAAGGAGGAGGACAAAGGAGAGGGGAGGAGGAGAGCAGGGGGGAGGCAGAGGAGAGGGAGGAGACAGGGGAGCAGGAGGATGGAGGAGGGGAGGAGGAGGAGGAGGAAAGAGGAGGGGGGAAAGAGGAGGGAGAGAGGAGGGGAAGGAGGATTGGGGGGGGAGAGAGGAGGGGGGAAGAGGGGGAGAGAGAGGGATGGGGGGGAAGGGAGGAGAGAGAGAGTAAGGGGAGAGAGGAGGGAGAGGAGGAGACGGGGAAGGAGGAGGAAGGAGGGAGGCTGGCTTCACCTTAATCCACTCATCAGTACATCTGCGTGTGGTGTGTGTGTGACGTGTGTGTGTGTGTTTTTTTTTTTTTTTTTTTTTTTTTTTTTTTTTTTTTTTTTGTGTGTGTGTGTGTCCCAGAATGCTCTGGATGCCAGAGAGTGTCTCACCCCACTAGGAGTGCACCTGGCTCGGCTCCCAGTGGAGCCTCATATAGGGAAGATGATCCTGTTTGGAGCTCTGCTGGGCTGCTTGGATCCAGTTCTCACCATCGCTGCCTCGCTCAGCTTCAAGGACCCCTTCTTTATACCCCTGGTCAGACACACACACAATACAACACACACACACATCAGAACACACAACAACTTAGATTACACACACACTTAGAAATACACACACACACACGCGCGAAGACGCACACATAAGCGCCACACACTCACCTTGTCTCACACATGCACACACTCAGAACAGACACACACACACTCAGAACAGACACATACTCAGAACAGACACACACACACTCGAACACAGACAAACACTCAGACAGACACACACTCAGAACAGACACACACTCAAGACAGACACACACTCAGAACAGACACACACTCACACACCACACACAACTCTCTGCACAACACACACTACAGAAAGACACGCACTCACAACTCCACATCACACGGCTCGCAACAGACACACACCCCAGAAACAACTCAACACTCACACACATCACACAACTCAGAACAGAACACACCGCTCAGAAGAGGAACCACACACTCACACCAAACACACACTCAGAACAGACACACACACTCAGCACCACACACACATGCTCAGAAACAGACACAACGCACTTCAGAACAGACACACACACTCAGCACCACACACACACACACATCCATCACACATGTGTGGTCACACACACACAGTGTTGTGCACACACACACAGACTGGTGCACACACACACACCACTCAGCAACAGACACACACCCAGAACAGAGACACGCTCAGAAGAGACACACACTCACGAACACACACACACACTCAGAACAGACACACGCTCAGAAGAGACACACACTCACACCACACACACACTCAGAACAGACACACACACACTCACACCACACACACGCTCAGAACAGACACACACTCAGAACAGACACACACTCACACCACACACACACTCAGAACAGACACACACTTCACACCAAGCACACAAAAACCTTCTCAGAACGAACACACGCTCAGAAAGAGACACACACTCACACACACACCACGTCAAACAGACACACACTCACACCACACACACACTCAGAACAGACACACACTCACACCACACACACGCTCAGAACAGACACACACTCACACCACACACACACTCCAGGTCCCAGCTTTCTCTCTGTGTTTCAGGGGAAGGAGAAGATGGCCGACCAGAGGAGAAGAGTTCTGTCCAGAAACTCCAAGAGTGATCATCTAACCATCGTTAACGCCTTCCTGGTACCCCTGCTCCTCACTCCTCCTCACTCCTCTTCTCTCCTCTTCACTCCTCTCACTCTCTTCCTCCTCTTCCTGCCTCCCCCTCCCTTCCTTACATCGTTCCCTCCCCTTCGCCTCCCTCGCTTTCTCTCTTTCTTCTTCTCCTTCCCTCCCCTTCCTTCCTCTTCTCCCTTCCCTCCCCTTCCTTCCTCTTTCCCTCCTCTTCCCTCCTCTTTCCGCTTCCTCTTTCACTCCTCTCCTCTCTCTTTCTCGTCTCTTCTCTCCTCTTCCCTCCTTCTTGCTCTCCTCTTCCCTCCTCTTCCGCTCCTCTTCACGTCCTCTTCCTCACTCTCTCTCCTCTTCTCTCCTCTTCACTCATCTTCACTCCTCTTCACTCCTCCTTCTCTCACTCTTCCCTCCTCTCTTCAACTTCTCTCCCCCCTCCCCTTCCTTCCTCTTCCTCCCTTCCCTCCGCCTTCTCTTCCTCTTCCTCCTCTTGGCAACTCCTGGCCCACCCTCCCTTCCTTCCTCTTCCCTCCCCTTCCCCCCTCCTTCTCTTCTGCATCCTCTCTCCGCTCCTCTTCACTCCTCTTCTCTCTCTTTCTCTCCTCGTTCCTGCCTCTTCACCTCGTTTCCCTCTTATTTTCCCTCTTCTCTCCTCTTCCCTCCTCGCTTGACGTCTCTTCTCTCCTCTTCTCTCACCTCTCGTCTCCTCTTCCCTCGCTCTTCACCATCTTCCTCATCTTCCCTCCTCTTCTCTCACTCTTCCCTCTCTTCCTCCTCTTCCCTCCTCTTCTCCTCTTCTTCTCCTCCTTCTCCTCTTCACCCCTACTCTTCTCTCACTCTTCCCTCCTCTTCCTCCTCTTCCTCCTCTTCTCTCCCTCTCTCGTCTCTCTTCCCTCCTCTTCCCTCCTCTTAACATCTCCTCTTCCTCCTCTCCCTCCTCTTTCTCTCCCTTCACTCCTCTTCTCTCCTCTTCCCTCCTCTTTCTCCTCTTCACTCCTCTTCCCTCCTGCTTGCCTCCTCTTCCCTCTCTTCTCTCCTCTCTCTCTTTCTTTCTTTGTTTCTTTCTCTCTCTGTTCTTACTCCCATCATCTCTTTGCTCGCTCGCTCTCTTTTTTTCTCCTTCTCTCTCTCTTCCCTCGCTCTTCCCTCCTCTTCTCATCCTCTTCTTCTTCCTCTTCCCTCCTCTTCACTCCTCCCCACCTCAACCCTTCCTGTCCTCTCCTTCCCAATTCCCTCTCCTGTCTCCTTCACTCTTGCCCTCCTCTTCCAATCGCTCCCCCCTCCCCGTTTCCTTCCTCTTCCCTCCCTTTCCCTCCCCTTCCTTCCTCTTCCTCCTCTTTCTCCTCTCCCATCCTCTTCTCTCCTCTTCCCTCCTCTTCCCATCCTCTTCAAACTTCCTCTTCTCACTCCTCTTCCTCTCTCTTCCCTCCTCTTCACTCCTCCTTCTCTCCTCTTCCCTCCTCTTCCCTCCCATCTTCACTCCTTTTCTCTCCTCTTTTCCCTCCTCTTCCTTCTCCCTCTTCTCTCCTCTTCACTCATCTTCAACTCTCTTCACTCTCTTCACTCTCTCTCTTCTGCTCCTCTTTCTCTCTCTCTTCCCTCCTCTTCTCTCCCTCTTCTCTTCTCTCCTCTTCCTCACTCTTCTCTCCTCTTACCCTCCTCTTCTCTCCTCTCACCCCAGCTCCTCTCCTTTCCTCCTCTTCTCCTCCTCTTTCCCTCCTCTTCCGCTGCCTCTTCCCTCCTCTCTCTCCTCTTCTCTCCTCTTCCCTCCTCTTCTCATCACTCTTCCTCTCCTCTTCTCTTCTCTCCTCTTCCTCCTCTTCCCTCCTCTTCTCTCCCTCTTCCCTCCTACTTCTCTCCTCTTCTCTCCTCTTCACTCCTCCTCACTCCTCTTCACTCCTCTTCACTCCTCCCCTCCCCTTCCTTCCTCCCTCCCCCTCTTCCCACCCTCCCTCCTCTTCCCTCCTCCTCTCCCCTCCACCTCCTCCTCTCCATTTCTCTGCTCCCCTCCCCCCCCTTGATTCGATGAGTATTGATTGATAAGGCACAGTTTGGACGCTCGATAAACCGTCAGGGTGATTGATGTAGATGATGGTATGTATCGATCAGGGCTGGGAGGAAGCTAAACGCCGTGGCAACCGGTTTGAGCGGGAATTCTGCTGGGACAACTTCCTGTCAGCCAACACACTCCAGGTGAGGGGGGGGTTGTTCATTCTATCTGTGTGTTTATCTCATATTCTTTGTGCGTGTGTCTAATTGTGTGTGTCTAATTGCGTGTGTCTAATTGTGTGTGGTTGAGAATGTTACCTCAACATGAAGGGGCAGTTTGCTGAGCATCTTCTGGGGGCGGGGTTTGTCAGCAGTAAGAATCCTAAAGACTCTGCCTCCAACATCAACTCAGGTAAACCATGACACCTCACCTTCCTGCTGATGTCACTTCCTGTTTTATTGCTGTATCACTCCCCAAACGGCTTACCAGTAAGGAATAATATATAATATATTTTAAAGGAAAAAACATTTCTCCCCATGCTCTCCCCCCTCTCCCTGCCTCCCCCCCATCTCTCCCTCCCCATATCTCCCTCCCCATCTCTCCCACCCATCTCTCATATCTCTCTCTCCCATATCTCTCCCATATCTCTCACTCTCTGTCTCTCACACACACTCTCTCTCACTGCCTCCCCCTCTCCCGACCTTCTCTCCCCTCCTCCTTTTCCTCTCCCCCCTGGCTCCGCCCCAACTCTCCCCTGCCTCCCCCTCAACCTCCCTCCTCTCCCCCCTCAGAGAATGAGAAGCTGTTGAAAGCTGTAATAGTGGCTGGTCTGTATCCCAAGGTAGCTTCTATCAGACCCAGTTTCAGCATGAAGAGGCCTGTGTGAGTCTGCAGGACCAACACACACTCACACTATCACACACACACACTCACACTATCACACACACACACTCACACTATCACACACACACACACACTCTAACACACATACACACACTCTAACACACACTCACACTATTACACACACACACTCACACTATCACTCTCTAACACACAGTCACACACACACACACTCTAACACACACACACTCGCACTATCACACAAACACACTCACACTATCACACACACACACACTCACACTATCACACACACACACTCTAACACACATACACACACTAACACACACTCACACTATCACTCTCTAACACACACTCACATACACACACACTCTAACACACACTCACACTCTAACACACACATACACACACTCTAACACACACACTCTAACACACACACACACTTTAACACTCACTCTAACACTCACACACACACACACACACTCTAACACACCCTCACACACACACACACACACACACACTCACACTGACAGAGCCTCTCTTCCTGTCTATAGGCCTAAGGTATACACCAAGGCTGATGGTAAGGTGTGTATTCACCCCAAATCTGTCAATGCAGAGGAGACCCAGTTTAACCACACCTGGCTGGTCTACCACCTCAAGATGAGAACAAGCAGCGTGAGTATACACACACACACACCGTACACACACACACATACACACACACATACACACACACACACACCATACACACACATACACACACACATACACACACATACACACCCACCATACACACACACACACCATACACACACACACATACACACACACACACACCATACACACACACACACCATACACACACACACCATACACACACATACACACACACACATACACACACACACATACACACACACACACACGCACACACACACCATACACACACACATACACACACCATACACACACACACACACACACACCATACACACACACACCATACACACACACACCATACACGCACACACCATACACACACATACACACACACACGCACACATACACACACACGCACACCATACACACACACATACACACACACACACCATACACACACACACTATACACATACACACACACACACACAAACACACACCACACCAGGCCTCTGGTGTATGAGAGAGAGCAAAGAGTGACCCATATGTTCAGGGTGATGCCAGGTTTGTGTGTGTTTGTGTGGAGGGGTGGTGGTGTGTGTTACAGCAGAGGGGATGAGTCTGTGTGTGTGTGTGAGAGAGAGAGATGAATATTTGATCATGGAAGGCTCTAGAACATCAAAGGGTCTGAGAGAAGATCTAGTACACCTGTGTGTGTGTCTCTCTCTCTCTCTCTCTCTCTCTCTCTATGTTTCTATCTCTCACTATCTCCCCCCTCTTTCTCTCTCCATCCTCACTCCATGTTTACTCTCTTTCTCTGATCCCTGAATGGTATCTCTCAGGAGAGACAAGCAGAGAGAGGACAAACGGAGGGGGGAGGAGAGATGGAAGAAGAGAGAGGGGGGATGAGGGAAAGGGTGGAGGAGAGAGAGGGGGAAGAGAGGACAGATAGGAAGAGAGAGGGGGGAGGAGAGAGAGGTGGAGGAGAGAGAGGGGGGAGGAGAGAGGGGGAGGAGAGAGGGGGGGAGGAGAGAGGGGGGAGGAGAGAGGTACCTTAGTCTCCCTTGTCCTTTGAACACTGAGACTCATGCAAAGTACAAATCCCAGCCTCTCCTGTGTGTGTGCATGTATGAGTGTGTGCACGTGTGTGCATGTATGAGTGTGTGCACGTGTGTGCATGTGTGTGTGCGTGTGCATGTGTGCATGTGTGTGTGCGTGCTTGCGTGTGGAGGGAGGGAGGAAGTGAGGTCTGAGCTCTCTGGTATCAGTAGTGTTCTATCTGCTGATGAAATCATGGAGTCTCTCCTTCCTTTCTCTCTCCTTTCTCTCCCCCCCTTGTCTCTCTCCTTCTCCCCCTTTCTCTCCTGCTCCCTCTCCTTCCTGTCCTGTGTGTGTATTAATGATGTGTGTGTGTGTTAACGTAGTGTGTGTTCTGGCCAGATCTTCCTGTATGACTGCACAGAGATATCTCCGTTCTCGCTGCTGTTCTTTGGAGGTCAGATCTCCATCCAAATGGACCAGGAACAGGAGACTGTGTCTGTGGACAGCTGGATTGTCTTCCAGGCCCCTACACGCATCGCTCACCTGGTCAAGGTGGGGTCCTCACACACACACTCACTCACACACACACACACACACACTTACACTCAACACCCACAAACACAAAACAATTCTGTGATCCTTTTTTTTCTTCAACAAAACTTCCCTTTTCCTCGCTTGCTCCCTTCCTCCCTCCCTCCCTCCCTCCCTTCCTCCTGTAGAGACTAAAGTCAGAGTTGGACTCTCTCCTGGAGGAGAAGATACGAAACCCCGCCCCCGTGGACTGGACCAATCGGCAGTCCAAAGACTGCGCTGTCATCACGGCCATCATCGACCTCATCACCACACAGGAGAAGCCTGGCCCCGCCCCCACCCCAGGCCACACCCACGGCCACACCCACGGCCACACCCACGGCCACACCCCCTACTACAGAAGGGCAGGGATCCCTAGAGAAACACGTCGTTACTTCGATGACGATGATGACGATGATGATTAGAACACGCCCACTTCTCACCTCCAGCTGAGACTCGCGCCATGATGATGATGATGATGATGATGAAACTCTTCCTCACACACATGCAGAACACACACACAGTCGGAAAAACGAGGACCAATCGTAAAACTCCACACAGCTTCTTCTGTCATGTGATCTTCCTGGAGCAGGAAGTGTTCAGACAGGAAGCAGCATCGGAAGCACTTCCTGTTTTTATTTATTCGTGTAGCTACTTATTTGGCAGTAACTCGAGCCCCCTCATTTGCGATGGTTGCTCTCTTTTTGGCAAGTACGCGTTACCATCAAGCCGTTGCCATGACTTCTGTGGTTGTCGTTTGTTTTCTAAATAAACAATTTCTTTTTTGATCATTGGGTTTATTTATGTTATTGTTAATGATCTTTTTAATATTCCCATGAACCTGTAAGAAAACGTCAATAAAGGACAAGTCACTGCAGTGCGAGTGTGCAGAGTACGCATGTATGTTTGTATTGTGTGTGTGTGTGTGTGTGTGTACACATTTGTATGTGTTGTGTATCTTTGTAGTGTGTGTGTGTGTTGTGTGTCTGTGTTTGTATTGTGTGTGTGTGTGTGTACGCATTTGAATGTGTTGTGTATCTTTGTAGTGTGTGTGTGTGTTGTGTATCTGTGTTTGTATTGTGTGTGTGTGTACGCATTTGTATGTGTTGTGTATCTTTGTAGTGTGTGTGTGTGTTGTGTATCTGTGTTTGTATTGTGTGTGTGTGTGTTGTGTATCAGTGTTTGTATTGTGTGTATACCTGTCTGTTCAGATGGTAGATAGCAGGTCATTCTTTAGATGCTTTGAACAATATAACATCGTTATTCATATTACCATCAATACGAAGAAAAAAAACAGCTATTCTGTCGATTTTATAGATTCTGTATTGATTAATTCCCCCCCACACACACACACAACAAGCAAATCTGCTAAACATTTTGTTTCCTGTAAAGACTGAGGGGCAGAGTAGAGGGACATTTCAACTGTATAGATGTGGGTTGAAGGGCCATATTTACAAGAGATTTACAGGTTATGTGTGGTTTAAAATACATCCTCTATCTTCCCTGAGTGAAAGTCTAAATCGATAGAGACGAAGAGAGGAAGAGAGGAAGAGGCGTGAAAGAAGGACGCGGTAAAGACGATGGCGTGCCATTTGAGATCTCCGTTGTGATTGGTCGTT
>BROE01000005.1:1141544-1144044 GCA_036571765.1 Plecoglossus altivelis | reverse complement strand
TGTAACGTTTGCGTGCTGTAACGTGAAGTGTGGAACGTGCGATTTGTGTAACTGCGTGTGTGTAACGTGTGCGAGTCACTCACTGATCCTGTCCTCGTTCTTCGTGTCATTGTGTTGCTGCCCCAAAGCGCTGATCCACCTGGCCTGTTCGTTCCTACAACACACATGTTTATATTGTGATAAGCTTCATATCCTATAACTTTTATTGAACTGACTCCATGTTCGTTCCTACAACACACATGTTTATATTGTGATAAGCTTCATATCCTATAACTTTTATTGAACTGACTCCATGTTCGTTCCTACAACACACATGTTTATATTGTGATAAGCTTCATATCCTATAACTTTTATTGAACTGACTCCATGTTCGTTCCTACAACACACATGTTTATATTGTGATAAGCTTCATATCCTATAACTTTTATTGAACTGACTCCATGTTCGTTCCTACAACACACATGTTTATATTGTGATAAGCTTCATATCCTATAACTTTTATTGAACTGACTCCATGTTCGTTCCTACAACACACATGTTTATATTGTGATACGCTTCATATCCTATAACTTTTATTGAACTGACTCCATGTTCGTTCCTACAACACACATGTTTATATTGTGATAAGCTTCATATCCTATAACTTTTATTGAACTGACTCCATGTTCGTTCCTACAACACACATGTTTATATTGTGATAAGCTTCATATCCTATAACTTTTATTGAACTGACTCCATGTTCGTTCCTACAACACACATGTTTATATTGTGATAAGCTTCATATCCTATAACTTTTATTGAACTGACTCCACTCTGTTCATTCTTGATGACTCATCCATGACAAATGTCCAGTCGTGGCTGTTAAACTGACTGCACCTACACAAAGGTTAATCACAAAGGTTTAGCCTTAAATCCCAAGCATGTCTGACATCTAATGACACGGCCTGAACAGACTTACAATAGTTCTAAACAAGCCGTTCAACATGACCAGGGGCTTTTCCTTTCTCCTCTCACTCCCTCTCTCTCTCCACTCCCTCTCCCCCTTTCATTTTCTCTGTACTCCTCTTCTCCCCCTCCTTTTCTCCCCCTCCTCTTTCCCCTCCTCCACTTCTCTCCTCCTCCCCCTTCTCCTCTCCTCCTCCCCCTTCTCCTCTCCTCCTCCCCCTCCTCCTCTCCTCCTCCTCTTCAGCAGCAGAGAAGAGACAAAGCCTTATTCTCTAGCAGGAACACACAATCTTTTGCTTTTTGTCTGTCGGTGAATAGATGTGTGTGTGTGTGTGTCCGAGTGGAGACACAGGTCAGGTTTGTTCAGGTAATTTGAGCTCCTCCCACCCCATGCCGAGAGAGAGAGAGAGAGAGAGAGAGAGAGAGGGAGAGAGAGAGAGAGAGAGAGAGGGAGAGAGGGAGAGAGGGAGAAAGAGAGTGTTAAATTTTTGCGAGTGAATGTTTGTGTGTGAGAAAGTAAGTGCATCAAACACCTACGTGTCCCACATTTGTGTGCAAGGGTGTGTAAAACACGCGTGTGCGAGCGCGTGTGTGTGCAAACAGGCGCGAGCGTGTGTGCAAGTGCGTGTGAGTAAGTGCAAGCGTCCAATCACTGACACGATCACAGATGAGTTAGTTCAACCTTCACGTCCCCCTCATAGAACACACACACACACTCTACAGAAGCATACGCACACACACACACAGACACACACACATACACACCCTACAGAAGCACACACACACACTACAGAAGCATACGCACACACACACACAGACACACACATACACACCCTACAGAAGCACACACACACCCTACAGACACAGACACACACACACTATGGACTTCTTTGACTGACATGGGAATAACAGCTGACCATGACAACTGGACTGACAACACACACGACAGGTAGTGTTCCCACCATAACATGTACACCAGCTGCAGTACTACTATTAATACAGTACACGCTGTCAGAGCACTACACGCACACACACACACACACACACACACACACACTCAGCACATAGGCATGCACACACACCACACACACACACACACTCAGCACATAGGCATGCACTCACACACTCACACACCACACACACACACACACACACACTCAGCACATAGGCATGCACACACACCACACACACACCACACACACACACACACACACAAAGGCTCACTGACAGGCATGTGCACATGTGTGATGGGGATTTAATGGTTATGAATGGAATGTGTGGAACATACCAGTAGAGCTCAGGTTAAAACTACACTTGAACACACACACACTCTCAAATACACACACACACTCAAATACACACACACAAACACCTGCTTGTCTTTCTCTCTGTCTAGCTGCAATGATGTGATCTATCATGCAAGTTTGAGCCTCTGATGTGTAATGTTGTAGAAGCTTTACTGTGAGGAGAGGGAGAGAGAGGGGGGAGGCAGGGAGAGAGAGGGGGGAGGCAGGGAGAGAGAGGGGGAGGCAGGGAGAGAGAGGGGGAGGCAGGG
>BROE01000005.1:1127324-1136075 GCA_036571765.1 Plecoglossus altivelis | reverse complement strand
CAAACAAAAACACCCACACCACCAAAAAAAAAAGGGGGGAGGGAAAGGGATGGGAAAAAAATGCAATTTCCGGCAGTGGGGGTTTTTTTTTTTGAACCAGGTGATAGGGTTTTGATGTCCCCTGGGGGGGGGCTTTTGACACGCCCCCAACTAGAATTTCCTGGTCCTCTCAGGGCGTAAGTTCCGTTTTTAACTGGTGTAAAAGCTGTCCCATAGCTGGGGGGAAGGAGGGGGGAGAAAGAAAAGGAGGCGGAAGGAGGGGAGGGAAAAGGAGAGGCGGGGACCTGGGGGAGGAAGTGGGAGGGGGAGGGAGAAGTGAGAAAGAGGAGGAGGGGAGGAGGAGGGAGTGGGAAGGGAGGGAGGAGTGGGAGGGGAAGGAGAGGAGGAGGGAAGGAGAGGAGGGGGAGGGGAAGGATGAGGAGGGGGGGGAAGGAGAGCGAGGGGAGGGAGGGACTTTATAAGGAATTTGAACAACAAACAAACATTTTACACAAACATGACACTCACTCCTCCTTCTCAACCACTAAATACTTAGACAAACAGGAAGTGATGCACAGAGATCTTAAGTTCTGTTTACTTCCTTTAGTATGACCAGGTTGGAAAGCCAGCCATTGGCTGCACATCTGCCTACATTTCCCAGAAGCCCCTGGGCTTCCAGACACACGCTCACACACACGCTCACACCTTCATCTGGAGTATTTATGATACACAGCCAGGGGGCGCACATTTGGCTCTGATGGAGTACGCTCCTGTGTGTGTGGTGTGTGTGTGTGGTGTGGGTGTGTGTGTGTGTGTGTGTGTGTGTGGTGCCTCTCGTTCAGATATGATGCACTGAGTTTGATATCAGGAGTAACTACGGTGGCTGGAGTACACAAACATTTCCCACCACACACACACCACAGACGCACAACAGGCACGAGCCACACACGCACTCACTCACAAAACTCACACACAACAGCACCACACTTCAGCACACACAACACAGCACCAACTACACACATTCACCCACCCACACATATACCCACATAACACACACATACACAACCACCCACACACACTCATACACACACATACACTCTCACTCTCTTTCTCTGTCTGACACACACAGACACAGACACACACACACGACACCATCAGAGACAGTCTGTCTTCAGGAATTCAGAGAGACTGACAGTGGGAGGGAAGTGTGGGTGGGGGTGTGGGGGGAGATATTGGGGGGTGCACGTCACAGTGTTCTAAAACACAGTCCCTGAAAGTGTCTGGCTTGAATGACTGGAATGCCATTAGGAGTACAGTGTGAACTGGCTGTCCTGAGACTTGTGTGTGTGTGTGTGTGTGTGTGTGTGTGGTGTGTGTGTGTGTGTGTGTATGTGTGTGTAGTGTAGGGAGCGTGTGAGGTCCCTACTTCATTCTTTAAAAAACAGAGCAACATCCAGAACTCTGGGTCAAGCTGGCATTAAGAGAGCTTGACCTGGACAGTAACAGCTAGACAACACTCTCCTGCAGCTAGAGAAGAAAGGGAGGGGTAGGAGGAGGGAGAAGGAGAGAGAGAGGGGAAGAGAGAGAGGAGGGGGGAGAGAGAGAGAGAGAGGGAGAGAGGGAGAGGAAGAGACATAGGGAGACTGGGAGGGAGAGCGGGAGATGGGGAGAGAGGGAGAGAGGGGGAGATGGAGAGAGGGGGAGATGGAGAGAGAGGGAGAGAGAGGGAGAGAGAGGGGGAGATGGAGAGAGAGGGAGAGAGAGGGAGAGAGAGGGGGGAGATGGACAGAGCAGAGGGAGAAAGATGGGGAGATGGAGAGAGAAATGGGAGAGGGGGGAGAGAGGAGGGTGAGAGAGGGGAGATGACGAGGAGGAGGGAGAGAGGGGAGATGGAGAGAGAGGGAGAGAGGGGGAGATGGAGAGAGATGGAGAGGCGGGGAGAGAGAGACGAAAGGATGGGGAGATGGGAGAGGGGAGAGAGAGAGAGAGCTGGTGTGTATTAAGAGGAGTTGCTGAGGCCTGGTCAACAGAAGAGAACCGCCTGAGTGAAAGCAGAGAGCACACACAGTATATACATACACACACACACTCACACACACACTCACACTCACACACTCACTCAGTCACTCACTCATTCACTGCATCTCTTTCTCACTCACTAACTCACTCATACACACACGCGCACACAGCACACACACACAGTATATATACACACACACACTGACATGCACATGCATGTACACACACAGTGGGTATAGCACACACACACACTACATTGATATACACTGATACACACACACCCACACAAGGCAAGATAGCAATAAAACCTCAATCCCATGAGACAGTGATACAAGACTGAACAGAGAGATCAGAGCGATGAGAGAGATGAGACAGACAGACGAGAGAGACAAGAAAGATGGAGAGATGAAATATAGAAGCAGAATCCCTTCCTCACTACAATAGACAGCAAGACAAAGAGCCAGAGCCAGTGTAACAGAGAGGAAAGAGGGAGAGGAGAGAGGGGAGAGGGAGAGAGGGGAGGAGAGGGGAGAGAGGGAGTGGGGGCAGGGGAGAGGAGAGAGAGGGGAGAGGCATCTGCTATGTAGTAAGAGTTATGTAACTGTTCCTGTGACCAGACAGAGTAGGACAACAAGCAGCTAGCCCTGCAGGACGCTAACCTAGCGTAGCATCGCGCTAACAGATAGCACGTGTTTCTATGATCATGTCATTCTTGTCCAGAACACTTGAGCGAAACCACACAACCACTGGGATCGTCAACACGACAACATTACAGACACAGACACACTGAGTAAAACGGAAAGTACATAGGAGAAAATTACCAAAAGGGAGAGAGACCTAGTTTATCAGTGCTTAGCGTAGCATATCCTGGCATAGCTACAGCCAATATAGTTTAGCGTAGCCTAGCGTGTGTGATTTGTTATCATTCCTACAGATGGAACACAGCTGACTTGCACCAACAGCTCTCCTGCCTCCAGAGAACAAATCAATATTATATCAGCTTCATCTTGATCTCACACACACACTACACACACAACACACACCAGGTCCACATACAACACCACACAACAGCCCATACATGACCGAAATATTCACACAAGGCACACCACACATTATCATGAAAATATTTAACAAGCCACTACCACAACGCACAGCAACACACAACCTACATGACCGACATTACACCACATGCACAAATCTCACTTAATGAACCAAATATTCACATAACTAGCTCAACACACACTCACACACACACACCCTCACACACACACGCACACAACTGTTTTGGTTACTCATCACCCCTACCCACCACACAACAATCAACACACATCGCTGTAATGTGCAAACACACTCCAAACACGCCACACCATCTTCTAATCCCCCCAGGAACTCACATGGGCAGAGTCCCTGTCATCGCAGAGTTGATTCCCGAAAATTATGGGTATGCGTTTCGTTTTTCCTCAGATTCTGGGAGAAGCGTGCAAAGCCAACCCAGCTGATCAGACGGAGAAAAAGGGGGAAAATTAATGTTTTCCTGCGGAATGAAAGCCAACACGCACACACACTCACACACACTAATCCTCCTAACACACACAGCACACCACTCCACACCATACCTCACACACCTTATCACAAACACAGACACCACGTTCCATCCAGATAATTTGGCAAGTTTTTTCTCTTATTGTTGTTCGCTCTGCATCTGTTATTCACTGGTGGAATCATCGCATTCTCCTCAAATAACATTAAGTACGAAAACCCAAACACAATCCACACTCCCCTATGGAGGGAGGGAGGGGGGGAGGGAGGGGAGAGAGGGAGGGCGGGCGGGCGGAGGGGGGAGGGAGGAGGGAGGGAGAGAAGGAGGGAGAGAGGGAGGGAGGAGAGGAGGGCGGGAGGGGGGAGAGGGGAGGAGAGAGGGAGAGGGGAGGAGGAAAAGGGAGGCGGGGGAGAGGGGAGGGGAAGGGAGGGGGGGAGGAGGGATGGGGGAAGGCAGAGGAGGGGACGGGGGGAGAACAGAGGGCGTAACAGGGGGAGGGGGGGAGAAAGGAGGGAGGAACAGGGGAGGGGGGGAGAAAGGAGGGAGGAACAGGGGAGGGGGGGAGAAAGGTAGGGAGAGACCAGTGAGGGGGGAAAGGGGGTGAGGACAGAGGGAGGGGGAGAAAGGAGGGAGGACAGGGGAGGGAGGGGAGAAAGGAGGAGGAAATGGGGAGGGGAGAAGGAGGGGGAAAAGGGGGAGGGGGGGAAGAGAGTGAGAGGCACAGGGGAAGAGGGGAAAAGGAGGAGGAACAGGGGAGAGGGAAGCTCCTTACCTCTTCTTGCGTGTGAGGATGAGGACGTCATTAAAGAGGAAGAAGTACACCTGCTGTTTGCTCGTCCGCTTCATGAACATCCCGTTCTCCACAAACGCTGTGAGCTCACCTCTCTTCACCATCCACCTGGATGACGACACTAGAGGGAAGGATAGGAGAGGGGGGAGGGAGGAAAAGAGAGAAAAAGAGAGAGATGGGGAGAGGGGGGAGGAGAGGGAGAGGGAGAGAGTGGGGGGAGGAGAGGGAGAGGAGGGAGGAGTGGTGGGGGGGAGGAGAGGAGAGGAGTGGGGGGAGGAGAGGAATGGGGGAGGAGAGGGAGAAGGAGAGGAGAGGGTCGAGGAGTGGGGGGAGGAGAGAGAGGGGGAAGGAGTGGCGGAAGAGGGATGGGAGAGGAGGGAGGAGTGGGGGGAGGAGAGGGAGAGGGGGGAGGATGGGGAGAGGAGAGGGAAGAGGAGGGAGAGTGGGGGGGAGGCAAGTAGGGAGGGAGGGAGAGAGGTAATGGGTTTTTCCATCTCATCTGAAGTTGATAACAATAAAGGTGGATGCAATTCGATACAGACTGCTTGTGTTCAACATTCCTGCCAAAGAGTTGCTGCGTGAGAACGGCTGTAAAATAATGACATCCTGTACGTATGAGTGTGTGTGTGTGTGTGTGTGTGTGTGTGTGTGTGTGAGTGTGTGTGTGTGTGTGTGTGAGTGTGTGTGAGTGTGTGTGAGAGTGTGTGTGTGTGTGTGTGAGAGTTGTGTGTGTGTGTGTGTGTGTGAGGTGTGTGTGGAGTGTGTGTGTGTGTGTGTGTGTGATGTGTGTGTGAGGTGTGTGAGAGTGTGTGGTGTGTATGTGAAGGTGGTGTGTTGTGGTGATGTGAGTGTGTGTGTGTGTGTGTGAGTGGTGTGTAGTGTGTGTGTTGAGTGTGTGTGTGAGTGTGTGTGAGAGTGTGTGTGTGTGTGTGAGTGTGTGTGAGTGTGTGTGTGAGTGTGTGTGAGTGTGTGTGTGAGTATGAGAGATAGTGTGTGTGTGCGAGTGTGTGTCTGCGTGAGTGTGTATGCAAGTGTGTGTTTACATGTGAGAGTGTGTGTGTGTGAGTGTGTGTGTTTACATGTGTGTATGTATGTATGTATGTATGTGTGTGTGTGTGTGTGTGTGTCAGAGTGTGCGAGTCAATATGTGAGTGTGTGTATGTGAGCGTGTGTAAGACAGAGAAACTCGTTCATGGGTGACAAAGCCTTCTTTTCTACCGAAAATATAAAACGTATTATAAGTGTAGGCTGTTTATACCATGTATGATATCAATCATATTGCATCAGTATCACATCCTACTGAAATCAGCTGTATATTGACTCATATATATATCATCACGTATCATAACATCTCGTATCATAACATGTGCGATGAGGCTGGTCTGTTATCCTGTCTCACCTTGATCTTGAAGTCCAGCTGTGAGTTGATGGTGTACATCATTTCTGTTCTCTCCATAGTCCTAGCTCCTTCGTTACACTTCCTCACCACCTACACACACACACACACATACGCCACACACACATACCACACACACACACACACACACACACATACGCCACACACACATACCACACACACACACGCACGCACGCACACATACGCCACACACACACAGACACACACACACACACACACACATACGCCACACACACACAGACACACACAGACACACACACACACACACATACGCCACACACATACATACGCCACACACACACACAGATGACACACGGATACACACACACGCAGACACACGCACAGACACACTCGCAGACACACACACACATTGCATTGTTTGTGTTGTGTGTTAACATTTTGGAAATGCACACACACTCTTCTCATTGATGTGTGTTAACATTTTACAAAGTTGATTCAATGAGTCTGACTTGCAGTGGGTCTGACTTGCAGTGGGTCTGACTTGCAGTGAGTCTGACTTGCAGTGGGTCTGACTTGCAGTGGGTCTGACTTGCAGTGAGTCTGACTTGCAGTAAGTCTGACTTGCAGTGAGTCTGAGTTGCAGTGAGTCTGACTTGCAGTGGGTCTGACTTGCATGGAGTCTGACTTGCAGTGGGTCTGACTTGCAGTGGGTCTGACTTGCAGTGAGTCTGACTTGCAGTGGGTCTGACTTGCAGTGGGTCTGACTTGCAGTGGGTCTGAGTTGCAGTGGGTCTGACTTGCAGTGAGTCTGACTTGCAGTGAGTCTGACTTGCAGTGGGTCTGACTTGCAGTGGGTCTGACTTGCAGTGAGTCTGACTTGCAGTGGGTCTGACTTGCAGTGAATCTGACTTGCAGTGAGTCTGACTTGCAGTGAGTCTGACTTGCAGTGGGTCTGACTTCCAGTGAGTCTGACTTGCAGTGAGTCTGACTTGCAGTGGGTCTGACTTGCAGTGGGTCTGACTTGCAGTGGGTCTGAGTTGCAGTGAGTCTGACTTGCAGTGAGTCTGACTTGCAGTGAGTCTGAGGTGCAGTGGGTCTGAGTTGCAGTGAGTCTGAGGTGCAGTGGGTCTGACTTGCAGTGAGTCTGACTTGCAGTGAGTCTGAGTTGCAGTGGGTCTGACTTTCAGTGGGCCCTCTGACCTTGCTAACAGCCTGCAGGGCCCTGGTACACGACTCGTACTGTGGTGAGTCTTTAGTAGTCTTCTGGCAGATCGTCTGGAGGACACACACACGCGCGTACACGCACACACACACATGCACACAGACACACACACAGACACACACACAGACACACCACACACACACCATACACACAAACATGCACACGCACGCACGCACACACACACACGCATAATAAGTGTTTATGCATGTTTGAATGTACATAGTGTTTTTCTGATAACAATACTTTACTGTACAGTACTTTCAAACAAACTTTTACTTATAATAATGATTATTTCCTTGCATCATTTAAAAACAAACATCCTGTTTTAACCTGAGGGGAAAGTGGAGTTAGGGATGAATTAGTTTACTTTTGCCATCTCTAATGATGTGTGTGGTGTCTGTGTGTGTGTGTGCGCCTGTGTGGTGTGTGTGTGTGTGTGTGCCTGTGTGTGTGTGTGTGGTGTGTGTGTAGTGTGTGTGTGTGAGTGTGTGTGTGTGTGGTGTGTGGTGCGTGCCTGTATGTGTGTGAGAGACAGACTCACGTCCATGAGCAGAGGCAGACGAGTGACTCTCTGCATGGGCAGGATGAGGAAGGAGATCATTGGCAGGTTCCTGCAGTCTGGCTGCGTCTCAATCCTGCTCAGAGCCTCCTTGAACAAGGGATTCTTACTGCTGCTGCAGGGGGAAGTCACAGATCACATGATAGTGTATCACCATCTGTGTGTGTGTGTGTGTGAGAGTGTGTGTGTGTGAGTGTGTGTGTGTGTGAGAGAGTGTGTGTGTGTGTGTGTGTGTGTGTGAGTGTGTGTGTGAGAGTGTGTGTGTGAGAGAGTATGTGTGTGTGTGTGAGTGTGTGTGAGTGTGTGTGTGAGTGTGTGTGTGTGTGTGTGTGTGAGTGTGTGTGTGTGTGAGAGTGTGTGTGTGTGTGAGTGTGTGTGTGTGTGTGTACTCACACCAGCCTCTGCAGGGTCCTCTGTTGATACACCTCGTTGGAACAGTAGGTGATGTAGGGGTCAAAGTTCGACTGAGCATGCTTAAACATTATGTCGCTGATGTCATCAATCACAAAGTTCTGCTGGTGCCTGTCCTCCAACTCCTTAAAGAACCTGAGGGAGGGAGGGAGACAGGGAGGGAGGGAGACAGGGAGGGAGGCAGGGGGGAGGGAGGGAGGCAGGGAGGAAGGGAGGCAGGCAGGCAGGCAGGCAGGCAGGCAGGCAGGCAGGGAGAGAGGGAGGGAGAGAGGGAGGGAGGGAGGGAGGGAGGGAGGGGAGGGGAGGGAGGGAGGGAGCGGAGGGAGGGGAGGGAGGGAGGAGGAGGGAGGGAGAGAGAGGAGAGAGAGAGAGAGGGAGGCGAAGGGAGGGAGGGAGAGAGAGAGAGAGGGGAGGAGGCGAGGGAGGAGAGGCCCTGAGGGAGAAGAAGGGAGGGAGGGAGATGAAGGGAGAGAGGCGAGGAGAGAGGGAGGGAGGGAGGGAGGGAGAGAGGAGAGAGGAGGGAGGGAGGAGAGAGGGGAGGGAGGGAGGGAGGGAGAGAGGGAAGAGAGGGAGGCAAGGGAGGAGGAGGAGAGATATGTAGAACCAGGAATTACAAACCATGTGGAGAATTGTTGAAAGCAGGACAACAAGTTGACTCACCAGAAAGGAAAACACACACAGGTACAAACACACACAGGTACAAACACACACAGGCATCCGCACACACAGGTACAAACACACACAGGCGTCCGCACACACACATTTCCAGGAAATGTACATGGTACATGACACATGTCATCTTAGCACAGGATCCAGAAGAACTCCACCCAGCATCCAGGACTGTGTGTGTGTG
>BROE01000005.1:1097122-1117122 GCA_036571765.1 Plecoglossus altivelis | reverse complement strand
ATGGCCAATGCTAATGCTCCGTACCACCCGAGTCTTCCGCGTGGGTTTGTTTAAAACGTGCTTCAGAACAGTCCCGCCAACAGGTGTGACCACGAGCCTCTCAGATGACTGGCTGCGCTTGTCATTTTCCACCGGGAAATCCGTGGTCTGGACTCCATCTACCTGGTAGCTAAGGGGGCGTGTCTTAGGCTTACCGGAGTCCCGCGGGAGGCCGTGGTTGGCAGTCCGTCTCTTCCAGAGCGGTACGATGTTATTGTTTGATAAATCCACATCATTACTGCCCTCCATAGCTTCGTCTGCTCACGTCTCGTTCACACAGCGCTAAGAAACACCCAAGTTCCAAGCGAGCGGTCACTGGGCAAATATCACCAACAGTCCCCAAAGAGAGGACTGAGATGACCCATTTGTAAACAGAGAGAGGGAGAGAGAGAGAGAGAGAGAGAGAGAGAGAGAGAGAGAGAGAGAGAGAGAGAGAGAGAAACAGAGAGAGAGAGAAACAGAGAGAGAGAAACAGAGAGAGAGAAACAGAGAGAGAGAAACAGAGAGAGAAACAGAGAGAGAAAAGGGGGGAGGGAAGGGGGAGAGAGATTCTGTCAATTGCAAAGCGATAGGATGAGACTGCAGGAATCCAGTTTACTGATTAACCAGACCTGTCTTGGCCGACACGGTCTGTGTTCACTGCCTAACCCTCTGACAACTCATTATAAAGAAACTGAAACAGATTACAGATTTGACAAGTTAAAAGTCTGTAAATGCTGGCTTCATAGTTGTTATCCTAGTGACCGGTCTCAAGTGTGTCTCGGATGTTTGACAGTTTTTAGAAAGTTTAATAAACGTGATTGTAAATGCCGAATTGACAGAGCGTGGGAAGAGTTAATCAACCGTGTTGGCGAGTGAACGAACTCTTACCCACCTTTCTACAGAGTCGCTGTTTCTCTGTGCCTCGGGACCATCGTCAAGTGTCCACTTGTAGATGGAAAATAAAACTCCAGTTTGTTGGTGCCGTCCGTTAAATCCGACCACGTCATTTGTGTTTTGCCGACAGGCTCGAGAAAAGTTTGTCCGTCTTGTTTGCACTGAGTTGTCGGTAAGCTTGCTCGAGCTAAAGTGCGGCTTCAGTCGGTCCGCAAGAGGTTGTGTAGGGGGAGGACCGACGAGCGCGAGAGAAGTTTTCAAGTTCACGTGACGTTCCATTACTATTGGGTACACTGTGCCACCGTTGACATTGGATGCACTGTACCTACAACGGTGATGACAAGTTTGTTACAGTCCATTTTTCCTAACATAGCCTAATGTATTTTTCTGTCAGTAAACGTAGGAATTCATCATTTAAATAGGTTGTAATTTGTATTTCAATGTTGTGGTCTACACTGTCAATGTTTGGTTTTGGTAGATTTGTTGGTCAAAAAATGTGACAGTGCGCAGGACTTACCGATTGAACGCTCATATTTCTTGCACATGTACAGTACTCTTTGCACATGTACAGCTCCCCGTCGGTAAGCCTTCGTACACTTTGTATCTTTTTTAGTTTATGTATAGGGAAAATTGTTATATTTATTTTTACTTGATTGTTGTTTGCCTGTATTGTTTTATGCCTGTACTATGTAGCACCGTGGCTCTGTGAGGCACGACATTTCGTTCCACTGTATGACCCCGCATGTAGCGGAATGACAATAAAGCACAACTTGAAACTTGACTTGAACTTGGAACATGGTGTTGTGATCAGTGGCGTACATCTACACATTATCAACACATGATCCTATTTACAATGATAGCCATGTCCCGGTAAACGTAAACGTCTTCAATCTGACCTTGTGCTGTAGATGTGCGCCATCGTGTGACAGATCATGACAGTGAAACAACGACACGTGTATTACCGTCGCAGTTACCTGTCGCTGGTTATGGCTGTTCTGTTGAAACTTCTGTCGTTGAAGCTCTACTTCTGAAACGTGGTTGAATAACAACACGATTCCGCAATGTTGGCGGTTTTGATTTTAAAAAAATGTTTTAGATGGTATTTAGTATGGATTTTACATGGTAATATTATAGTTAGGATAATGAATATTAGCTGACTTTTTAATGTTGTGTCCCATATGGTCTAGCGGTTAGGATTCCTGGTTTTCACCCAGGCGGCCCGGGTTCAACTCCCGGTATGGGAATGCTAAGACATCATTCATTTTTTTTAACAAGATAGTACGTTGCTATAAACGATTAGCATGTTTGTGTTAGCATGTGTAGCGATATGTCACATATGGTCTAGCGGTTAGGATTCCTGGTTTTCACCCAGGCGGCCCGGGTTCAACTCCCGGTATGGGAACTTGTGTTTTCAAGTCTCTACTGGGTAAAAAAAAAATCGATAACCTTTGCCTTCATTTGATTTAGCCACGCGGTGGCGATATCGTCGTGTCAACCTTCTCACAAAGCGACATCAGTGAAAGTGCTCTTACAATCACCTGTGAGTCTTAGCAGGTCTGTAGCAACACACCTGTTTCAGTCTTACCAGTACTGTACCATCACACTGTATAAACAGATGTGTTGCTACAAACCTGCTAAGAATAGTTTGTGTTAGCATTTACTATATTGTTGTGTCCCATATGGTCTAGCGGTTAGGATTCCTGGTTTTCCACAGGCGGCCAGGTTAACTCGGTATTTGGGAATTTTGTTTTTAAAAAAAAAAAAATCGCTAACCTATGTCTTCATTTGATTTAGCCACGCGGTGGCGATATCGTCGTGTCAACCTTCTCACAGGGAAAGTGCTCTTACAATCACCTGTCAGTCTTAGCAGTACATGTAATAACACACCTGTGAGTCTTAGCCAGAGATGTACACAAGTCTTTGGCCCCAAGTCAAGTCTCAGGTCTTTGGCCTCAAGTCCAAGTCTTTGGCCTCAAGTCCAAGTCAAGTCCAAGTCTCGAGTCCAAGTCCCGAGTCTCGAGTCCCGAGTCTCGAGTCTCGAGTCCCGAGTCTCGAGTCTCGAGTCCCGAGTCTCGAGTCTCGAGTCCCGAGTCTCGAGTCCCAAGTCTCGAGTCCCGAGTCCCGAGTCTCGAGTCTCGAGTCCCGAGTCCCGAGTCCCGAGTCCCGAGTCTCGAGTCCCGAGTCCCGAGTCCCGAGTCTCAAGTAAGTGCTCAGGACTCGTGACTCGAGACTCGGGACTCGAGACTCGGGACTCGAGACTCGGGACTCGAGACTGGGGACTCGAGACTCGTTCCTACAGACTTGAGACTTGACTTGGACTTGAGGCCAAAGACTTGAGACTTCACTTGGACTTGGAGGGGCCAAAGACTTGAGACTTGACTTGAGGCCAAAGACTTGTGTACATCTCTGGCTAAGACTCACAGGTGTGTTATTACATGTACTGCTAAGACTGACAGGTGATTGCAAGAGCACTTTCCCTGTGAGAAGGTTGACACGACGATATCGCCACCGCGTAACTAAATCAAATGAAGGCAAAGGTTATCTTTTTTTTTTTTTAACCCAGTAGAGACTTGAAAACACAAGTTCCCATACCGGGAGTTGAACCCGGGCCGCCTGGGTGAAAACCAGGAATCCTAACCGCTAGACCATATGGGACATATGCTACAAATGCTAACACAAACTATGCTAACCATTATAGCAACTACACCGTTAAAAACATTGATGGTGTCTTAGCAAGGCTGTAGCAACACACCTGTGAGTCTTAGTATTGTGAATCTGTAGTAACTACAGCTTCACTGAGACTCATACAGGTGTTCGTACCTGCGTGATCAGACAAACACTGTCCTGAGCACTTACTCGAGACTCGAGACTCGGGACTCGAGACTCGAGACTCGGGACTCGGGACTCGAGACTCGGGACTCGAGACTCGGGACTCGAGACTCGGGACTCGGGACTCGAGACTCGGGACTCGTACCTACAGACTTGAGACTTGACTTGGACCTGAGGTCAAAGACTTGAGACTTGACTTGGACTTGAGGCCAAAGACTTGGGACTTGACTTGGACTTGAGGGAAAAAGACTTGAGACTTGAGGCCAAAGACTTGTGTACATCTCTGTCTAAGACTCACAGGTGTGTTATTACATGTACTGCTAAGACTGACAGGTGATTGCAAGAGCACTTTCCCTGTGAGAAGGTTGACACGACGATATCGCCACCGCGTGGCTAAATCAAATGAAGACATAGGTTAGCGATTTTTTTTTACTCAGTAGAGACACTTGAAAACAACAATTCCCATACCGGGAGTTGAACCCAGGCCGCCTGGGTGAAAACCAGGAATCCTAACCGCTAGACCATATGGGACACAATAATATAATAAATGCTAACACAAACTATGCTTAGCAGGTTTGTAGCAACACATCTGTGTACACAGTGTGATGCTACAGTACTGCTAAGACTGAAACAGGTGTGTTGCTACAGACTTGCTAAGACTCACAGGTGATTGTAAGAGCACTTTCACTGATGTCGCTTTGTGAGAAGGTTGACACGACGATATCGCCACTGCGTGGCTAAATCAAATGAAGGCAAAGGTTATCGTTTTTTTTTTTTTCACCCAGTAAAGACACTTGAAAACACAAGTTCCCATACCGGGAGTTGAACCCGGGCCGCCTGGGTGAAAACCAGGAATCCTAACCGCTAGACCATATGGGACATATGCGACAAATGCTAACACAAACTATGCTAATCGTTATAGCAACTACACCGTTAAAAACATGAATGGTGTCTTAGCAAGGCTTTAGCAACACACCTGTGAGTCTTAGTATTGTGAGTCTGTAGTAACTACAGCCCTACTGAGACTCATACAGGTGTTCGTAGCTGCGTGATCAGACAAACACTGTCCCTGCGCACCCGATCGGCCGTGGGACTCGGAGGCACTCGGGGACCTCGGGACTCGGGACTCCGGCCACCTCGGGGACTCGGGACCTCGCGACTCGGACTCCGCGGATCCGGGACCTCGGGATCGCGGACTCGGCCGACTCGGGACCTCGGGACCGGGACTCGCGGGAACTCGGGGACCTCGGACCTCGACTCGCGACGCGACCCAAAGTCTTGAGACTTGACTCGGACTTGTGATTTAAGACTCATGAACATTACGAGTCATGTTCAACTCGCCGCCTACACGAAAGCTCCTGTCCGTGAACTTTTCTCAATCCCACTCCAACACCCCCCCCCCCACTCCCCCCCCTCTGCTTCTCCCCTTCCCCGAGAGCTGCGCCTTGCCCATGAACAGTTGCCTGCGCTGCGTCCAATGTTGATGAAGAATGCAGATGCGACGGCAGCTCACTGCTCCCAAACAAACTATGACGGACACGCTGCAGGCTCCGTCGGCGCTGCCGTTTATCATTAGTTTCGGCTTTGAAGATTTCGCACTACGTCACGACAAGAGAATTGCCAAATGTAAAGTGTGTGGGGTTCAAATTTGTGACGCCAGGACGACAACGTATAAGTTTATCAGACACTTGAAAACACACAATGATAGGTGAGTTAGCACTGAGCTAGCTAGTGTTAACAACAACCCTAAGTTTTCCGCACAGACTGTACAGTAATGGGCACAGCCATTACATGTTAGCTTTTTGCCGCAAGTGTTTAAAATAGATTCCCGCCTAAAATTACTTGTTTTGTTGTCTCGGTGTCAAAGGTGTAGCACTTACATGAATAACCAGCACTAATATAACGTGCAGAAGTAAGTTAAGAAAATTTAACTATTTCTTGTTTTTATCAACAGGTACAGAGAATATATCAGCCAAAAGAGCCAGCCAAGTGCAGCTGAAGGACAGTGCAGCATTGAACCCTTTTCTATAGAGGAGGTCTACAGACATACAGCCAGGGTAATCCCAGGCAGAAAGCCATTACAGAGGCCACTATTAGGGAACTCATAATCGCATGTAATCTGACACTTTCCCTAGTTGAAAATAAAAATTTTAGAAAATTCATGTCAGTTGTGGAGGAGAAATACAGCCCCATAACCAGAAGTATTGTAAACAGGCGCTAGAATGAACTTGCACGAGAAATTGACTCAACAAACGACAAGAGAATTGCCAAATGTAAAGTGTGTGGGGTTCAAATTTGTGACGCCAGGACGACAACGTCTAACTTTATCAGACACTTGAAAACACTCAAAGATAGGTGAGTTAGCACCGAGCTAGCTAGTGTTAACAACAACCCTAAGTTTTCCGCACAGACTGTACTGTAATGGGCACAGCCATTACATGTTAGCTTTTTACCGCAAGTGTTTAAAATAGATTCCCGCCTAAAATTACTTGTTTTGTTGTCTCAGTGTCAAAGGTGTAGCACTTACATGAATGACCAGCACTAATATAACGTTCAGAAGTACAAGTTAAGAAAAGTTTACTATTTCTTATTTTTATCAACAGAGAATATATCAGCCAAAAGAGCCAGCCAAGTGCAGCTGAGGGACAGTGCAGCATTGAACCCTTTTCTATAGAGGAGGTCTACAGACATACAGCCAGGGTCATCCCAGGCAGAAAGCCATTACAGAGGCCATTATTAGGGAACTCATCATTGCATGTAATCTGCCACTTTCCCTAGTTGAAAATACAAATTGTAGAAAATTCATGTCAGTTGTGGAGGAGAAATGCAGCCCCATAAGCAGAAGTATTGTAAACAGGCGCTTGAATGAACCTGCACGAGAAATGGACTCAACAATAAAATGAAAGCTTGAAAAAGCCTCAACTGTTAGGGTGACAGTAGACATTTGGACAGACCGGACCATGCGAGGATATCTGGGAGTTACTGCTCACTCACACAAGCAGTACACCCTACAGTTGCCATTAGACCGTAATGTTGCATATTTTTCCAAAGCTTAAGTGGCAAATGCAATCCATATTAAGTATTTTATTTCATATATTTTGATAATATATTGTCTTTGTTTAATATTTAAATAATATGCCAGAATTAACAGTATAGTTTGTTTTCCAAATAGGCTCTATGATACTTCCTCTGTTGATGATAAATGTTGTTCTCTTTTATTATGCCGTTGGTGTACCGTTGTCTATGTTGTATGTCTTTACAGGAGTTGTATTTTTTGCCTGTGACAGTTTTTCTCACATTCAGTGCAAGACAATAAGAAAACACAAATTCTAAAGTAAATGTTTTGTTTCTTGTCAAATGCCAATAAATACAATTCCATATTTTAACAACAGTTGAATGTAGCTTAATTAACATATTCAGTTTGTTTTAAGACTTGCGACTTGACTTGGACTTGCAGCCAAAGACTTGAGGCTTGACTTGGACTTGAGGCCAAAGACTTGGGACTTGACTTGGACTTGAGGGGAAAAGACTTGAGACTTGAGGCCAAAGACTTGTGTACATCTCTGGCTAAGACTCACAGGTGTGTTATTACATGTACTGCTAAGACTGACAGGTGATTGGAAGAGCACTTTCCCTGTGAGAAGATTGACACGACGATATCGCCACCGCGTGGCTAAATCAAATGTAGACAAAGGTTATCGATTTTTTTTTTTACCCAGTAGAGACTTGAAAACACAAGTTCCCATACCGGGAGTTGAACCCGGGCCGCCTGGGTGAAAACCAGGAATCCTAACCGCTAGACCATATGGGACATATGCGACAAATGCTAACACAAACTATGCTAGCCGTTATAGCAACTACACCGTTAAAAACATGAATGGTGTCTTAGCAAGGCTGTAGCAACACACCTGTGAGTCTTAGTATTGTGAGTCTGTAGTGACTACAGCCCTACTGAGACTCATACAGGTGTTCGTACCTGCGTGCGACGATATCGCCACCGCGTGGCTAAATCAAATGTAGACAAAGGTTATCGATTTTTTAAAAACTCAGTAGAGACACTTGAAAACAACAATTCCCATACCGGGAGTTGAACCCGGGCCGCCTGGGTGAAAACCAGGAATCCTAACCGCTAGACCATATGGGACACGTAAACAAATCACAAGCTAACAGAAATTACGCTAACCATAATATGACCTAAAACAAAAAAAGAGTGCTAACATTGCGGAATCGCGTTGTTATTCAACCACGTTTCAGAAGTAGAGCTTCAACGACAGAAGTTTCAACAGAACAGCCATAACCAGCGACAGGTAACTGCGACGGTAATAGACTCGTCTTACGACATCAGAGAAAGTGCTCAGGGCAGTGTTTGTCTGATCACGCAGGTACGAACACCTGTATGAGTCTCAGTAGGGCTGTAGTCACTACAGACTCACAATACTAAGACTCACAGGTGTGTTGCTACAGCCTTGCTAAGACACCATTCATGTTTTTAACGGTGTAGTTGCTATAACGGTTAGCATAGTTTGTGTTAGCATTTGTCGCATATGTCCCATATGGTCTAGCGGTTAGGATTCCTGGTTTTCACCCAGGCGGCCCGGGTTCAACTCCCGGTATGGGAACTTGTGTTTTCAAGTCTCTACTGGGTAAAAAAAAAAAAACGATAACCTATGTCTTCATTTGATTTAGTTACGCGGTGGCGATATCGTCGTGTCAACCTTCTCACAGGGAAAGTGCTCTTGCAATCACCTGTCAGTCTTAGCAGTACATGTAATAACACACTTGTGAGTCTTAGCCAGAGATGTACACAAGTCTTTGGCCTCAAGTCAAGTCTCAAGTCTTTTCCCTCAAGTCCAAGTCAAGTCCCAAGTCTTTGGCCTCAAGTCCAAGTCAAGTCTCAAGTCTTTGGCCCCAAGTCAAGTCTCAAATCTTTGGCCCCAAGTCAAGTCTCAAGTCTTTGGCCTCAAGTCCAAGTCAAGTCTCAAGTCTTTGGCCTCAAGTCCAAGTCAAGTCTCAAGTCTGTAGGTACGAGTCCCGAGTCTCGAGTCCCGAGTCTCGAGTCTCGAGTAAGTGCTCAGGACAGTGTTTGTCTGATCACGCAGGTACGAACACCTGTATGAGTCTCAGTAGGGCTGTAGTCACTACAGACTCACAATACTAAGACTCACAGGTGTGTTGCTACAGCCTTGCTAAGACACCATTCATGTTTTTAACGGTGTAGTTGCTATAACGGTTAGCATAGTTTGTGTTAGCATTTGTCGCATATGTCCCATATGGTCTAGCGGTTAGGATTCCTGGTTTTCACCCAGGCGGCCCGGGTTCCACTCCCGGTATGGGAAGTTGTTTTCAATGGCTCTACTGAGTAAAAAAAATCACTTAACCTATTCTTCATTTGATTTTGCCACCGCGGGTGCGAACCGTCGTGTTCAACCTTCTCCACAGGGAAAGTGCTCTACCCAATCACCCTGTTTCAGATCTTTACGCAGTACATGAATAAACACCCTGTGAGTCTAGTACACAAAGCCTTTGGCCCTCAAAGTCCCTAAGTCTTTTTCCCCTCAAGTTCCCCAAGTCTTTGAACTCGAGTCCAAGTCAAGTCTCAAGGCTTTGGCCTCAAGTCCAAGTCTCGAGTCCAAGTCAAGTCTCAAGTCCAAGTCAAGTCGCAAGTCTTAAAACAAACTGAATATGTCAATTAAGCTACATTAAACTGTTGTTAAAATATGGAATTGTATTTATTGGCATTTGACAAGAAACAAAACATTTACTTTAGAATTTATGTTTTCTTATTGTCTTGCACTGAATGTGAGAAAAACTGTCACAGGCAAAAAATACAACTCCTGTAAAGACATACAATATAGACAACGCATGGCCACCGCATGGTTGAATCAAATGAAGACAAATGTTACTGAATTCTTCGAGACCCATTGGAGGTACATGAAAACAACAATTCCCATACCGGGAGTTGAACCCAGGCCGCCTGGGTGAAAACCAGGAATCCTAACCGCTAGACCATATGGGACACAGTAATATAATGTAAGTGTAAGCTAACACAAACTATGGTAACCATTGTCATAACTACACCATTAAAAAACAGAATCTTAGCAAGGCTGTAACATCACAACAGTGTAAGTCTTAGCAGGTCTGTAGCAACATACCTATGTACCAGTACTGTAGCATCACACCTCTGTGAGTCTTAGTGGGGCTGTAGTAATGTACACAGAGAGCAAATTATTAGAACATCCACCTTCCAACCCACCTCCAGTACCTGCACCAGACATTCACCCTTCCCTTCCTCCCTCTTTCCACTCCTCGCTGCCTCTCTCCTCTCCTCCCTCCCCCCCTCCACTCCTCTCTCCCTCTCTCTCTCCACTCCTCTCTCCCTCTCTCCACTCCTCCCTCCTGCTCTCTACTCCTCCCTCCCTATCTCCACTCCTCCCTCCCTCTCTCCACTCCTCTCTCCCTCTCTGTACTTCTCCCTCACTCTCTCCACTCCTCTCTCCCTCTCTCTACCCCTCCCTCCCTCTCTCTACCCCTCCCTCTCTCCACTCCTCGCTCCCTCTCTCCACTCCTCCCTCCTTCTCTCCACTCCTCCCTCCCTCCCTCTCTCTACTCCTCCCTCTCTCTACTCCTCCCTCCCTCTCTCTACTCCTCCCTCCCTCTCTCCACCCCTCCCTCTCGATGCTCTCTCTCTCCCTAGTGAAGACCTGCTCATAGTCGGGGACACTTTCAGTTGTTATAGAAACCTTTCCTGAAGAGGATGACGACTTTGCACAGTCTGTATTGTGTTATTAATAGTTCCAGCCTCAGCCCCGACCCCAGCCTCAGCCTCAGCCCTGACCCCAGCCTCAGCCCCAGTCCAGGCCCCCAGCCTCTCCGCTGGGATGTGGAGAGAGGGGCAGGGTCAGGTACATGAATGGATATTCGTGGGAGGAGATCTGAGAGACTGTGAACTCATGCATAGTAGGCAACACACACACGCACAGTAGACACACAGACACTCACACAGTAGACACCCACGCAGACACACACACACACACACACACACACACACACACACAGTAGACACACACAGACACACACACAGAGACACTCACACAGTAGACACACACACACAGACACACACACAGAGACACTCACACAGTAGACACACACACACAGACACTCACACAGTAGACACACACAGACACACACACAGTAGACACACTGTAGACACACACAGTAGACACACACAGTAGACACACACACAGTAGACACACATTAGACACACACACAGTAGACACACACAGTAGACACACACACAGTAGACACACACACAGTAGACACACACAGTAGACACACACAGGCACTCACACAGTAGACACACACACAGTAGACACACACAGACACACACACAGTAGACACACACACAGTAGACACACACACAGTAGACACACACAGACACACACACAGTAGACACACAGTAGACACACACAGTAGACACACACAGACACACACACAGTAGACACACAGTAGACACACACAGTAGACACACACAGGCACTCACACAGTAGACACACACCCAGTAGACACACACAGGCACTCACACAGTAGACACACACACAGTAGACACACACAGGCACTCACACAGTAGACACACACACAGTAGACACACACACAGTAGACACACACAGACACACACACAGTAGACACACAGTAGACACACACAGACACACACACAGTAGACACACACACAGTAGACACTCACACAGTAGACACACACACAGTAGACACACACAGACACACACACAGTAGACACACACACAGTAGACACACACACAGTAGACACACACACAGTAGACACACACACAGTAGACACACACAGACACACACAGTAGACACCCATACAGACGCTCACACGATGAGAGGCAGAGAGTGCAGCGAAGGAGCAGGAGAACGAGGAGGCATGCTAGGTGAACACGGTTCATCAGGCATACACACTCAAGCTGATTTCTATCAGGATCTACACACTCAAGCTGATCTCTATCAGGATCTACACACTCAAGCTGATCTCTATCAGGATCTACACACTCAAGCTGATCTCTATCAGGCATACACACTCAAGCTGATCTCTATCAGGATCATTTTATTGTGAAATCATGATGAGACATGTTTAATGCACAAGAACATCTAAAACAGCTCACATCATCCCTATAGAAGACATCGTTAAACATCTGCTATAATGTCATGTGTACTAATGTGGTCGATATTTTATTGTCCACCATTTTCCATACTTATATTCACCCTAATTATCAGCAGGGACAGCCTTTGAATTTGAAGGAGTGTGTACATGCGTATGCGCAGGTGTTTTCATGAAAGTGTGTGTGTGCGTTGAGGGAAATAAATCTTGTTTTGAGTTTTATCAGAGGCAGTACAATCTGTGAAGGCCTCAGTGACTTAAACTAACACCTGGTGTGTGTGTGTGTGTGCGTGTGCGTGTGTGTGTGCGTGTGTGTGTGTGTGTAAGAGAGACAGACAGAGAGAGGGAGAGTGAGAGAGAGAGACACAGAGAGAGAGAAAGAGAGAGAGAGAGAGAGAGACAGAGAGACACAGAGACAGACAGACAGACAGACAGACAGACAGACAGACAGACAGAGAGAGAGAGAGAGAGAGAGATAGACAGAGAGAGATAGAGAGAGAGAGACAGACAGAGAGAGATAGAGAGAGAGAGACAGACAGAGAGAGACAGAAAGAGAGAGAGAAAGAGAGAGACAGAGAGAGAGACACACAAAGAGAGAGAGAGACAGAGAGAGAGAGAGAGAGACACAGAGACAGAGAGAGAGAGAAAGAGAGACACAGAGACAGAGAGAGAGAGAGAAAGAGAGAGAGAGAAAGAGCGACTACAACAGAGACTGCAATAGACTGAAGACCCAGTCTATTGCAGTCTCTGTTGGGTGCTACAGGACAGGACTACAGAAGTATAAGAGGATCAGAGTTTCTCCCATCAGTGTTAAGCCCAGTAGAGATACATGGGAATATCTTCTGTCTGAAGTCACATCTAGTGAAGGAGTAGATACAAGTTCTGGCCTCCACATCATAGAAGGTGACCTCCCTCTCCTCGTAGTCCACAAACACCCCCACCTTCTGGGGCTTGTGGCTCAGGGAGAGAGGGAGATCAGGATCGGTAAGAGCTGTGTACACAGCTTCCCCCAGCAAGCCCACAGCCCAGTGGCCCTGAGCAGGACTGCGTGTCAGTGGCCCCTTCCTGATGACAGATTCCTTGGCCACGCCTACAATCCACCTGGTCTTCTCCTTCACCTCCACCTCATAGTAGAACCTTCCAGATGAGAAGCCTTCTTTTCCCAGAACGCAGACGGCAAAGTCAAACCTCTCCGGTTTGTCACGGATGTTGGGATTATTTTCTCCAAGTCGTACCTGTTTCCCGTCTGCAGACAGGATGAGGTCAGGATAGGCCGTGTCAGGGTCCAGCCTCACGTCCACCGCACACTTCTTCACCCATCGTAGCTTGATGTCAGGTAGCATCTCCTCCCTCTGCATCTTCTGTAACTGAGATAGACCTCTGAACACAGGTTCCACGCACGCATCGCTGCGATCTCCAACCCCAGCCCGGTCCTTGTTCTCTAGGAGGGAGGGGAGAACAACGTGGTTCTGGATAACGAGGAGGTGGTCTTCGGAGTGAGAGAGTTCCTCCAGATCAACGCTCGTCTTCGATAGATCGGTCATTTCCTGTTCCAGTTCTGTCATCATCATTGCAGTCTTCTTGTCCTCTTCCTTCAGATTGTCCTCAATGTTCTTCAACAGCTCATTCTGTTGTCTTTCAAAGGACAGCATAAGGGCAGTGAAGAGCTGCCTGATGTCCTCTTCATCCTTCTCTGCCTCCATCTTCCTCTTCGCCCCCGAGAGCTGCAGTTCATCCATCTTCTGCTGTCGTCCCTTAATCATCTCCTCCACTTGCACCTTCATCTGTCTAAACTGAGTCTTCCTCGCCGTGGATTCTTCTTCTATGGTAACAGTCCGGTGAGCCCTGTGGTTTGACTCGGTGCAGAAGCGACACACGCACATCTGATCTGCTCTGCAGAACAGTTCCAGGGCTTTACCGTGCTTCCGACACACCCTGTTCTCCAGGTTCCCCAGGGGGTTCATCAGCTGGTGCTTCTTCAGGGCCGGAGCCACCTGGTGAGGTTCCAGGTGGGTCTCACAGTAGGACGTCTGACAGTCCAGGCAGGACTTGACAGCCTGTCTCTTCGTGTCTGTGCAGACGTCACAGGACACCAGAGCAGGCTTTATGAAGGCTGGTTTCTGGGCTGTAGGTGTCGGCTCAACCTCACCTGAACTCCTCATCTGTTCGACAATCTGAGTGATGACGATGTTGACACTGAGCTTAGGTCTGGTTGTGTAGGTCTCCTTACACAAGGGGCAGGAGTAGGAGCCGGAGGTGTCCCAGTAGTTTGTGATACAGGTCAGGCAGAAGCTGTGGCCGCAGGGTGTGGATATGGGATTGGTGAACACTTCCAGGCAGATGGAGCACTGCACCTCTTCCGTAGACAGGACACCTTTAGACGCCATCCTGGGAACACAACACAGCACCGATCACAACACAGCACCGATCACAACACAGCACCTATCAAAACACAGCACTGATCACAACACAGCACTGATCACAGCATAGCAACGATCACAGCACAGCACCTATCAAAACACAGCACCGATCACAGCACAGCACTGATCACAGCATAGCAACGATCACAGCACAGCACCTATCACAACACAGCACACCCCACATCCCCCCTCCGCACACACACATCCCCCCTCCACACATACACATCCCTCACACACACACCCCTCACACACATACATCATGCACACACACACACACACACACACATCCCTCACACACATCACATCCGTCACTAACTGATGATAAATAGTATCTACCTGTCAGCTACCAAAAACTAAGACTCACAAAGGTGAGTCATTCTCCCTCCCTCCCTCCCACCCTGCCTCTCACCCTCCCTCCCTGCCTCTCATCCTCCCTCCCTACCCTCCCACTCAGTAAAATAGCCTCTTGCAGCAGCTATTTGAGTGTGAACTTGTAGTTATGAAACACTCGACCATAGCACCTTTTCAAAAGTCATACAGGAATAACAGAAACCTGAAAGGTTCGTCTCCGGCTTGCGAGCACAGCACTGATCTCAAGACCAATCACAGCACAGCACTGATCTCAAGACCAATCACAGCACAGCACTGATCTCAAGACCAATCACAGCACAGCACCGATCACAACACAGCACCGATCACAGCACAGCACCGATCACAACACAGCACCGATCACAGCACAGCACCGATCACAACACAGCACCAATCACAGCACAGCACCGATCACAGCACCGATCACAGCACAGCACCGATCACAACACAGCACCAATCACAGCACAGCACCGATCACAACACCAATCAAAGCACAGCACCGATCGCAACACCAATCACAGCACAGATCACAAGACAGCACTGATCACAGCATAGCACAGCACTGAGCACAGAACCAATCACAGCACAGCACCAATTACAACACAACACAGATCACAGCACAGCAATAATCACACATATGTTAATAAGCTGGGCAGATATATTTGGAGTTGGATCAGTATTAAATCTAAACTAACCTTGCAGTAATTCATTTGATCTCTCTCCTTTACTTTCTATCACACACTTTCAGTTTCTCTTTCTGTCTCTGTCTGTCTGTCTGTCTCTCTTTCTCTCTCTTTCTGTCTCTCTGTCTGTTTGTCTGTCTGCCTTTCTGTCTCTCTCTCTTTCTCTCTTTCTGTCTCTCTCTCTCTGTCTGTCTGTCTGTCTGTCTCTCTTTCTGTCTCTCTCTCTCTCTCTCTCTGTCTGTCTGTCTGTCTGTCTGTCTCTCTTTCAGTCTCTCTTTCTGTCTCTCCGTCTCTGTCTGTCTGTCTGTCTGTCTGTCTCTCTCTCTTTCTGTCTGTCTTACCTCTGGTGAGCTGTTTCCTCAGGTCAGACACATGCTCTTGATCCAGCAGTCTGAGTAAAAATGTGAAATACCACACGGTCAACTGTTAACAAACCGTATGAAGTCTAAAACACAGGGAACTTTTTACTTTCGTTTCCGGAACTTTCTCCCCGCCCCCTTCCCCTCAGGGCTTCTCTTAAAACAACAGCTCACATCCTGAACTCCCTGAAGTACCAACTGATGTGCTTACCCTGTTTAAAACTCAGCGTGTGTACGAGACAAAGACAGACACAGAGAGACAGACAGAGAAAAAGTAGAGCAGCTGTTGTTAGTTTTTTTGAAAGAATGATATGAAAAACGCCGCCACCTTGTGGACTTGTGGTTGTTGTTGTTGTCGTGTTTGTATGTTTGTCTCCTGGTTGCTTACAGAGAAGTGAACCTGGCTTTACCACCTCACTGCTTCCTGCCATACTGCACACTCACCACTAGAGGGCAGGCCTGAGCCTTGACAGCAAGACACCCAAACACATAAACATCAGCACGTTCACACATTTACATGCAGAAGTGTTGTCATACATTTTTTACATATTATATATATATACATTTTTTATATATCATCGTTTGTTTTGCAGACAATATGGAACATCTGATGAAACGAGATTATGTTCATTGAACTGTGGTCCAGGGTGAGGGGGGTCGAGGGGGGTCGGTGGGGGGAGTGGGGGGGTGGGGGTGAGGGTGTTCCCCCATGCCCAGCCTGAGTCAGCGTGAGAGGTGCCTGCTGTCTGTCCCGTGTTGGCCTTCGAACTGCCCCTCCACTAGCCATGCCTCCATCGCCCTCCGCCCCTGCCTCCCTTGCCGCCCCTGCCCCCACTGCCCCTTACCACGCTGTTTGCTCCACTGAACCCATTAAATCAACTAATTACTCTTCTCAAAAGCCGCTTACCAAACTCTTTAATTACCAACTGAAGTCTGATGTGGCATTTCCCCCTCAGCCTCTAAACCCCTCAACCCCTCACCCTTCACCCTCGCTCACCCCCCTCACTCCTCCTTAACCCCGTCACTGCCCCTCCTCGCTCTCCACCCCCTCAGCCCCCTCTCCACCCCTCCTCTTTCACCCCGGGTCTACTATTCGCGTTCTCGCCTGATAGTCCTCCTGCCAAGCACACCCTCCCACCTCTGACTCTCCCCCCTTCCTCTACCCCTACACCCTCAATCGAAGATAGAGAGATATATTAGCATTGTATTTAAGTATGTCGCTAAAAACACCCACCCTCAGCGCCCCTTCCAACCCCCCCACTCCAACCGGGGACAGTCCTGGATAAACAGTTCAAAAGGAAGCAGTGATACTGTCACTTCTTGTCTGATAAATGTGAGGATCTGTGATGAATTGGGTTAGCAGTCGCGTGCTCAACTGTGATCCCATGTCTGGACATCCATGATATCTGTCACATACAACCACACAAAACAGCTCACGCGCCTCTCTAACCCCCTCTCTCTCTACCTCTCTCTACCTCTCTCTCTCTACCTGCTCTCTCTCCCCATCTCTCCACTCCCCCCCCCACCCACACACACACACTCTCTCTCTTGCTCTCTCTACCTCTCTCTCTCGTCTCTCTACCGTCTCTCTAAACCCTCTCTGCTCTACCTCTCTCTACCTGCTTCTCTCTCTCTACTCTCTCTACCCCTCTCTCTCTAGCCTTCTCTACCTCTGTTCTTCTCCTCTCTTTCCCTTCCTCTTCCTAAACACCTCTCTCTACCTCTCTCTACCTCTCTCTATCCCCTACTCTCTCTACCTCTCTATTTCTCTCTCTCGACCTCTCTCTAGATCCGCCTCTCTCTCTACTCTCTCTACTCTGCTCCACCCCTCTCTTCTCTACCTCTCTTCCACCCCTCTCTCTCCCTCTCTCGCACCCTCTCGTCTCTACCTCTCTCTCTCTCTCTACCTCTCTCCACCCCTCTCTCTCTCTACGCTCTCTTCTCCACCCCTCTCTCTCTCCCATCCATCTCTCTTCTAGAAGCCGCACCAGCAACCGCTAAAATGATCATATTAGTTTGTCACATCGCACCAAGAGATCCATGCAGCTCCATCCTCTCTGTCTTGATTCCAACACCCTGACTCCTCCTCTCTTGTGTTCTGGGAGGTCAAAGGTCAGTCAGAGGTCACGTTAGAACACGTCACCTTTGATCAGGAGACAAGCGTGTCTGGACGCTGGGTTTGGTAGTCAGAGTAACAGCATGTGTTTAGGGGGAGGGGGATTAGGGAGGGAAACAAACAAGCACACATCAAAACACACACATACGCACACCCCAAACACACACACACACACACCGCCAAACACACACACACAGGACACGCACCCCAAAGCACCACACACACTACACACCCCAAAACACACACACAGAGTCACACCCAGCCAAACACACAAACACACACACCCAACCACACACCCACCGACACATCCACACACCCTGCCAAACACACACGCACGCACGCCCAAACACACACACACACACACACGCCCAAACACACACACACCCTCACACCCACCACCCAAACCACACACACACATCACTCGGCCCCCGTCAAACACACACCAAGCACACGCACACACAGCAGCACACACAAACACAGATAAACACACACACACATTCACACCCGCACACACACACACGCTCAACATCGCACTACACTACACCACACACACACACTCCACACACCCCCCCCCACACACATCAAGCGGCCTCACATAACACACACAACGCGCCACATACACTCACACCCTACACACACACACACACACTCAAAGGACAAGTAAACAACTCTCCTGCCTCCTCTGCTGAGTCACAGAACATAACCTCTAATTCTACATCTCTCTCTTTCTCCCTCTACTCTTCTCTGTCTCTCTCTCCCTCTCTGTATCTCCCACTCTCTCTCTTTACCCCTCCCTCTCTCTCTCTCTCTCTCTCTCTATCTCTCACTCTCCCATTCTCTCTCTTTACCCCTCCCTCCCTGTCTCTCTCTCTCACTATGTGTCGCTCTTCCAATATTTTTTCTTTCTGTCTCTCCCTCTCCTCTGCTCTCTCGGTCTCTCTCTCGTCTGAGCCCTCTCTCTCCCTCTCTCTCCCTCTCTCTCTCTCTCTCTCTCTATCTATCTCTCTCTATCTCTCTGCCTCTCTCTGCGTCTCTCTCTCTTCCCTTCTCGATTCTCTCTCTCCCTCTCTCGCTCCTTCTCGTCTGCCTCTCTCTCTTCTTCTCTCTTTCTTCTCTCTCCGCTCTCTCTCTCATCTCTCTCTCTCTCTCGTTGTCCGCCCTCTCTCTCGGTCTCTCTCTCTCTCTCCTCTGTCTTGTCTGTCCCTCTCTATCTCTCCCCCCCTCTCTCTCTGCTCTCTTCTCGTCTCTCTCTCTCTGTCTGTCTCCTTCTCTCTATCCTCCCACACGCTTGGCTCTCTGAGTGTTCTAGAATGTACCTAAATGACAGCTATGCTGAACATTCCATTCCTCTCTATATATATGTATGGTATGTATATACGTGTACCTCTGTACCTCTCTCTCTCATTCTCTCGTTCTCTCCATCCCCTCGTCTTCCTTCCAGCCTTCTCTCTGAGTCTCTCCATCTCACTCTCACACACACACCCCTCCACACACACACATCCCTCACACACACACATACACATCCCTCACATACACACACACACACACACACATCCCTCACACCCACACACACACATACAACATCCCTTCCACCACACACATGCCCTCACACACACATACACATCCACCCCCCCCAAACACACACATGCACGGTCACACACACACATCCCTCACGACACCACACACTACACAATACAAAACTCCCTCACAACGACACACAACACCCTCACAGCACACAACACACACATCCCTCCACCACAGATAGCACATCCGCTCACATGTCAATGCTGACACACACACACACACATGCAATACCCTGCACACACACACACATCCGCTCAACACACATATACACACACACACACACACACATCCCTCACACACACACACATCCCTCACCACAATGTCCATGACATGAACCACATGATAAATAGTATCTGTCTTTCAGCTACCCAAAACTAAGAGTGACAAAAGTGAGTCATTCACCCTCCTACCTCCCTCTCCCCCCCTCAACTGCCTCTCTTCCCTCCGTCCTGCCTCTCATCCTCCCTCCCTACCCTCCCACACAGTAAAATAGCCTCTTGCAGCAGTTATTTGAGTGTGAACTTGTAGTTACGAAACACTCGACCACAGCAC
>BROE01000005.1:1079622-1092122 GCA_036571765.1 Plecoglossus altivelis | reverse complement strand
GACAGGAAATAGTTCCAAGGAAATAGTGCCTTACTCTGGGGTTGTCACGTGACTGCCACGTGACAACCCCAGACGTGTGGGTCACGTGACTGCCATGTGACCGACACGTTAGAACGCTCTACAGGAGGGGAACCTCAGACGAGGGAATGGACAGGAGGGGAACCTCAGACGAGGGAACGGACGAGAGACACAGAGAAGGGAGGGAAACACTGCATGTCACGGCGTGTTAGTCAGAATGCACAAGTTGCCGTGGTGACAGAAGGTCAATGTCAGGGTGGCGGAAGACAGGTCACATGATCAAACCCGCCCCCCCCCCCCTGCCTGGAGGGGGACACAGTTGTACCACAAATCATGATGGGCAGTCTTTTGATCATGAAACCTCCTGATTTTACAGTTTTACACAGACACAGTGATGCACACACGCGCTCACACACACACACACATACAGAGAGATGCACACACGCGCGCGCACACACACATACACAGAGATGCACACACACATACACAGAGATGCACACACACGCACGCACACGCACACACACACAGACACAGAGATGCACACACATGCACACAGACACAGAGATGCACACACTTGCACACATACACACGCAGAAATGCACACACACACACACACACAGATGCACACACACACACACACACACGCACACACACGCACACGCACACGCACACACACACACACACACACAGTGTTGTGTGAGAAACCACACCCTCCCCTCCAGGAGTAAAAAGAAGAGAGAATGAAGAGAGGAGAGAGACAGAGAGTGATACTGACCTAGTTAGTTCGTATAAATAATAATACATCAACTACTAATACTAATGATGCAGCACATACTTCTGTGATGTGGTACTAACCAGAGAGGAGGTGTGTGGGTACTAGAGAGGAGGTGTGTGTGTGCTAGAGAGGAGGTGTGTGGGTACTAGAGAGGAGGTGTCTGGGTACTAACCAGAGAGGAGGTGTGTGGGTACTAGAGAGGAGGTGTGTGGGTACTAGAGAGGAGGTGTCTGGGTACTAGCTAGAGAGGAGGTGTGTGGGTACTAGAGAGGAGGTGTGTGGGTACTAGCTAGAGAGGAGGTGTGTGTGTACTAGAGAGGAGGTGTGTGGGTACTAGAGAGGAGGTGTCTGGGTACTAGCCAGAGAGGAGGTGTCTGGGTACTAGCCAGAGAGGAGGTGTCTGGGGTCAAGTTTGGACAAGTGTCTCTCTCTCATTTCTACAGTCAAATTCCTTCTTGCAACCACTTGGCTAACCTCTGACCACGTTCTCTCAGCACACACTCACATCTACAGACAGACACACACACACACACATACAGACACACACACACACACACACAGACACATACAAACACACCCTCCCTCCTAGCGACACAAGCCTGGGCAGACAAGTGAGAGGAAGGAGAAACATGGCAGGAATTCTGGAACATTCCTAATCTGTCAGCCCCAAACATGGAACACTGCGACTGGAGGAGAGGCTAGGAGAGAGGCTGGGAGAGAGGCTGGAGGAGAGGCTGGGAGAGAGGCTGGAGGAGAGGCTGGGAGAGAGGCTGGAGGAGAGGCTGGAGGAGAGGTTGGGAGAGAGGCTGGAGGAGAGGCTGGAGGAGAGGCAGGGGTAGAGGCTGAGAGAGAGGCTGGGAGAGAGGCTGGAGGAGAGGCAGGGAGAGAGGCTGGGAGAGAGGCTGGAGGAGAGGCTGGGATAGAGGCTGAGGGAATGGCTGGAGGAGAGGCTGGGAGAGAGGCTGGGAGAGAGGCTGGAGGAGAGGCAGGGAGAGAGGCTGGAGGAGAGGCTGAGGCTGTGGGAGAGGCTGGAGGTGAGGCAGGGGTAGAGGCTGGGAGAGGCTGGGAGAGAGGCTGGAGGAGAGACAGGGGTAGAGGCTGGGGTAGAGGCTGGGAGAGAGGCAGGGGTAGAGGCTGCTAGACAGACTAACACTCAATGTAGATAAGGATGATGAATTAAGCAATAATAAGGCTATAAAACAAATTCCTTCACTCAGCCCAAAACTCTGACAAGCCTCTTGGGCAGTTGGTGAGTGTGTGTGTGTATGTGTGAGTGTGTGTACACGCGCATGCATGGACAGGAGGGTAGACCCAAGTGTAAATCAGTGTAAATCTGGGGTTATTGAGAAGGTTTTGGTGTTGCACAGAACGTGTCTATGTGAACACCAGTGTGTGCGTGTGCAGATTGCTGCTTGTGTTGATCAACAGCAAAAGAACGTTCCCGCGTTGTCATGGCGACGTCCCACACAGATGAAAATGCAAGTTCCCTTAAACTGCAAATTAGTTTAGAGATGAGAAACCTGCGTTTTACATTAGCCTTTACAGTGATATAACTCCTCTATAGGTAGACACACATACTCTCACTGGCTGTTGCATCACTTCCTGTGTCACTGTGACCTCATATGACAGCCAATCAAAGTAGCTAGCAAGAAATGTCTTCAAGAAGGCAGACAGTCCCATGCTTTGGAGAAGAGAAGTGTATGTTTTGGAAATAATCATACATATTCATTGAGACATTTTGAACAGCCAGGATATTGATTAGTGACCTCTTAAAATGCTCTGACTTTGGGCTTTTCCCTTCGTTCAATAAGCCGTTAAATATCCTTCCAGTGTCTTCTGTCTGTCTGTGTGTCTGTCTGTGTGTCCTGTCCAGACAGACAGACACATAGCCTGACTGTACGGCTGACAGGACAGGAAGTACAACTTCTCTCTCCCTCCCTGTGCAGGAAAAGAGAGTTAGCACGGCATGAGCAAGACATGCAGCAGGCTAAAGTTTCTCTCGAAAAATAGGTCAATTCTTCTGATGCTAATCACAAGGGCAGGAGAGTTAGGCTGGGGTAGAAGAGTTAGGCTGGGGTAGGACAGGTAGGCTGGGGTAGAAGAGTTAGGCTGGGGTAGGACAGGTAGGCTGGGGTAGAAGAGTTAGGCTGGGGTTGGACAGGTAGGCTGGGGTAGGAGAGTTAGGCTGGGGTTGGACAGGTAGGCTGGGGTAGGAGAGTTAGGCTGAGGTAGGAGAGTTAAGCTGGGGTAGGAGAGTTAGGCTGAGGTAGGAGAGTTAAGCTGGGGTAGGAGAGTTAGGCTGAGGTAGGACAGGTAAACTGGGGTGGGAGAGTTAGGCTGGGATAGGAGACTTAGGCTGGGGTAAAAGAGGTAGGCTGGGGTAGCAGATATAGCCTGGGGTAGAAGAGTTTGGCTGAGGTAGGACAGGTGAACTGGGGTAGGAGAGTTAAGCTGGGGTAGGAGAGTTAAGCTGGGGTAGGAGAGTTTGGCTGGACGCCTCTGGTGTCCATTGTTTTAACTGACATTTCTCACTTCACACTACCCCCCCCCCACCCCCGACACACTGAAGGCTGCCTACCCTACACCAGTTTAAATGCAGCCACACGACTTCCCAGGGTACTGTGACACCCTCACGCTAGTGTAGGCTAACTAAAACCAAAGCTAGCAACAGCTAGCCCAGGCCATCAGCTAGCCCAGACCAACAGCTAGCCCAGGCCAACAGCTAGCCTAAGCCAACAGCTAGCCCAGGCCATCAGCTAGCCCAGGCTAACAGCTAGCCCAGACCATCAGCTAGCCCAGGCCAACAGCTAGCCCAGGCCAACAGCTAGCCCAGACCAACAGCTAGCCCAGGCTAACAGCTAGCCCAGACCAACAGCTAGCCCAGGCCAACAGTCACATACTGGAAGCCCTTCTAAGCCCCACACCTTGATAAGGAAGATATCTCTGGAGCCTTCTGACCTCCTGAACACAGTTCCAGACTGGACACAGTTCCAGACTGGACACAGTTCCAGATTGGACACAGTTCCAGACTGGACACAGTTCCAGACTGGACACAGTTCCAGACTGGACACAGTTCCAGATTGGACACAGTTCCAGACTGGACACAGAGAAAACACACCTTTTTAGAAACGCATTTTGTATTAAGAGTCTTTTCCCCTTAAACACAGACCATTGTTAAAAGGTTTGGTCTGAAATTAAACTTACAATCAGGTTAGGTTTATTTTTGTTTTCCTCAATGGTACATCACATTTTCTGTTACAAACAACAAAAATAAAACAGAAAATGTAGAACTCTGTTGATCGAAGGGTCCTGGAAGAGAGTGGCCATGTGGACGCCACGAGGACGCCACGAGGACGCCACGAGGGCACCACGTCTTGGTTGGAGTGGCTTCAGTACCTGTGGATCCCAAATCTCTGTCCAAAAACCCAGCGGACGCATCGCCAAAGAAACGAGTCCGTTTTTCAAAAAAGACCCAACCGATAGCAGAGGGGAGCAAACCAGCCAGTCGTCCAACGACCAAAAGTCTTCAGTCATGTTTTTCTGAGGCAGGAAGTCACTCAGACACGCCTGGTGACGGCTACTGTCCTGTATGAGTCTCCCAGCTGGACACTATGCAAACCACCTACTGGAAAGGCACTAGACGAGGGTGTGTGTGTGTGTGTGTGTGTGTGTGTGGCAGAGTTCAGGAGGACAAACATGGCACTTGTCAAAGGACCCTTTAGCAGAACTGAAGTGACAAGGTAGCGTCAAGTTGGAGAGGAGAAAGAGGAAACGGGTGGATGAAGTAAATCCAACAGGTGGAGCGGTAGGTGTGGATCCTCACCTTGATGCTTAACCCTTCACCTCACCCCTCCACCTCACCCCTCCACCTCACCCCTCCACCTCACCCACCCTCTCTCCACCTCACCTCACCCTAATGTGCAGTCACTTAACAAAATCATTTTTTTTCTATCCTCCTCCACAGTCAGTCAAACTTCCATGGCAGTCTCCAGGTGTCCATGATCGCAGTGTTTGTGGTGGTGATGAAGGTGTTTCAGGAGGGAAAAGGAGGGACTCAGGTAGAGTGAGGCCTGGTCCTACTGACCAGCGAGGTCTGGTCATGCAGTAGAGCTAGCACTGTTAGCATCGAGCATGCTGCTAGCTGTTCCAGACACTGAATTCCTGAAGAGCGATTCCTCCTCTTCCGCACCCCCTCCCCTCCCCCTACGTCCTCCGCACCCCCCTCCCCCGCTCCCTTCATCCTCCGCCCACCACAGCATTCTTCCTCTACTTCCTGTCCAAAGACTCACAGAGAACAGTACACTTCCTGCAACACACTTCCAAAACAGAAAGATAAAGTCAAATGTCCGTTTTCTGTGTTAAAAGTTCAAAAACGCTCATTGTGGACAGGCAACAGGGCCAATTTTCTCTTCAAAAGAGTAAAATAAAAGCACCCATCCTTGAGTTGTATTTTTCCTAAATCCCAGAACATTCAAGTATCCAGAATTGTAAACTGTTTTTTGTGTGTCTGTGTTTTTACAATATCTTTTTTGTCTTTTCTGGTGTGCGAGACAGTAGGACACTTTCCAAAACGTTGTTAGCACACGTGAATTTCAAGACACAAACTTATTGGTTCACTGGTTTCTTAAGTTGTTGTAGAAAACAATTTTTGAAGAACAAGCTCACACACACTCACCACTGCGAACTTAAATCGAGCAAAATTAAAAAATATATATAACGAGTCTTTTCTTTAAAGAATGACGCAAGATGAGCAGCACTGGTCGTCTCCGTTTGGCGTGGAGGAGTAGTTCATTTGTCGGACGATCTCGGCGAACAGTTCGTCAACCGAGATCTTATTTTTGGCGGAAGTTTCCATAAACGGGCAGTTCCAGTCGTCCGCCAGAGCCTTGCCCTCCCCAGACGACACTTCCCTCTCGCCCTCCAAGTCCACCTTGTTCCCGACCAGTATCATCGGCACTCTCTCGTACCGTTTCACCCGAATGATCTGATCCCTCATGGGTTTGATGTCTTGGAAGCTCTGCTGATTGACCAAACTGTAGACGAGAATAAATCCTTGCCCGTTCTTGATGTAGAGGTCTCGCATAGACGCAAACTGCTCCGTTCCCGCAGTGTCTAGGATTTCCAGCACCGAGGGCGAGGAGTCTACTTCAATCTCTTTTCGGTAGAAATCCTCTATCGTGGGATCGTACTTCTCAATGAAGGACCCGGTCACGAACTGGACAGTCAAGGCGGATTTGCCAACCCCCCCGGATCCCAGAACGACTACTTTGTATTCTCTCATGGTTCCGACACAGTCCCCCCTCTCTCTCCCTCTCCGTCTTCCTTTAGAATGCTCTCCCCGCCCTGCAGTGTTTAAAAGCGCAGGCAGCTATGTCTTTATGCCTCTCCGGTGTTTGCAGTTTGCAGTTTGAAACCGCGGGTTCCTCCGGGCGTGGTCGTCCACTACGGGGTGAAAAAAGGAGAGCTTTCGACCGTGACCCAGCATTAGAAACGTACCATGTCGAGCCCCGCTAAATCCCGGTCCTTGTTCTATGTCTCCTGCGTTTGTTGAGTTACCCACCGCGCTCTCTTCCTGCCCACTCTCTACAGCACGCAGTCTGCGTCTCTACGTCAACTTCGGAACCGTCGGCGACTCCGTTTTCTTAAAGTGGCAGTGAATCCGGTCTGCTGGTAACCGCTTCCATAAGTAGCCTCTTCGCAAGATCTTGGCCACTCCTTAGTTGTTGAAACCTTCCTAGTTTCGACATCTCGATGAAACAGATGACTGTCGGGAGTCTGCGTAGCCTATTTTCACTTCCACTGCGAGAATTTTTTTTATCTTTTTTTTTTTTACTTGAGTGTCATAACATCTTAGCATACAAGCGTTCATTTGTGACAGTTAGGGTTTCATTGCTTTTTTAAAACATGGTCCCGGAAACAGTAGGCGATTATATAGAAACATAACATAACGTTTTTAACTGTCAAATAAAACGTTTACTTTGTCTGGTAAGAAATAATACTTATTGTGTTGCTAATTTAATTCACCCCTAACAGTTTCGTAAATTTAGACATTTTCGCGAAGTAGACGGATTAGCATTGGAATTTACATAATGTCAACAATCCTTGTCTAACTGGCCTGTTGTGTTTTAACTTACACTGTAAAGAAAGCCTGTTTTACTGCATTGCAACATCATCTGCTTATACAGAAGAACGGAAATGAATCACTCTACCTCTCACACACCCACACAAACCCACAGGTGCCGTGAACGGTGTCATCAATGTACAACTGTGGTCGCTCAGTTACGTAACCTGTCTCGGTGCGCATAACCAGCATATTGAATGTTGTGTACAAATCGATTGAGAGCAGCTCTGCTCAGTGCAATCTGTGGTGACCATAGCTGGACTGTAAGGGAGGGTATAGTTTGGATAATATAGCTGGGCTATGAGGGAGGGTATAGTTTGGATAACATAGCTGGGCTATGAGGGAGGGTATAGTTTGGATAATATAGCTGGGCTATGAGGGAGGGTATAGTTTGGATAATATAGCTGGGCTATGAGGGAGGGTATAGTTCAGATAATATAGTTGGACTGTAAGGGAGGTATAGTTTGGATAATATAGCTGGACTGTAAGGGAGGTATAGTTTGGATAATATAGCTGGACTGTAAGGAAGGGTTTAGTTTGGATAACATAGTTGGACTATGAGGGAGGGTATACCTTGGGTAGAACATTTGACTGTGGGTTAAAAGATATCAGATTAAATTCCCTCCATTATAACAATGGTTGCTGAATTAAAATAAAGACTCTTTGCTTATTCTTCTGGGGGTGACAGATTGATCAACATTGTTCTTGCAGTGAAATGTGTGTCAACTGTTTGGTGGTATTTGGAAAGACCAAATGTTTGCCAATCAAAGTATGCGTTCTATGCGTGTCCACCTCTTGCTCCAAGGTTACCACATGCTGCACCATGGTTACCATATCCTGCTTCATGGTTACCAAGTCATTGTCCATGGTTACCATGTCCTGCTCCATGGTTACCAAGTCCTGCTTTATGGTTACCATGTCCTGTTCCATGGTTACCATGTCCTGTTCCATGGTTACCAAGTCATTGTCCATGGTTACCAAGTCCTGCTCTATGGTTACCATGTCCTGTTCCATGGTTACCATGTCCTTCTCCATGGTTACCAAGTCATTGTCCATGGTTACCATGTCCTGCTCCATGGTTACCAAGTCCTGCTCCATGGTTACCAAGTCCTGCTCCATGGTTACCAAGTCCTGCTCCATGGTTACCAAGTCCTGCTCCTCTGACTGGATCTCCACTTGCCCTCTGAGTCATCACAGGTGACTCGCAGGACACGGCGAAGAAAGACAAGAGAAGCACAGGGTGTGTGTTAGGATGAAGTATAAGCGTGTGTGTGTGTGTCAAGCTAAAGTGTGTGTGTGTTAGGCTGCATTGTGTGTGTGTGTGTGTTAGGCTTCAGTGTGTGTGTGTGTGTGTGTGTGTGTGTGTTAGGCTTCAGTGTGTGTGTGTGTGTGTGGGTGTTAGGCTGCAATGTGTGTGTGACAGGCTGCAGTGTATGTTTTGCTTTCATGGAAACTCCAGACATGTTTTTCTAAATGGAGTTTTAGGCAGAGTGAGTCACACTCCAGTCATCCTGCTGTTGAAATCACTGAACTCTCAGGTGGAAAGATACTGTCATTTACACATCTAGGAAGAGTACAAGATTACTCTGTACATATATCCCAAAATCTCCAGCGTGATCTATCCCCTGCCTTCACACACACAGAGACGCACAAACATCATGTGTGTTGTTGTCAGTGGGTGACTATACCAGCTATGACCTCAGTATGACCTCATCACCTCAGGGCTGGAATAAACACCACAGCAGATCAATGAGGTTTTAATCTGACATGAATCAAACAGTGAATCAGCAGTCCTGCACGCACACACACACACACACACACACACACTCGCACACACACACACACACACACACTCGCACACACACACTCGCACACACACTCGCACACACATTCAGAAACACACTGCTTTCATTTAAAGTCCATGGGTCAGCAGTTGTTTATTAGTTCCTGTTTGATGACAAACACTAACTGCATTGAGTCAGAAAACCATAGATGGTGAAAGTCAATATGTCTGGTGACAGACTCTCCTGGGTAGGGCTGGCTAACTCTGCTTGCTAACTCTGCTGACTAACTATGCTAGCCAACCTCGCTAGCTAAATTCGCTAGCTAGCTCCACTGGCAACTCCACTAGATTACGTCACTGGCTAACTCCACTAGATAACACCACTGGCTGACCCAGCTAGCTAACTCTGCTAGCAAACTCTGCTGGCTAACTTCGATAGCTAACTCTGCTGGCTAACTTCGATAGCTAACTCTGCTAGCTAACCACTTGGGTTTATGTCTAGTCAGGTGAAACTGCTAGATACACTGCCAGCTATACTGTTAGCTAAATGCTTGGGTATATAACTTGCATTAAACGCTAACTGACACGACTTGCTAACTGTGATATATGGCTTGCTAACTAGGGCTTATTAACTACATGGGTAAATGGCAGATTGGCTAACCATTTGGTTGTGAGACTCTAGTGCTTAGATGTACAGCATGCAGACAACTGGGGCATATGACTAGTTCAATACCTAAGCATAGAAATTAGTGAAGTACGTGAGAACAGTGAAGAACTAGCTAAGCACTTAAGAACACAGTAAACTAACCAACCCCCTTATTGTGTTTGACTATTAGGAGCAAAAGAACCAATCAGGTCTGAGAATGCCCTTGTCTATGGGAGTCTCAGGCCACTCCCCCATGTACCTCATCTAATCTGCCATTCAACCAGGGGCTTTGAAGTGGGAGTTTCACCAACAAGCCCAAACGCCTCTGGGATCAGAGTAAATCCATTGAAACAACACGTACCGTTGTCATGCAGGTGCTAATGAGGTAGTGGCTGGCTGGCTGGCTGGCTGGCTGGCTGGCAGGCAGGCAGGCAGGCAGGCAGGCAGGCAGGCAGGCAGGCAGGCAGGCAGGCGAATGCCTGGTCTAGACCTAGTAATGAGACAGGCTTCCCCAGGTGAGATGTGTTTAACCAGCTGACAGTAGAGTCAGCTGGATAAAGACGTCTAAATGTTCTCGGCAATGACTGAGAGAAAATACACACACACACAGATATATGTACACACATACACACATACATACACACACACAAAGATATATGTACACACATACATACACACACAAAGATATATGTACACACATACATACACACACAAAGATATATGTACACACATACATACATACACATACATTGCTAACAGTAAGAACAGGTTTTGGGCAGAAGACATTCCTTTGCTGCAACCCAAGCGTCTGAACACAGCAGATCTGAACACACAGCAGGTCTGAACACAGCAGGTCTGAACACACAGCAGGTCTGAACACACAGTAGATCTGAACACAGCAGATCTGAACACAGTAGATCTGAACACAGCAGGTCTGAACACAGTAGGTCTGAACACACAGCAGGTCTGAACACACAGCAGGTCTGACTGAACACACAGCAGGTCTGAACACACAGTAGGTCTGACTGAACACACAGCAGGTCTGAACACAGCAGGTCTGACTGAACACACAGTAGTTCTGACTGAACACACAGCAGGTCTGACTGAACACACAGTAGTTCTGACTGAACACACAGTAGATCTGAACACAGCAGGTCTGAACACAGCAGATCTGAACACACAGCAGATCTGAACACAGCAGGTCTGAACACAGCAGGTCTGACTGAACACAGCAGGTCTGACTGAACACACAGCAGGTCTGACTGAACACAGCAGGTATGAACACACAGTAGATCTGAACACAGCAGGTCTGAACACAGCAGGTCTGAACACACAGTAGTTCTGAACACAGCAGGCCGGACTGAACACAGCAGATCTGAACACAGCAGATCTGACTGAACACACAGTAGTTCTGAACACAGCAGGTCTGACTGAACACACAGCAGGTCTGACTGAACACACAGTAGTTCTGACTGAACACACAGCACGTCGAACACACAGCAGATCTGAACACACAGCAGGTCTGAACACACAGCAGTTCTGAACACAGCAGGTCTGAACACAGCAGGTCTTAACACACAGTAGTTCTGAACACAGCAGGTCTGAACACAGCAGGTCTGAACACAGCAGATCTGAACACACAGCAGATCTGAACACAGCAGATCTGAACACACAGCAGGTCTGAACACAGCAGATCTGAACACAGCAGATCTGAACACAGCAGGTCTGAACACAGCAGATCTGAACACAGCAGATCTGAACACACAGTAGTTCTGAACACAGCAGGTCTGAACACAGTAGATCTGAACACAGCAGGTCTGAACACAGCAGATCTGAACACAGCAGGTCTGAACACAGCAGATGTGAACACAGCAGGTCTGAACACAGCAGATCTGAACACAGCAGGTCTGAACACAGCACGTCTGAACACAGCAGGTCTGAACACACAGACTCAGCAGGTTTCTAAAAAACTTCAGAGTAATTTCTAAACCAGCTGCTATCTCACCCTGCAGGTACTTTGATGTGGTAGCTGTCTTAGTGTCTGAATTAGCAGTGTAGTCGTGTGCAAAACTAGAGCCATCTAGAATGTTAAATATTTGAAGGGATGTGTAAAACGACTAAATATCTATAGAATGTTTTTGCCAGAGGCGGGAGGTTTTTTTTACAAAACGAGTTTATGGGACAAAGAGTCATCTGTGATGGAAACTATCTTAGATCTCTAGCAGAGTTGAGATCTCTTCTTCTGCTGAGCTATTAAGATGCCATCCCCTTGTTTTCATGCATGGTGAATCCTTTCTGTCTGGTGGAGATTCTCTGTGAGCCAGAGGGCCCTCGGGTGTGGAACAGGAATGTGTTTCAGAAAGACGTCAAACCCTCCAGGATTTGATGCTCCGAGAATGTGGTTGTTTACTTTTTATCTGAAGTGATGTAGCGGAGGGTTTCAATCTGAACCTCTTGATCTGCAATCAACTCTCTCCTCTCCCCTCCCCTCCTCTCTCTCCTCTCCCCTCCCCTCTCTCCTCTCCCCTCTCCCCTCTCCCGTCTCCCGTCTCCCCTCTCCCCTCTGCCCTCTCCTCTCTGTCCTCTCTCCTCTCCCCTCTCTCCTCCTCCTCTCTCCTCAACCCCTTTCTCCTCTCTCCTCCCCTCTACCCTCTCCCCTCTCTCCCCCCTCCTACCTTCTCTCCTCCCCTCTTCCCTCTCTCCTCCCCTCTCTCCTCTCTCCTCTATACCAGAGAGATAGAGGGAGGTCGTTCCTCCATCATTAATTACCATCTTGGTCACACTGTGGTTCATTACTATCATGTCAGTTGACCGAGGCGTTGAGCAATGATACGCTGAGAGATCCTGTTAAAGCAGAACTGCAGAGGACAGGGCTGGATGGCCAGGGTCTAATCAATTACAATGTGTCAGAGAGGAGAGGAGAGGAGAGGAAAGGAGGAGAGGAGAGGAAGAGAGGAGATGAGGGGAAGAGTGGAGGGGAAGAGAGGAGGGGAAGAGACAAGAGGAAGAGAGGAGGGGAAGAGAGGAGAGGAAGAGAGGAGGGAAGAGAGGAGGGGAAGAGAGGAGAGGAGAGGAAGAGGAGAGGAGGGAAAGAGAGGAGAGGAAGAGAGGAAGAGAGGAGAGGAAGAGTGGAGAGGAGAGGAAGAGAGGAGGGAAG
>BROE01000005.1:1044396-1049891 GCA_036571765.1 Plecoglossus altivelis | reverse complement strand
AGGGCTGGGTTGTAGTGGATGAGGGCTGAGGGTAGAGGATGAGGGCTGAAGGTAGTGGATGAGGGCTGAGGGTAGAGGATGAGGGCTGAAGGTAGTGGATGAGGGCTGGGTTGTAGTGGATGAGGGCTGGGTTGGTAGAGGATGAGGGCTGAAGGTAGTGGATGAGGGCTGAGGGTAGGGGATGAGGGCTGAAGGTAGTGGATGAGGGCTGGGTTGTAGTGGATGAGGGCTGGGTTGGTAGAGGATGAGGGCTGAGGGTAGAGGATGAGGGCTGAGGGTAGAGGATGAGGGCTGAGTTGTAGAGGATGAGGGCTGGGTTGGTAGTGTGTGTGTGTGTGTGTGTGTGTGTGTGTGTGTGTGTGTGTGTGAAAGAGAGAGAGAGAGAGAGAGAGGAAGAGTGAGAGTAAGAGAGAGAGTAAGAGAGAGAGAGTGAAAGAGAAAGAGAGAAAGAGAAAGAGAGTGAAAGAGAAGGAGAGAGCCTATTCTGACAGTTAGAAGGCAGCAGTCCATAATGGTAGTTCAGACGAGGTGCGTGACAGATAGGATCAGATAATCTCCTGAACACACACCGCCTCATGTCTCTGTATCTCCTCCTGAACACACAGAGCCTGGCTTCATGTCACTGAGGACCCAGGTCTAACCACCACTGTTCCTACAGCCAGACCTGCCTCACCTGGTCTGAGCCTCACCTAGTCTGAGTCTCACCTGGTCTGTTTCACCTGGTCTGACCCTCACCTGGTCTGAGTCTCACCTGGTCTGAGTCTCATTGAGTCAGTAAATAGTTAGCATTGCCCTTAGGTTTCGATCAGACACAGTAGTCAGAGAGTCAGCCACTGTAGACTGTCTGTTTAGATCCTAATAGCATTCTTCTGTACTCTGTTTTCCAATAAACACAGTATTTTTCATGTAGCAGTTTAGTTTTGCCATATTGAGTCCTCCAACCCTCTCTTCCTCTATGCTGCTCTCTCTCAGCCTCTCTCTCTCTCAGCCTCTCTCTCTCTCAGCCTCTCTCTCAACCTCTCTCTCTCAGCCTCTCTCTCAGCCTCTCTCTCACCATATCTCTCTCTCAGCCTCTCTCTCTCTCAGCCTCTCTCTCACCATATCTCTCTCTCAGCATATCTCTCTCCCCCTCTCTCTCTTCCCTTCTCTCTCACCCTCTCTCTTCCCTTCTCTCTCTTCTCTTCTCTCTCTTGCAGCCTCTGTCTCACCATATCTCTCTCACCCTCTCTCTTCCCTTCTCTGTCTTCTCTTCTCTCTCTCACCATATCTCTCTCGTCCCTCCCTTCTCTCTCACCCTCTCTCTTCCCTTCTCTGTCTTTTCTTCTCTCTCTCAGCCTCTCTCTCACCATATCTATCTCACCCTCTCTCTCTTCCCTTCTCTCTCACCCTCTCTCTCACCCTCTCTCTCTTCCCTTCTCTCTCACCATCTCTCTTTCTCTCCCTCTCTCTTCCATTCTCTCTCACCATCTCCCTCTCTCTCTCACCATCTCCCTCTCTCTCCCTCTCTCTCCCTCTCTCTCCCGTTCTCTCTCACCCTCCCTCACCCTCTGCCGTCAGTAATCCATTATGGTCTGAATGTCATCTTGTTTCATCGCCTAATAAGGGGCTGAACACAGAGAGCATTTCTGTTGTGGGTGAACTCTATCCAAACGAGGAGATGATGTTGCCACCATCGTTAGCTTCAGCCTCTTGCACCACTAACGACATTGCTTAGCACAGAACATCACAGCTCAGCATAGCATAGCATAGCACAGAACATCACAGCTCAGCATAGCATAGCACAGAACATCACAGCTCAGCATAGCATAGCATAGCATAGCATAGCACAGCATAGCATAGCACAGAACATCACAGCTCAGCATAGCATAGCATAGCATAGCACAGAACGTGTGTGTGCATGTGTGTGTGCGCACGCATGTGTGTGTGCATGTATGTGTATGTGCATGTATGTGTGTGCATGTATGTGTGTGTGCATGTGTGTGCACGCATGTGTGTGTGCATGTATGTGTGTGTGCATGTATGTGTGTGTGCATGTGTGTGTGTGTGTGCGCGCATGTATGTGTGTGCATGTGTGTGCATGTGTGTGTGCACATGTGTGTGTGTGTGTGTGCATGTGTTCATGTGTGCGTGTGTGTGTGCAAGTGTTTGTGCATGTGTTCATGTGTGTGTGCATGTGTTCATGTGTGTGTGTGCATGTGTGTGTGTGCATGTGTGTGCGTGTGTGCATGTGTGTGTGCATGTGTGTGTGCATACAAAGGAAAGAGAGCGAAAGAACAGAGTGAAAAAGAAAAGTAATTATAAAAGAGACGAAACAGGAAATAGCAGCCAAATTAGCCAGACCAGAGCACAATAACAACATAGCTGCTCCACTCAGACAAACTGGGTTCAGAGAGAGAGAGAGAGAGAGAGTGAATTTGAGTTTGGAATGGCAGGAATGATACAGAGAGAGAGAGAGAAAATGTCTGAATCTGAGTTTGTGAGAGAAATAAGAGGGAGAGAGAACATGTGTTTATTCCTGTGTTTAATTCTCACTTCCTTGACAAAGGCACACAGGATACAACAGGAAGGGTGTGTGTACTGAGCATGCCCAGAGAGGACATACAAACTAACACAGAGCAGGGACTGAACTGGGGTGGTGGAACCTAACCCTGACCCTGTAGACAAGGAGCTGAAGTGTTTACAAAACAGATTAAACAAAAATACGATCTTAAAATTGGCGACGGCAGAGATGTTGAAACTTCTCTGTAATATCGAAAAGAGAGAGGGAATTAGAGAGATGGAGACGGAGATTGAGAGACAGAGAGAGACAGAGAGATTGAATGAGAGAGCATGAGAGAGACAGAGAGATAGAATGAGAGAGCATGAGAGAGACAGAGAGATTGAATGAGAGAGCATGAGAGAGACAGAGAGATTGAATGAGAGAGCATGAGAGAGATTGAATGAGAGAGCATGAGAGAGACAGAGAGATTGAATGAGAGAGCATGAGAGAGACACAGAGAGACACAGAGAGATTGAATGAGAGAGACACAGAGAGACAGAGAGATTGAATGAGAGAGCATGAAAGAGACACAGAGAGACGAGACTGAGGGAGGAAAAGACAGGAGAGAGGGAGAGAGAGGAGGAGGAGGGAGGAGCAAAGATGGCAATATTCTGATAAGGAGCTTGCCTCAGCTGAATGTACTCTCTCTTAATCTCTCGCTCCTCACCTTGTGATGCTCTACATCTCTCGCTCTTCACATTGTGATGCTCTACATCTCTTGCTCTTCACATTGTGATGCTCTACATCTCTCGCTCCTCACCTTGTGATGCTCTACATCTCTCGCTCTTCACGTTGTGATGCTCTACATCTCTCGCTCTTCACGTTGTGATGCTCTACATCTCTCGCTCTTAAAGTTGTGATGCTCTACATCTCTCACTCTTCACATTGTGATGCTCTACATCTCTCACTCTTCACATTGTGATGCTCTACATCTCTCGCTCCTCACATTGTGATGCTCTACATCTCTCGCTCTTCACATTGTGATGCTCTACATCTCTCGCTCTTCACGTTGTGATGCTCTACATCTCTCGCTCTTCACGTTGTGATGCTCTACATCTCTCGCTCTTCACGTTGTGATGCTCTACATCTCTCACTCTTCACGTTGTGATGCTCTACATCTCACTCTTCACATTGTGATGCTCTACATCTCTCGCTCTTCACATTGTGATGCTCTACATCTCTCGCTATTCACATTGTGATGCTCTACATCTCTCGCTCTTCACATTGTGATGCTCTACATCTCTGGCTCTTCAAGTTGTGATGCTCTATATCTCTCACTCTTCACATTGTGATGCTCTACATCTCTCGCTCTTCACGTTGTGATGCTCTACATCTCTCACTCTTCACATTGTGATGCTCTACATCTCTCGCTCTTCACATTGTGATGCTCTACATCTCTCACTCTTCACCTTGTGATGCTCTACATCTCTCGCTCTTCACATTGTGATGCTCTACATCTCACTCTTCACATTGTGATGCTCTACATCTCACTCTTCACATTGTGATGCTCTACATCTCTCGCTCTTCACATTGCAATGCTCTACATCTCTTGCTCTTAAAGTTGTGATGCTCTACATCTCTCGCTCTTCACGTTGTGATGCTCTACATCTCTCGCTCTTCACATTGCAATGCTCTACATCTCTTGCTCTTAAAGTTGTGATGCTCTACATCTCTCGCTCTTCACATTGCGATGCTCTACATCTCTTGCTCTTCAAGTTGTGATGCTCTACATCTCTCGCTCCTCACATTGTGATGCTCTACATCTCACTCTTCACATTGTGATGCTCTACATCTCTCACTCTTCACATTGTGATGCTCTACATCTCTCGCTCTTCACATTGTGATGCTCTACATCTCTCGCTCTTCAAGTTGTGATGCTCTACATCTCTCGCTCTTCACATTGTGATGCTCTACATCTCTCGCTCTTCACATTGTGATGCTCTACATCTCTCGCTCTTCAAGTTGTGATGCTCTACATCTCTTGCTCTTAAAGTTGTGATGCTCTACATCTCTCGCTCTTAAAGTTGTGATGCTCTACATCTCTCACTCTTCACATTGTGATGCTCTACATCTCTCGCTCTTCACGTTGTGATGCTCTATATCTCTCGCTCTTCACATTGTGATGCTCTACATCTCTCGCTCTTCACATTGTGATGCTCTACATCTCTCACTCTTCACATTGTGATGCTCTACATCTCTTGCTCTTCACGTTGTGATGCTCTACATCTCTCACTCTTCACATTGTGATGCTCTACATCTCTCGCTCCTCACGTTGTGATGCTCTACATCTCTCGCTCTTCACATTGTGATGCTCTACATCTCTCACTCTTCACATTGTGATGCTCTACATCTCACTCTTCACGTTGTGATGCTCTACATCTCTCGCTCTTCACATTGTGATGCTCTACATCTCTCACTCTTCACATTGTGATCCTCTACATCTCTCGCTCTTCACATTGTGATGCTCTACATCTCTTGCTCTTAAAGTTGTGATGCTTTTTTTTCCCCCCTTTTTTTTTTCTTTTTTTTTTTTTTTTTTTTGTTTTTTTTTCCCCCCCCCCCCCTTTTTTTTTTTTTTTTTTGCCCCATTCCCCCCCCCCCGCCCGGGGGGGCGGGGGGCGCTCTTCAAGTTGTGATGCTCTACATCTCTCGCTCTTCAAGTTGTGATGCTCTACATCTCTCGCTCTTCAAGTTGTGATGCTCTACATCTCTCACTCTTCACATTGTGATGCTCTACATCTCACTCTTCACATTGTGATGCTCTACATCTCTTGCTCTTAAAGTTGTGATGCTCTACATCTCTCGCTCTTCAAGTTGTGATGCTCTACATCTCTCGCTCTTCAAGTTGTGATGCTCTACATCTCTCACTCTTCACATTGTGATGCTCTACATCTCTCGCTCTTCAAGTTGTGATGCTCTACATCTCTCGCTCATCACGTTGTGATGCTCTACATCT
>BROE01000005.1:1021896-1041896 GCA_036571765.1 Plecoglossus altivelis | reverse complement strand
TCATCCATCTGTCCCCCTCCTCTCACAATCTCCCCCTCCCCCCTCCTCTCACAATCTCTCCCTCCCCCTCCTCTCCTAATCTCTCTCTCTCTCTTTCTCCTCTCAATCTCTCTGTCTTCCCCCCCTCCTCTACCAATCTGTTTTTCTCTCCATTCTTTCTTGAGCTTTCTCCATCTCTCTCCTTGTCTCCCTTCCACTCCTCTCAAAATTGATCTCCCTCTCTGTCGATCTCTCTCCCCCCTCACTCTTTCTCTCTCTCTCAGTGCCCTTTCATCTCCTCCACTTGGTCAGAGAACAGATCCAGTCATTCCAGTTTTAGGTTAGTTATAGATGTCGGTCTTTGGGCATCTGTAAATTCCTCTGCCACATTCCATCATGCTGTCTGAATCTCTATTGCTGTGTTTCTGACTGTAATGTGTGTTTCTAACAGAATGTGTGTTTCTAACAGGACTGTGTGTTTCTGACCGGACTGTGTGTTTCTGACCGGACTGTGTGTTTCTGACAAGCTGTGTGTTTCTGACAAGCTGTGTGTTTCTGACAAGCTGTGTGTTCCTGACAAGCTGTGTGTTTCTGACAAGCTGTGTGTTTCTGACAAGCTGTGTGTTTCTGACAGGACTGTGTGTTTCAAACAGGACTGTCTGTTTCTGCCAGGACTGTGTGTTTTTGACAAGATGTGTGTTTCTGACAGGACTGTGTGTTTCAAACATGCTGTGTGTTTCTGACAGGACTGTGTGTTTCTGACAGGACTGTGTGTTTCTGACAGTAATATCTCTGCATTGCAACCTGAATGCATCGTTCTGTAATTGGGAATGAGCTGGAAATACAAGAGGGACTTACTGCCATCTTCTGGTTGCACTGGGAACCATTTCCACAATGGAAAAGTATTTGTTGTAATAATAATAATGATTTAGTAGCAGACCCTTCCAACCACAGTGAGGTACAGGGATGAACCTGGGATCTCTTCATCTTTAGACAACTGCTCTAACCACTGAGCTGTACCCTGGACTCTAACCACTGAGCTGTACCCTGGACTCTAACCACTGAGCTGTACCCTGGACTCTAACCACCGAGCTGTACCCTGGACTCTAACCACCGAGCTGTACCCTGGACTCTAACCACCGAGCTGTACCCTGGACTGTAACCACTGAGCTGTACCCTGGACTCTAACCACCCAGCTGTACCCTGGACTCTAACCACCCAGCTGTACCCTGGTCTATAACTATTGAGCTGTACCCTACACTGGACTCTAACCACTAAACTGTACCCCACACTGGACTCTAACCACTAAACTGTACCCCACGCTGGACTCTAACCACTGAGCTGTACCCTGGACTCTAACTACCCAGCTGTACCCTGGTCTATAACTATTGAGCTGTACCCTACACTGGACTCTAACCACTAAACTGTACCCCACACTGGACTCTAACCACTAAACTGTACCCCACACTGGACTCTAACCACTAAACTGTACCCCACACTGGACTCTAACCACTAAACTGTACCCCATGCTGGCCTCTAACCGTTGAGCTGTACCCCACACTGGACTCTAACTGTTGAGCTCTACCCCACGCTAGACTCTAACCACTAAACTGTACCCTGGACTCTAACCACCGAGCTGTACCCTGGACTCTAACCACTGAGCTGTACCCTGGACTCTAACCACCCAGCTGTACCCTGGTCTATAACTATTGAGCTGTACCCTACACTGGACTCTAACCACTAAACTGTACCCCACACTGGACTCTAACCACTAAACTGTACCCCACGCTGGACTCTAACCACTGAGCTGTACCCTGGACTCTAACCACTAAACTGTACCCCACGCTGGACTCTAACCACTAAACTGTACCCCACGCTGGACTCTAACCACTAAACTGTACCCCACGCTGGACTCTAACCACTAAACTGTACCCCACGCTGGACTCTAACCACTAAACTGTACCCCACGCTGGACTCTAACCACTAAACTGTACCCCACGCTGGACTCTAACCACTAAACGGTACCCCACACTGGACTCTAACCACTAAACTGTACCCCACACTGGACTCTAACCACTAAACTGTACCCCACACTGGACTCTAACCACTAAACTGTACCCCACGCTGGACTCTAACCACTAAACTGTACCCCATGCTGGCATCTAACCGTTGAGCTGTACCCCACACTGGACTCTAACTGTTGAGCTCTACCCCACGCTAGACTCTAACCACTAAACTGTACCCTGGACTCCAATCTCTAAAATGTACCCCACGCTAGACTCTAATCTGAGCCATCCAATTTTTGCTTTCATCAGGTGATTTCCCTCATTTAAATGTTTAAATGCAACGTGTTACTGGGAACTAATGTGAGAAAATAAAAAGTGTTGTCTGAGAGTTGAACTCCAGCCTAGAGATAATGAGCTGAAGGGCTGTTGTTATTATCACAGTAATTAAGGCAATCAGAAGTTAGATGTCTGTGAAATTAAAACCACATGCATGGTTTCCTGGTGTTCAGTGACAGAGTAACAACCACTTTAAATCTCTCAGGTCACATTTTGTCGTTATTTCAACCATGAAAAACACAACTAAGCACAGAGACGAGATTAACCTTTCTATGGAGCAAATGTTCTTTTATTTCCATTAATTTATACTGTATTCATTAATTCATTCTTTTTAATTATTTTTTTAAACTTTTTTATAACATCAAGAATCAAATACAGAATTGTCGGCCCAGGGAAGATACTAGGACATGCTAGCCTTGTTATATCACAATCCAACCATTTGATTTCGGTACAACGCTGGAGTGATGTTGACATCAAACCGAACACCACATCCTGCTCACAGAGAAACGAGATCTTTCCCCAAAAATTAAAAACGAAATAACTCTATCAGCTAAATCCGCCCTTCTACGTGGTTATAAGTCTTTGACAGTGGAGCATGTTATGGCTTAGTAACGCCGCATTCTGTGATGCGCTAACAGGCTAGCATAGCCTGATTCTCTTCGCAGGGCCGGTCAGGAAAACACTCCGCAGACAACACAACATTGCAGAGAAACTAAATCAATGTCTCAGACACATCGTAAAAGTAGGCATGCGTACTTTAAGCGGATGAAACTCGATGGGAAATATCGTATTTCAACCTGGAATAACATTCTGTTTGATTATGCAATGTTCACCTTCCAAAAGCCCCGTTTACGAACAGAATCCTTTTTTAGCTACGGTGTTTGTGTGGTATGTCTGTTCAACTCTTTAAGGAATTAAACTGCAGTGAGCACAATATTAACCTTTTTCTAATCAAACCATTGTTGTTCTTTTGGTATTTTTTTCTTTGCATTTTATTCCTTTACATTGATTGAATACTGTATACTATACATTTTGTGGTATAACATATTTACTGATGTAATAGTTTCCTAAATTCTTTTTAAAAAGGTAGACGTACAGGTATTTTCTAATGACATGCATTCCTCAACGGCTAAGAAACTGAAGATTTGATTGGTCATGCCTGGAAGCGTTACTCTTGTTTCTAGGCAGATTAGGGATTGACCCCTTCAGGTAATTTCATTGGACGGCAGGCGACACCGCCCTCTGAAATTAACCTGGCAAAACTACAAGCAACTGACAAAGGGCAACATGTATGGCCTCGTTTTGGAAAGGGTTGCAAACACATTTCCACGCCCCATTTTTATGCTAGCAATTTTGATCAGACTCTTGAAATATTTTCTCTTATTATCCTAGCAAAATTCCTCGTAGTTATAGACATTTTTATTCAAAATAAGATCTCAATATCATAAATGTGATCAATTCTCCTTTAACTATGTACAGAAGTGCAAAAAAGTCAACCACCTTCATTTCCGGGTTCCGTTTCTAGTCCATTTCCGGGTTCTAGTTGCCATGGTTACATCGGACAGGAAGAGAAGCAGCCATTCCTTCATGGCCCAATTTCCAAGGAGATGAAACATTTTTTTAAACAAGTTATTGTTTGAAATTGATACAGAAGATAACAACATTACATGGAGAAGTATTTCCTTAAAATTGTGATCAACTAAAAAGCAGAAAATCATTGTTGACTCGATTGCTGGCAAAGTTGCAATTTTAGCAGCTAGGCCTTATTAAAACGTCCTACAATTGTAAGATACTCATACAAAAGACTTATGTTCAAACCATTAAAACATATTGCATACATGGGCACAAGTCCTATCAGTGTAAGAAACATGAAAATAAATATTTGATTCTCATAATCTCAAACTTTCTCAAATCAGCTGTAGCCTCACAAAAAACGCTTTTCGTCTTCTCAAACTAGAAATAAGATTAAAAGATACTAAAATATCAACGATAACAACAACAAAAACATAAAAGTGGTTGTGTTGACATGGTCAATCAGAGACCAGCATAGCACACTAGTACTAGTACAATAGTACACTACACTGTTCGGCTCCGAAGAGAATTTTCTAAGGCTTTGGATCTTAAAGGACATGCGGTAACAACCAATCACACGCCACCTCTCCGCACGAGAGACAGGTATCTTCACGGTGCGTTTCCTCGTCTGTCAGACGTCATTACAACCTCATTTGGTCTCCAGCACCAGGCAGTTCAAGTGTGGCATCAACATTTGAGACGCACAAACTAGAACCGCTCACAAACAATCATTTCAGTCTTTGCAAACTGGCTTAAAAGCTAAGTATTTAATCATCAGTACACGAAGTGGCTCAGGCCTACCAAACAATCAAGTAGTTTATGCGTCACCTGTTCTGAACCAGTCAGCTGATGAGTGTGTGTTAAGTATGGCTTACGCTTTCTCACTTTCGTGTTTAAAAGCCCGCCTGCCCCGCATTCTACACAATTCAGTGCTAGTGATGGCTTACTGTTAGGCCACTGCTTGTAGAGTTTTGAAACATCTGTGCTCTGAATGGCGTACGGATTGTACGCAGTTTTTTCTTCTGTCATACGGATGGCAAAAACGTCCGTTGCAGGAATCACATTGAAACTCGTTCCCCAAAAATATGCGATGTTGAAAACACAGCGTTAGACAACACTCACTTATTTCGGAGAGGAGAGACGAGGAGTTGATTGACTTACCATGGCGAACATCTCTGCTAGAACGCATTACTTGTGCTTTTGAGAACGTCCTACAGACTGGGTGGAATTTGTAGAACTTCAAAAGATACATAGTTGTGAAAGTTATACCATCTACACCCATCTGTCATCCCTTCAGATCCATAATTCTGACAGTCACCAGCCAGCCAACGAGCATGCGCAGTCTAAATCCATCTCAAACGATGAAAGTTAAATTCTTTTTTTTTTTTATCCAAGTCTTTTTTTCTTGTCTTAGTTTCCAAAACAAGGTACCCTCACGTTTGACCGTGCGTAGACCACAAATGGAAAAAACGAAACAAAACTCCCGCTCTACAGTTCGAAATCGAACGTAGCAACGATTACCTCCGACTTCCTGTTGACATTCAGCGTCAGGTGAGTTAGGGTTAAAGGTCAAACGCCTCGGGAAAGAGACCCAGGGCCTAGAGTCTAAATGTCAATCTTATTATTTTCCGTAAATGTTCCAAACACAAGTAGTCGTTAGTCAGTTGTGCCGTGGATACATGGGATATCAACCATGGAAAAAAAACAGAAGTCCCTTTCAGAAGAACGTACAGTTCTGTTCTGGTGCTTCTAAATCTGGGTCACATATTTGTGACTAGTCAGATGATCTGCAGACATGATTGGAATCTGAAGAGAGAGATAGATAGAAGGGTGAAAGAGATGATTAGATACAGGTATCAGGTGAGTAAAAAAAAAGAAGATGTAAAATGTGCATAAAAGACCATCAACATCACACTTCCACACAACAAGGCTCTATCAGAATCCAGTTTTTCCAACATGGCCGCCAGGTTAGTAAGAGGAGAGAGAGCGATATATATATATATAGATATAGATCTATAGATCTATATCTATAGATATATATCTATATATTATATATATATATATATATATATAGATCTATATCTATAGATATAGATCTATATATTAATATCTATATATAATTATATATAGAGAGAGAGAGAGAGAGAGAGAGAGAGAGAGAGAGAGAGAGAGAGAGAGAGAGAGAGAGAGAGAGGATAACTAGAGTCTTGCTTTAGAACAGTTTACTTTGCTAACTCCTGTCATTTCTGCCATGGCGCCATTAGTCTAGCCTGGGTCCAACACGGAAAGAGAGAGAGACGGACGAGGAACTAGCCTGATTGGTCGTTGAAGCGGCGAAGGGAACACCGGAGACAGCTGAGGGTGGCACTGATAGGCTGGCCGCAGCACTGTGCATCATGGGAACTTTAGAGAAGGAGAGATCACTCGTGTATCATGGGAACTTTAGAGAAGGAGAGATCACTCGTGCATCATGGCGAACTATAAAGAGTGAGGGCCTACATCATATCAAAGGCATATTCAACACATCTCTTCAGGGCTGCACATACTAATGATGCTAAACGCTATAGGTCTTCTCAGGGCTGCACATGCTAATGATGCTAAACGCTATAGGTCTTCTCAGGGCTGCACATGCTAATGATGCTTAACGCTATAGGTCTTCTCAGGGCTGCACATGCTAATGATGCTAAACGCTAGTGGTCTTCTCAGGGCTGCACATGCTAATGATGCTAAACGCTATAGGTCTTCTCAGGGCTGCACATGGTAATGATGCTAAACGCTATAGGTCTTCTCAGGGCTGCACATGCTAATGATGCTAAACGCTAGTGGTCAAAATCCTGAATATAAATACTGTCCACGCACTCCGTTGAATAGCAAGCTTTTCGGTGGCCTATAGCTGGTAATTGTGGAAGTGGGTACGTAAGAGGTCACACCTGGGGGTTTAGAGATTACAGGTGAGCCCTACCTGTGGGTATGTAGGCCTGCTGTTGGAATGGCATGCTGGCCAGGCCAGGTTGGTATTGGAACACTCCGGTGTGGAACATACCAACTGCTCCGCCAGCCTTCTCCAGCATCGGCCTCTTTGGTAACGTAGGCATAACAGGGGGAAGACCCTGAGGTACGGAGAGAGAGAAGGGACAAAAGGAGGAGGGGGAGGAGAGGGGGGAGAAAGTGCAAGAGGAAAAAGAACAAGGGATTACCAAAAGGTTTGGAGGTGTGTGAGAACAGGACGTGTGTGTAGCATGTGTAGCGTGTGTATGGGTGTAGCGTGTATTTGTGTGTGTGCACACGTGTTGCATGTTTGTAGTATGTGTGTGTGTGTGTAGCATGTGTGTAGCGTGTGTGTAGCGTGTGTGTATCATATTTGTAGCGTGTGTGTAGTGTTTGTAGTGTGTGTGCAGCGTGTGTGTATCATATTTGTAACGTATGTATAGCGTGTGTGTATCATATTTGTAGCGTGTGTGTAGTGTCTGTATGTGTGTGTATAGCATGTTTGTAGCATGTGCATGTGAAGGACAGCTCCCCACCATGGCAGCAGCCTTGCTAAGCTGGTGTTGTGCGGCTCTGATCTTAGCCTGCAGGTGAGCAGGTGGATGAACATATTTGCAGGCTTCTCTGCTGCAGCGTCCTTTGATGTAGTCCATACAGACCGTCACCGTGTTGTCGTTGGTGTCGATCATCGTGCTGTCGGCGGGGTGGGCGAAACGACAGTCGCTCTCCCCCCTCGTACAGTTACCCCTCTGGAACTCCCGACACACCTGGGACACACATACAGCGCGCACACAAAGTGAATAATAAGTGAATAATAAGTGAATAAGTGAAGTGACGTATTGTCAAGTATGGTGACCCATACTCGAAATTCACCCTCTGCATTTAACTCATCCAAGTGCACGCACAGCAGTGAGTAGTGAACAACCGCACGCACACACAGTAAACATACACCCGGAGCAGTGGGCAGCTATTGCTCCAGCGCCCGGGAAGCAATTGGGGGTTCGGTGCCTTGCTCAAAGGCACCTCAGTCATGGTATCGAAGGCAGAGAGAGCGCTGTTTGTTCACAATCTAGCTAAAGCTAGCTAAATACAGTCATTACTGCTGATTAGCAAATCTGAGTGAACAAGCAGGCACTGGAACGCACTCAGTACTGTGCGTATGTGCCCTCCTACGCATCATTCATGTCTCAGTTACAGCAGGACGTTTGAGAGCAGCGCCGAGGCTGTTCCTAAAGCGTCCAGCAGAGGGCAGCAAAGGGATGAGTTGACGAGTTAGTATGTTCCCTGGTGATAGAGTGGTCTCATGGCATGCTGTACTGACACACTTACAATGAGGGTGTGGGTTCATGTGTGGGTACATGTATTTGTGTGTGTGTGTTGGAGTCATAGTGTGTGTGTCTGTCTGAATGTGTGTCTGTCTGAATGTGTGTGTGTGTGTCTGAAAGTGTGTGTGGGTCTGAATGTGCGTGTGTGTCTGAATGTGTGTGTGTCTGAAAGTGTGTGTGTGTCTGAAAGTGTGTGTGTCTGAATGTGTGTGTCGGTCTGAATGCGTGTGTGTCTGAAAGTGTGTGTGGGTCTGAATGTGTGTCTGTGTCTGAATGCGTGTGTGTCTGAAAGTGTGTGTGTGTCTGAAAGTGTGTGTGTCTGAATGTGTGTGTCGGTCTGAATGCGTGTGTGTCGGTCTGAATGCGTGTGTGTCTTTATGTGTGTGTGTGTGTGTCTGAATGTGTGTGTGTGTCTGAATGTGTGTGTGTGTGTGTCTGAGAGTGTGTGTGTGTGAATGTGTGTGTGTGTGTGTGTGTCTGAGAGTGTGTGTGTGTGTGTGTGAATGTGTGTGTGTCTGAGAGTGTGTGTGTGTGTGTGTGTGTATGATGGCCAGTTGACAGACTGGTCTCTTGGGACCTGCTGTAATGGATGCAGGTGAACCAGACTGATGCTGCATCAGCAGGGGTATTACCTGGAGACGACATCAGCACAGCCGTCTGCTGCTTCTGATTGGCCGGCTGGCTCTCTAATCAGCCAAACGCCTCACATCCGAAAAAGACTATTCTGCAGGCTTGCGGTTGTTGCCCTGCATCATCTCGATCTGAACATCTCAGTGTTGTGATACACACTCCAGGCCACGTGGATGAGCAGTCTGTTTCTTTATTTCAGACACACACACAGAGTCACCACAACTACTGGTCTCATTTTTAAACCAGGCTGCCTTGTTGTCAGGCAGATGTGTGGAGGGAGAGGGCGAGGGAGGGAAGGGGAGAGAGAGGGAGGGAGGGAAGGGGAGAGGGAGGGAGGGAGGGAGGGGGAAGGGAGGGAGGGGAAGGGAGGGAGGGAGGGAGGGAGGGAGGAGGTGGAGGGGAGGGAAGGGAGGAAGGGGAGAGAGAGAGGGAGGGAGGGAAGGAGGGAAGGGGAGAGAGAGAGGGAGGGAGGGAAGGAGGAGGGAGGAGTTGTCTTTTGCGAGTACACTAGACTGAGTCTCCATCGCCAGCAAGACAAACTCACCCACTGCCTGCTGGGCCAGGCAAATAAAGAGGCAACCAATCATCTTTATGTCCCCATGGTTACTATCCCGAGTGGGACCGCTCCATCACCATGGTAGCAGGTTGACAACACACTCTGCATCCTACTGTTGAGCTGCAATGCATCTGGTTTGTCTTTAGATGTTTGTGTTCAGTTGACTGTTCTATCCAAAGCGACATACATTGAGAAAGTATTGCCGCATAAAGATGAAAATCGCTGAATTCTAACATTTTTCAGACACTGATGTAAAGTAACATATCAGGTACCAGACACAGTGTAAAGTAACACCTCAGCTACCAGACACAGTGTAAAGTAACCACATCTCAGCTACCAGACACAGTGTAAAGTAACAACATCTCAGCTACCAGACACAGTGTAAAGTAACCACATCTCTGCTACCAGACACAGTGTAAAGTAACCACATCTCAGCTACCAGACACAGTGTAAAGTAACATCTCAGCTACCAGACACAGTGTAAAGTAACCCACATCTCAGCTAACCACATCTCACAGTGTTAATATCCACATCACAGCTACCAGACACAGTGTAAAGTAACATCTCAGCTACCAGGCACAGTGTAAAGTAACCACATCTCAGCTAGACCAGTGTAAAGACACTCAGCTACCAGACACAGTGTAAAGTAACATCTCAGCTACCAGACACAGTGTAAAGTATCCACATCTCAGTTACCAGACACAGTGTAAAGTAACATCTCAGCTACCAGACACAGTGTAAAGTAACATCTCAGCTACCAGACAGTGTAAAGTAACCACATCTCAGCTACCAGACACAGTGTAAAGTAACCACATCTCAGCTACCAGACACAGTGTAAAGTAACATCTCAGCTACCAGACACTGTATAAAGTAACATCTCAGCTACCAGACACAGTGTAAAGTAACCACATCTCGCAAGTTGAATAATTTAATGAGTGAAAGTAAAAGATTAAGGAAAATAAAATCAGTAAAATACTGATACCCGAAGAATCTACTGAAGTAACAGTAACAAAGTTTTTACACTTTTAATTATCCAGCAGAAAACAGAAGTGAGGGTTTATACATACAACTTTGAATGTATTGTGACCTCACAGTGCACACTGGAGCACACGCCCCAATCTCATCCCAATGATGTTTTTAACAAACTTAGTCTTTACCAAATGAGAGTAGGGGGACGATGGTATTCTGTCTTGTAACCAGTGTGAGGAGACAAGAGTGTCCATGACAGGCTTTGTGGCTGAAACCTTTTACCTTTCAAAGATTTCTCCCCCCTCCTCACCCCTCCTCACCCCTCTCCCCTCTCCTCTCCCCTCTCCTCTCCCTCCTCCTCTCCCCTCCTTACCCCTCTCGTCCCTCTCCTCCCTCTCTCTCCCCCCTCCTCATCTCTCTTCCTCTCCTCTCCTCCCTTCCCCTCTCCCTCTCCTCTCCTCCCTCCCTCTCTCTCGTCTCCCTCATCCTCACCCTCTCCTCTCCCCCTCCTCACCCCTCTCCTCTCCTCCTCCTGACCCTCTCCTCCCCCTCCTCACCCTCTCGTCTCCCTCATCCTCTCCCCTCTCCTTTCCCCCCTCCTCATCCCTCTCCTCTCCCTCCTCCTGACCCATCTCCTCCCCCCAGCTGTGATTCTGCCAAGTCAAAACTGGTCATAATAATGCTAGATTTCCCCTGTCTCTCCTTTCTCTTCCTGCCCCTCTCCTCCTCTATCATCCCTCCTCCTCTATCATCCCTCCTCTATCATCCCTCCTCCTCTATCATCCCTCCTCTATCATCCCTCCTCCTCTATCATCCCTCCCTCCTCTATCATCCCTCCTCTATCATACCTCCCTCCTCTATCATCCCTCCTCTATCATCCCTCCTCCTCTATCATCCCTTCCTCCTCTATCATCCCTCCTCTATCATCCTCCTCATCATCCCTCCTCTCTCATCCCTCCTCTATTATCCCTCCTCTATCATCCCTCCTCTATTATCCCTCCTCTATTATCCCTCTTCTATCATCTCTCCTCCTCTATCATCCCTCCTCTATCATCCCTTCCTCCTCTATCATCCCTTCCTCCTCTATCATCCCTCCTCTATCATCCCTCCTCTATCATCCCTCCTCCTCTATCATCCCTCCTCTATCATCCCTTCCCCCTTCTGTCTTTCTGTTCACTGCCCAGCTTTCCTGTTCTGTAGGCTGGTCCTCCCATCTTCCATCCATCACCTCCATCTTCCATCCATCATCTCCATCTTCCATCCATCACCTCCATCTCTGACACCCATGGTAGTGTCCAATAGATCCCCTCTGGAGATCCAACAACCCCGCCCCCCCAACCTCACCTCACCCCCCCCCCAGCCCCCCCCCACTCACTGCCAATGATTTTCCCATAATGCCCCTGCCAGTGCTTTCCCAGGAACGCCTGCATCATTGATGAGAACGACTTCTGCATCCAGTTAATGGTTATCTGCAACCAGCTGTGATCTATATCAGAGAGGCAGGGTTTACCAGAGCCTCCAGGTTGGTAAGAGAGTGGAGGAGTACCTCACCTCACCTCCTCTCCTGCCCCTCACCTCACCTCCTCTCCTGCTCCTGTCCTCCTCCTCTCCTGCTCCTCTTCTCCTTCGTTGCTGCAAGTGATCTTCTCCATGACTATGACTCAGGCTGACTCAGCACATTTCAGATTCAACCTCCCCTCCACTCCCCTTCCTGCCCCGCCCTGCCCCTCCCTTTCCTTCCCCTCCACTCCCCTTCCCTCCCCTCCCCTCCTGCCCCACCCTCCCCTCCCCCCTTCCCTCCCTCCCACCCCACCCGTCCCCTCCCCACCCCACCCCACCCCACCCCTCCCCTCCCTTCCCCGCCCCTCCTACCTCCAGTCGGTCTGTCCTTAGCAGCTTGTGAGCGGTGGTGGCAGGGGGGCCAGGGGGGCCAGGGGGGGCAGGGCTGGTGAGCAGGACAGGGGCAGGGCTCATCAGGTCAGAGGGCGCCAGGAAAGGGCCGAACGTTGCCATGCCAACGCCCGCCCCCAGGCCGGGCCCCAAGCTGGGTCCAAGGGAGTACAAGGGCTGGGAGGAAGGAGAGAGAGGGCGGGGGAGAGACCTGGCTCAGACCAGCTCTCCCCCCATCTCTTCCCTGACTTGGTATCTTCCAAATGGCCGCCAGTCCAGTGTTGGTGGTGCATCTCTGAGCTCCTGGAGGGAGCAGGTTGGACTGGCAAGGCCCGGGGTGAACGATTGTAGGGTTAGGGTGGGGTGTCTGGGGTTAGAGTGGGGTTGGGTTAGGGTCCTGGGTTAGGGTGGGGTCTGGGGTTAGGGTGGGGGTCTGGGGTTAGGGTCTGGGGTAAGGGGGTCTGGGGTTAGTGGGTCTGGGGTTAGGGTGGGGGTCTGGGGTTAGGGTGGGGGTCTGGGGTTAGGGTCTGGTGTTAGGGTCTGGTGTTAGGGTCTGGGGTTAGGGTGGGGGTCTGGGGTTAGGGGGTCTGGGGTAAGGGGGTCTGGGGTTAGTGGGTCTGGGGTTAGGGTGGGGGTCTGGGGTTAGGGGGTCTGGGGTAAGGGGGTCTGGGGTTAGTGGGTCTGGGGTTAGGGTGGGGGTCTGGGGTTAGGGTCTGGGGTTAGGGTGGGGGTCTGGGGTTAGGGTCTGGGGTTAGGGGGACTGGGGTTAGGGTCTGGGGTTAGGGGGTCTGGGGTTAGGGTGGGGGTCTGGGGTTAGGGTCTGGGGTTAGGGTGGGGGTCTGGGGTTAGGGGGTCTGGGGTTAGGGTGGGGGTCTGGGGTTAGGGTGGGGGTCTGAGATTAGGGTGGGGGTCTGGGGTTAGGGGGTCTGGGGTTAGGGTCTGGGGTTAGGGGGTCTGGGGTTAGGGTGGGGGTCTGGGGTTAGGGTGGGGGTCTGGGGTTAGGGTGGTGCAGAGGAGACAGGACTACTTAAGAGGTAGGATAGAGTGCGGAAGGGTTCTAGAAGTCGTGTCTATCTCTATCTCTCCGGTTCTCTCGGGGGACGGGGAGGGGGTGCAGGGTTCTGGTGGTTTCTGATCCGGTTCCGGTTCTACTTCTCCTCAGGTTTGACTGTGGGTCTCGTGGTGCTGACTTGTCTACATTCAGTATAACTCTCCATAGACGGTCGGTTAACGGTAATGCCTCACTAGAAACGCCATGGCTCCGTTTCACTCCAGCAGAGGGTCATCTTAGCCCCCGGTCCTCAGCTTGTTCTGGAGAGAGACGCAAGAGAGAGACGGAGAGAGAGACCCAAGAGAGAATGGAGAGACAGAGAGGGAACATGTTAGAGGGAAAAGTAGTTTGAGTGTTTGCGTCAAGGGAAAGAACTTGTGTTTTTGGTGTGAGAGAGAGCAAGAGGGAGAGAGAGCAAAGAGAGACAGGAGCAAATTAGCAGGAAGAGAGGAGGGAGGGAGAGAGGGAGGAATAGAGGGAGGGAGAGAGGGCAGAGAGGAGGGAGAGACAGTGGGTGTGTCAAGGGGAGAGGAAATGGCCGTGGGGGAGTGGATTACATGTTTGCTTTAAGTGCGACCACAAATCCCCAACACACAACTCCTCTACCTGTCAATACCCATTTAATCCAGGCTACTGCATCTGATACCACAATAAAACACCACAGAGAGGAGAGGGGAAGAGAGAGGGGGAGAGGAGAGGAAGGGAAGAGAGGAAGGAGGAGAGGAGAGGGGGGAGAAGAGAGAGGGGGGAGAGGAGAGGGAAGAGAGGAGAGGGAGGCGAGGGGGAGAGAGGGGGGAGAGGAGAGGAGAGGAGGAGCAGGGGGGAGGAGAGGGGGGAGAGAGAGAGAGGGGGGAGAGAAGAGAGGGAGGGAGAGGAGGGGAAAAAACCATAAAAAACAGTGAGAAGGCATCTGAGTGTTCCGAAGCTTTAATCCTGAGCCGCTGCCCAGCAGTGTCTAACACCTAGCTGAGCCAACGTACTCTCGTTTAGAGAGAGAACCTGAGTAATTATCTGCAGCACAACATTATTCAGCCCATTTAAAACACTGTCTAACAAGCTAGGTCCACACTAGCTGGGGCTATGACAGCCAACACACTATGCAGAGGGTTTTCTGAGAGCAAAAGTCCTACTGGATAAATATAAATGTCCCACTTCAAGGTTTGAGAAATAGGTCTATAGGTTGGACGGATAGGTAAGAATGAAGTGGGGTTGGAAGGGAAAAGAGAGAGAGAGGAAGAGAGAGAGGAGGAGAGAGAGGAAGAGAGAGAGAGGAAGAGAGAGAGGAAGAGAGAGAGGAAGAGAGAGAGGAAGACAGAGAGGAAGACAGAGAGGAAGAGAGAGAGGAAGAGAGAGAGGAAGAGAGAGAGGAAGAGAGAGGGGAAACGAGAGAGGAGAGAGAGGGAAGAGAGAGGGGAAGAAGAGAGGGAAGAGAGAGAGGAAGAGAGAGGGGAAGAGAGAGGGGAAGAGAGAGACAGAGAGGAGGAGAGAGGGAGGGAGAAGACAGAGGGAAAAAGAGAAAGAGGCAGAGGGAGAGAGAGAGGCAGAGGGAGAGAGAGAGGCAGAGGGAGAGAGAGAGGCAGAGGGAGAGAGAGAGGCAGAGGGAGAGAGAGAGGCAGAGGGAGAGAGAGAGGCAGAGGGAGAGAGAGAGGCAGAGGGAGAGAGAGGTAGAGGGAGAGAGAGAGAGAGGCAGAGGGAGAGAGAGAGGCAGGGGGTAGGAGAGAGGCAGAGGGAGAGAGAGAGGAAGTCAGACGCGGTCATGCGGTTAGAATATGGAATAAAAAGGCCTTTGGAGATTCCATTCCGTGATAAACCCTCTATTCATGAGCCTCTCAAAGGAAGTAAAGATAGAGGCAGGGAGGGAGAGAATCACTACTTTATCTGCCCTTCCTCTCCCCCTCCTCTTCTTTCTGCAGCCAGGTCCCCATCGCTATCGTTATCTGGGCGCGCCTTGTGTCGTATGAGTTAGAGGACTGGTGGATGGAGGGACAGGAACGAGGGGAAGGAACGGAGGGGGGAGAGGGGGAGAGGGGGGGAGAGGGGGAGGAGGAGTAGCAGGAGGAGAGAAAAGAAACCGCTCTAAATGTTATCGTGGCTGATGAGCAGTGTGGTAATGATCCTTCAGACAGGCAGACACGATGACAACCAGGGCCAGGCTCCAGTCCTTATCCACCGGTCAATATTCCCCCGATTAAACGCTGAATTGGATTGCTGTTATCTGCCACTGATGGTGGTGGTGGTCTGGTTGGGATAAAGCTATCTAGGGTCATTCTTGGCGTAAATACGAGAGGGTTTAACGTTTAAGGGGTGAGTGTTTGTTCCTGTGGGCGGGGTTAGGTCCAGGCTAGGAGGAGGAGGAGGAGGAGGAGGAGGAGGAGGGGTCAGGGTTTCACGTAGAGGTTCAAACGGCCGACAGGGCTGAATGGATAGCAGCTAAGCGCTCTTTAACGTGGATCTGAGGCGTCTGAAGTCAACATGACCTCAGGTGTTTGACCATTACGACATCCACTTCCTGTCTGGACCGGGATAAAAGCTAGCATCATCTAGTGTTAGATGACATCATCATGGTAGACCTCCACCCTTCCCCCCCCCCTTCCCTGCTCTCCCGACCTCCTATCCTCTTCCTTTCCCCCTCCTCCTCCTCCCCCTCCTCTTCCCCACCTCCTACTCCTCTCCTCCTCCCTCCTCCTCTCCCCACCTCCTACTCTCTCCTCTCCCCCCTCCTCCTCCTCCCCCCTCCTCCCTCCTTCCCCCACTCTCCTTTCCTAACCTGCCCGCTCGGAAATGCATCTTTAAAAAAAAACCGCTTCCAACCGTAAAATTCTCTGACTTCATGAAGTTAGGCTGTAATGACGAAGGCCGTGTTTAGATTACAGCAGGCTGACAGATGAAGACATCACCCCGTCCTCAGCATCACTTCCTGGTACGAGCTTATGATATCCTAACGACATGGGTACGTGGTGTGTGTCGACTGTACGCTCAGATAGGGTTTCTGAAGAGACTACAGGTACAACGCATCGCTATGGCAGATGAATAAAACATAGCTGTATTTACATGATGTATATCTTATAACTGCTCGCTCCAAACCTCTAGATTAAATCCCACCCACCCGGGAGACAACGATGGAACAAACCAGTTTCCCTACTTTGGTGAAAAACAATAAAATGATGCAATTGTACAGGGGGAGAAAACAATCTAATAGAAAAGTCATCTGAATGTAAATTGGGTTTGTTTGGGGTGGAGATACTGTGTACTGCAGAGTGGGCAAAGCAGCTAGCGAAGCCAAGCTATTAGGAAAGCCACTGACATTAGCATTAGCATACGGGACCTGAAGCCCTTCTGCATGGGTGGGACTAGGCTGTCAAAGTGGCCAGCCGAGGTCTGATTACATTAAACACCAACCTCTGGCAGACCACACAGAGCCACACACAGGCAGGTATTATGGAAATAGACCTTTAGATCTAGAACCTTCTACTTAGAGTAAGGAACAGGCGCCAGGCTGGTTGGAATCGCAAGGTGTGGCGTGTGCGTGCGTGTGACTGACACGACAAGGTCCGGAAAGTGTGCTTAACAAAAGCATACAAACTAATAACAGCAAAGAGATCAGAAAAGACGGGGGGGAGAGGGAGGGGGCTTCCCCGGGGGGATTCGAACCCATCCCAGGTTTGAGGTCCTAGCCCAGGTGCCTTTCCTGAAGAGCCAGCTGGTTGCCGTAGGAGAGGAGTCTGAGATGGTTCTCAGTTACTTGGCGAGCACACAGGACTACTCTACAGAAACACAAACTGTCTACGAATCACCAAGCTCACCTACCACGAACACACTATCTATCTCTCTCTCTATCTATCTATCTATCTATCTATCTATCTATCTATCTCTCTATCTCTCTCTCTCTCACACACACACACACACACACACACACACACAGACACACACACACACACACTTACATGTCTGTCATCCACGTTGGAGCATGCATATAGTTCCCACTCTGTTCGTGTAGCGTGAAGATAAATACAGACGTGAAGAGACAGCAGGAGAGACCGCTACAGAGGTTTATACATGTTGTAGATGTTCTAGATCTTGATTGCCTTGGCAGGGTCAAAGGTTAGCGGTTAGGACTCCTACCTGTTTGGCGTTGTTGACACACTGCAGGTAGAGGGTGGCGATGTTAGAACAGTGGAGAGTTTTTCCTGTGTTCTCTCTGTAGCACTTTAGGATCTGACCCTGCAGGTCAACACACACTGGACTGGTCTCATAGCGCCTGGGAGAGAGGAGAGGAGCGGAGGGAGAGAGAGAGAGGGTTAGAAGGAGAGACAGGGGGAGGGAGAGATGGAGGGAGGGGGGAGGGATGGAGAGAGGGAAGGCAGGAGAGGTGGTGGAAGGGAGGAGAGATGGTGGGGGGGATGGAGAGAGGGAATGAGAGAAGAGGGAGACAGAGAAAAAACGAAACAGTCAATATGTGGATTTCTCACAACAACGCTTAAGCCCACATCAGCCCTACTGTACAGGTCAGAGGTCAAAGGTTAAAAGTGACTGCAGCCACGCAGGCTGACTGCAGCGGGGAGTGAGACGCATGCTGATGTGTCCATTACAGCAGGCGCCAGTCAATGTCAGGGCGAAGATGACACGTGAATCCTGTCAATCCAGGGCCAACTGGGAAGCCCTCGTTCGTCTCTCTGGTAACTAAAGGATCTATCGGCTGGTCTCTACGTGCGGAACACCGTTTTCCTTCTCCAACATAAACACACGGAACAATCCTCCAGATCAATGTTACTGAAGGAGATGCCGGAAAGTTCCGCCAAGCGAAAATTAGAGGACGGCGCCTGTTCTCGATTGGCCCCCGATAACACCTTGCAACAGCTATAGTGGTGATGATGATGATGACGACGACGACGACGATGAAGGCTAATCCTTTGTTATGTTTGAAAACACCATCATCGCTTCTGTGCGCATCCAATTTGAAAGCCTTCAAAAAAATAAAAAGCTAACTCTCACCACAGTAACAACAGACTATCGACCACCACTAACAGGGTCCTAGTGAATCAATATTGATCGAGCTCGGACCACTATAGGCCTTGTTGATTACACGCAAACACTTTTGTTGTTGTCACCTTGGTCGTGCAAAGGAAGGTGACATTTCGACCACCACCACCAAACCACAGGGTTATCCAATCTGTCCATCGGGCACATTGCGTCTTTTATCACTGTAGTACTAGCGATTCCCATATGGACGCTAATCTACTGCTAAATGCTAACTCCAGTGTATTTTTTACCTCAGCGCTCTGGTGCTCTTTCAATATTACCTCAGCGGTGCTGTCTGCGTACCCGAGAGTTAGCGTCTTTTCGCTAACCTCAGCAGCGGGGCATTAGAGAAGGGGCAGCAGTCCTGCTATCAGCTAGCGTCAGTCTCTCATCGCACCCCATAAATCCGCCATAAAAGCCACACCTGCACATGCTAGGACCATTATGCTAATGGCGGCGTCATCCTTTAGTACACACCAGCGCTCAGGACAGCAAGTCCATCCCACTTACCAGCTCGGAGAGGCAGGGAGGGAGAGAAACAGAGAGGCGGAGAGAGAGAGGGGGGGGGAGTGAGGCAGAGAGAGGCAGAGAGTGAGGCAGAGAGAGTGAGGCAGAGAGAGTGAGACAGAGAGAGTGAGACATATAGAGTGAGACATATAGAGTGAGATAGAGGTAGTGAGGCGGAGAGAGTGAGGCGGAGAGAGTGAGGCGGAGAGAGTGAGATAGAGGGAGTGAGGCAGAGGGAGTGAGGCAGAGAGAGAGAGTGAGGCAGAGAGAGTGAGGCAGCGAGACGCAGATGCAGAGAAAGAAGGAGACAGAAAGGCGGAGAGAGTGAGATAGAGGTAGTGAGGCGGAGAGAGTGAGGCGGAGAGAGTGAGATAGAGGGAGTGAGGCAGAGGGAGTGAGACAGAGAGAGTGAGGCAGAGAGAGTGAGGCAGGGAGACGCAGATGCAGAGAAAGAAGGAGACAGAAAGGCGGAGAGAAGAAGGGAGAAGGATAGAAAAAGGGAGAGAGAGGGAGACAGAGAGGGGGAGATGGAGAGAGGGAGAGAAAGAGAGAGACATAAGAGAGAGACATAGAGAGACAGACAGAAGGGTATTGAGGGGTAATTCTGTCCCAGTCAGCATCTCTGAAAGCCTTCAGGGAGCACTCAGCTCTCCAGTTAGACTCTGGTGTTTGACTTGCCCCCTGGCGTGAGGAAACACCCTCATGTGGACTATAAAGCATGCCATTGGCCACACGGGTCATTACCCAGGATGCAATGCGGCAGGACGCCGCTGCCTAGGAGCTCTGCATATGTCCACCCTCATACGGTTAAACCGCCATCCGATCTGCATAATCTGTTTTAAAGGAGGCAAGTCATTTTTGATAGTGTCGGCACAAAAATAATGATAAAATAAGAGGGAATACTCAATCCAGAGGATGAAGTCACTGGTGACTTTGCAGGTGGAGCGAGAGAAAGACCTTGTCAGGCCTGAACGCTGCATAGTTACAGGGGGACCCATGCTCTGCTTTCGACCCTCCTGGCTTCATCCATTATACTGACTTCAGGCATCTTCAGGGGCCGCACACACACGCTAATTATTTTCTTAAGCGTTTGAGCTAATGCCAGGTGCAGCCTGCTGATACAAACAGCAGTGTTTATCATCCGCTAATGACTTCTGCTGAAGAACTGAAAT
>BROE01000005.1:1007250-1021328 GCA_036571765.1 Plecoglossus altivelis | reverse complement strand
GGGGGAGGGAGAAGGGGGGAGAGGAGGAGGGAGGGAGTGGGGGAGAAGGATGAGGGGGAAGGAGGGATGGGGAGGAAGAGGGGGAGTAGGAGGGAAGGGGAAGGGAGTGGGGGAGAAGGAGGGAGAGGAGGAGAAGGAGGGAGAGGGAGGGGAAGGAGGGAGGGGCAGAGGGGGCAAGACCATGTTTGAGTTAATCACGGGAACAATAACACTGTCTCACACACACACACACACACACACACACACACACAGTCATGCATCATCCATCATTAAGATGAACGTTAAACTCCATGCTGCCTACACACACACACACATCCCTGTTCAATATTACATTACACTTCCCCTAGTTTGACTCTCCAGCATCTGTCTTCTGCTATGTTTGGCCACGGAGACGCTGTACAACACGGACCATGTTTCAAAGGGTCGGGAAAAGACACTTCCTCCTTCCTGCCTCCCTGCTGGACAGCAGGAACTGCACTGCATGTGTGACATCACTGCATGTATGACATCACTGCATGTTTGACAGCACTGCATGTAATGTATGATGTCACTGCATGTATGACAGCACTGCATGTATGACATCACTGAATGTTTGACAGCACTGCATGTATGATGTCACTGCATGTATGACAGCACTGCATGTATGACAGCATTGCATGTATAACATCACTGCGTGTATGATGTCACTGCATGTGTGACATCACTGCATGTATGACAGCACTGCATGTATGATGTCACTGCATGTATGACGTCAATTCATGTATGATGCCACTGCATGTATGACATCACATTATGGACTGTCCCGTTACCATAGTGACAGGACGCTCTGATAAATACAGTCTGAAAGAAGAACAGAGTGATTCCGTTCCCATGAAACCTGAGGAGGAGACAGTTGGTAAACAGGGAAGTGTGCCCTTGCCCACTGAGGACACCACACAGCTCAAAGACATCCCCTCTGAAGGAAACATGGGACCTTTGTGATGGTAATAGGACAGAATGAAAGTTGTTCTGGCTGGTTTGGAAGCATTTCTATCCAGGGTTCAGGAGCAGGGAACAGACAGAGGCTTCATTTGCGTCTATGTAATGCTGTTGAGACACAATCTCTGACCCGCAGTTTAGGGTCACATGCTGCAGTTTAACCATTCTCTCTCTCCTCTGCTCTGTCTGTCTGTCTCTCTGTCTGTCTGTCTCTCTCTCCTCTGCTCTGTCTGTCTGTCTGTCTGTCTGTCTGTCTCTCTTACTGTCTGTCTGTCTGTCTCTCTTACTGTCTGTCTGTCTCTCTTACTCACACAGTCTCTCTCACTCACAATCTCTCTTACTCACATACACTCTTACACACACTCTAACACACACTCTTACACACACACACTTACACTACACACTCTTACACACACTCACACAGCACACATCACACACACACCACACACACACACAATACACACACACACACAACACACTGTTCCCTCCAGTCCAGCCTCTGCAATATTTAATAAAACTCCAGAGAGAGAGAGAGACACACACACACAAACAAACAAATTAAGACATTAAAGCAGGTGGAGTATATACGAGTGTTGTGTGTGTGTGTGTGCGTGCGTGAGAGTGTGTGTGTGACAGTGTGTGTGTGCGTGCGTGAGAGTGTGTGTGTGACAGTGTGTGTGTGCGTGCGTGAGAGTGTGTGTGTGACAGTGTGTGTGTGTGTTTTTTTTTTTTTTTTTTTGTTTTTTTTTGTGTGTGTGCGTGCGCGAGAGTGTGTGTGTGACAGTGTGTGTGTGCGTGCGTGAGAGTGTGTGTGTGACAGTGTAAACATGTAGGTGTGTGAACATGTGACAGTGTAAACATGTAGGTGTGTGTGTGTACATACACATGTGTGTGTGTGTGTGCTGTAGCATACCTATAGTGCTGGGGGACATCTTAGTGGTTATATGAGACTGGGTTGGCCTCATCTGGATCAGTGAAGGTCTCTATAACCAACACAGAGCTCCACTGTTATGATGGATTACAACCCCCCCCCCCCCCCCTACCTCGATACGCCGCACGCACATCACGCACGCACGCACACACACACTACAAGACTCTCTCTCTCACCGCCTTGGATTCCAGCGTGGGAAAGAGGGAGAGTGTGTGTGTGGGCTGTGTACAACCTATAGTGCGCGGGACATCTTAGTGGTTATATGAGACTGGGTTGGCCTCATCTGGATCAGTGAAGGTCTCTATAACCAACACAGAGCTCCACTGCTATGATGGAACAACCCCCCCCCCCCCCCCATACCTCGATACGCCGCACGCATGCACGCACGCACGCACACACACACTACAATCTCTCCCTCTCTCACCGCCTTGATCCAGAGGTGGGAAAGAGAAGGAAGTAAGGAGAAATAGGGCGAGGGACACAGGGTGTTTATATTATAAATAATGATATAATATTCATAATAATATATTATCCCAGTGACGGTTTATCCAACTTCCCTGCTCATAAATCACATTGTGGAGAGGGTGATGGGGGGGAGAGAGGGTGAGGGGGGTGAGGAAAGGGTATGACAGGCACAGGGAGGGACAGGGACGCGGGGAAGCTGCATTTGAGATGAAGATGTTTATTCCACGAGGGAGGAGTTATTGAGGAGCAGCGACGGGGCGGGGGGCAGGGAGAGATAGGGGGGGGCAGGGAGAGATAGGATGCGAACGAGTAAAGGGGGGGGACAGGAGAGAGATAGGGCGAACGAGAGAGAGAGAGAGTCTGGGATAGAGACCCCCCCCCTTGCGAGGTGGAGGGAGAAGAATGGATGCTGTTGATGTTGAGAATAGAACAAACCCAACCATGATCTTTGTAAGTCACTGTAACATTATCGTGATCATGTGATCGATAGTGTGTTGTTCTCCTGATCTTCTCCAACTTGTGTCATCAATAACTGTGCTGGGCCGCGTCTCGTGTGTTGCCTATGTGTGTTTGTAGTACATATCTGTTCAAATGATGTGTGCGTGTGTCTGTGCATGTGTGTGTCTGTGTGTGTTGTTCTGGTCACAACTGTGTCTGTGTCTTTGACGAACACATTGATGGTACTGTGTGTTGTGTTCTGGTGTGTCTGTGTGTACCTGGTCTGTCGTGCTGATGATTCTGTCACGCCTGTCGTCGCAAATCCATGGTAGTACACATCGGTCTGTGTGTTGGTACACGAACACTAACGGAGAAACAGCAACAGCAGACAGCGACCAGCAAGGGGTGAGGTATTGAAGCGGACAGAGATGAGATTGGAGGCACCAAAATCAAAACAAACAAGAGAAAGAGAGAGGAGGTGAGGATCCACGAGGAGGGAGAGAGAGGGAGAGAGGGCGGGGTGAGAGAGAGGCGGTAACCGGGAAGGAGTCGTTCGAGCGGCTGACTAAAAAGACCGGGTCGTCAGCAAGGAGGCGCCGGCGAACTGCGGGGACGGGGCGAATAGAAGAAGCCGAGGAGTATAGGTACATAGACTATGGGTGGCGATCTCGACAGGGCGGGGAAGACCGGCAGCGATGAGGGAGGGGCGAGAGGAAAAAAGGGAGGGAGTGGAAGAGCGAGAGGGATGAAGCCGGAAGGTGGTAACCATTCGGAAGAGAGTGAGGCGAGAGGAGAGACGTCGGGGACGATGGCGCCCAGTCAGAGCTGCTCCGAGCGAGCGTGGACGCACGGGAGGCGACACGAGAGAGGATCCGGAGAGTGCTTCGAGAGAAGGGGGACTGGGTAGAGGACAGAGGGAGTGAGGTGGGGGAACACAGAGAATAGTAGTCTTAGGGTGTTCGTTGGGGAACAAGCTATGACTTATGAAACCAATGGATGGAATAACAAAAAAAAGGAAACAGCCACGACAAAGGAACAGGAAGATAATCCTGTTGTTACAAAGTGCTTCTAGAAACAGACCCAATAGATCAGCATGAGAGGCTGTAGCATCTACACTGTAATGATGCAGAACATATGACTTATAGACCTTCCAATGGATCTCTATCTCGCTTTGATCCTCTCTCTCACGCTCTCCTTCTCTCTCCGTCTTTCATTCTCTCACTCTCTTCTCAGCCTCCCTCTTTGTTCCTCTCTCTCTGTCTCTTTCCGTCTCTCTCTCCGTCTCTCTCTCTCTCTTCCCGTCTCTCTCTCTCTCTCTCGTCTCTCTCTCTTTCTCTCTCTTCCCATCTCTCTGTCTGTCTCTCTCTTCCCATCTCTCTTCCCATCTCTCTCTCTCCTCTTCTCTGCCCCAGTAACTGTCAGCTCCATGCAGCCACCCAATACCCTGGGTTACTTCAGACTGTTTCCATCCATGCATTAAACACCCCATGTTAAGGACCAGCAGACACATAGTAAGATGCATATCAGGGTGCTCCTATAGAGAGGTAATCTATTACTGGACTGGTCACACCATCGCTCTATCTGTCAAATGACCCATAATGACTAGGACTATCTTTTTGGGATCTATATGCTGTGAGGGTCCATTGAAGACTATTCATGTTTCATTGTTCAAAATAAAACATACATCCTTTTTTATCGATAAATGAAAGAAAATCAGCTGGCAAGACTGAGGCTTGATTACAATGTTCAATACTGACACATTTTTCAGCCAAATGACATATTGACCCAAACTAACTGAGAATGACCAGGGGTACACACCAGACTATCCATACCTTAAGTACTCGCTCTTAAGTGCAATACTTCTTCATTTGTCAAACAAAACATGTCGACACAGACCTCTTCCTACGTATTGTGATATATGTGTCTTGTGTCGCAGGGTATAGATTCCTATCAGATACCCAAACCTAGCTCTCTATGGCCATGGGTCTATTTGTCATGGTTTAGGGGCACTTAGAGGTTAACAGGGTTAAAGGGTGAGAGGAGGCTACGGTCAGAAAGCCCCTCCCTCTCCCCTTACTTAAGACAAGACCCCGAAAGCGGGGAGGCGTAAATAAATACAAATGATGCAGTTATAGAGAAAAATGACACACTTTCATTTTGGCTATCGCTTCTTAAACAAGACCTGACCTCCTGCCGTGAAATCCATCAGCAAGGAAGAGACAGAGAGAGATGGGGGAGGGGGGCAGACAGAGAGAGAGATGGGGGGCAGACCGAGAAGAGAGATATGGGGCAGACTAGAGAGAGAGATGGGGGGCAGACAGAGAAGAGAGAGAAGATGGCCGGGGGCAGACAGGAGAGAGGGAGATGTGAGAGTGGAAGAGGAGAGAGAGAGGGGAGAGGAGGGGGTGAAGGGGAGGAGGGATGGAAAGGCGGACAGAAGGTGGGTGAATGGACAGGAGGGAGGGGGTATGGAGGGAGGGAGGGAATAAGTATGGAGGGAGAGAGCGAGAGCAGGAGGGAGAGACAGAACTGACGAGAGATGGGGCGAGGCAGGACACCGAGAGAGAGAGAGAAGATTGGGGTACGACAGAAGAGAGAGAGAGAGAGAGAGAGACAGTAGAGATGGGGGGGCAGGACAGAGAGAGAGAGAGAAGAGAGAGAGAGAGATGCGGGGGCCCAGACAAGAGAGAAGAGAGATGAGGAGAGAGAGAAGCTATGGGGGTTAGACAGAGAGAGAGAGAGAAGAGAGAGAGACACATCGAGCCTTCCAGACTCATCTCCGTAGTCTCTACCATACCGATGGGGGCAGACAGAGGGCCGGGGCAAGACAGAGAGGAGATGGGGGCCAGACAGAGAGACGGAGTAGATGAGAGGAGGGCGGACAGAGAGAGAGATGGGGCAACACGCAGAGGAATGGGGGGCAGAAAAGAGAGAAGATGGGGAGGGAGACACAGAGAGATCGAGGAGAAGAGAGAGATGAGAGAGAGAGAGAATGATGGGGCAGACAAGAGAGAGAGAGAGAGAGATGGGGGGAGACAAGAGAGAGAGAGAGAGAGAGAGAGAGAAGAGATGGGCAGACAGAGAGAGAAGAGAGATTGGGGGAGACAGAGCAGGAGAGAGAAGACAGAGAGAGAGGAGGGGGGCAGACAGAGAGAGAGATGGGGGGCAGACAGAAGAGAGAAGAGAGAGGAGATGAGAGACGAGATGGAGAGAGATGAGAGAGAGATGGGGCAGAAGAGAGAGAAGAGAGAGAGTATGGGGGGGCAGACAGAGAGAGAGGATGGGGCCAGACAGAGAGAGAGAAGAGAGGCAGGGACAGAAGACGAGAGAGAAGATGGGGGGAGACAGAAAGAGAGATGGGGGGCAGACCAGAGAGGAGAGAGAGAGAGATGGGGGGCAGACAGACGAGGAGAGAAGAGATGGGAGAGGAAGATGGAGGGGGAGAGACAGAGAGAGAGATATGGGGGGCAGACAGAGAGAGAGAGAGAGAGATGGGGGGCAGACAGAGAGAGAGAGAGAGAGAGAGAGAGATGGGGGACAGACAGAGAGAGAGAGAGAGGAGAGAGAGAGAAGAGAGAGATGGGGCCAGACATGAGAGAGAAGATGGGGTGGAAAGAGGCCGAGAGATGGAAGTAGAGATAGACAAAGAAAGTCAATTGATCACAAGCATACAATGGAGATACAAATCAGAGACAAAAAGAGAGCAGAGAATCGGAGACGTCCAAAGACAGAGAGAGACACCAACGGCCATGTTGGAATCCTCTTGACACCGTTGCCCAATCAGCAGGCAGCGTTCAGGGCGCATGTGTGAGAGTAGCTCGTCCAGCTTCCTCAGAGTGAAGGAGCGCTTCTCACAAGCACAGAAACATGCCACCTGGTTATGGCTCCATCCAGATGCTTGCTATACCCTCACAAGGTGACTTCCAACCAGTTGCAGACCAAAGCTACAAGTGCGTTTTCTCTCTCTCTGTGTGTGTGTGTGTGTGTGTGTGTGTGTGTGTGTGCGGTCTACACACACCGTGTGATGTTCAGTTGTCTCTAAGCTTTCACAAGTGGCCTCCGCTTGTTGACTCTAGTCTGCAGCGTTGACCGCCATCTTGTCCAGAGTTCCATGTTGCCTAGCTACGCTTCTGTCCTGTGATGGCAATGGTCTGATCTTCAACTGTCAAAGTGTAGAGCTGGTTATCTCTCCCCTCCTCTCCCTCACCTCCACTTCCCCCTCCCTTCCCCTCACCTCCCTTCCCCTCACCCCTCCGCTCCTCTCCCTCACCTCCCCTTCCCCCTCCCTTCCCCTCACCCCTCCCCTCCCTTCCCCCTCACCTCACCCCTCCCAGATATAAAGAGAAGGCTTACACTGGAAACAGCAGTCTTAAACTCCAGATCCCAGACAGGATCAGTATTCTGCACTCAGAGACATATTCAAAAGACACCCACCATTGTTTAGTTCCCATCCTCTGTTTAATGAATATCAATATGCAGAGTTGTGTTAAGCTTCAGTCACAGGAACAGGACTTAGAGCCAGGAGGGGTTGTTGTTGAATATTGATGAGAGAGGGAGGGAGGGAGGGAGGGAGAGAGAGAGGGAGAGGAAGGGAGAGAGAGGAAGGGAGGGAGGGAGGGAGAGAGGGAGGGAAGGATAGAGAGGGAGGGAGAGAGAGGAAGGGAGGGAGAGAGGGAGAGAAGAATGGAAGGAGAGAGAGTCTCTCCAGCAGAGAAGGGAGAGGTGAAAGCTGACCTGATGACTTGTCAGCATGAAACACAGCACATTATAAACTCTATTCACAAGACTATCATATTCAACAAGTTTTACTTCTATGCCTCCTCTGCAGTGTGTGGGTGGGTGGGTGTGTGGTGTGTGTGTGTGTGTGGTGTGTGTGTGTGTGTGTGTGTGTGGTGTGTGTATACAGATGAGGAAGCCTGACAACACTAAAGAAAATATAAAAAGAGAAAGAACTGTGAGGAGAGACGAACCAGTTACAGACTGAGATTATACCATCTCTGTCAGGAGAGAGCTGAGACCACACACACACACACACACACACACACACACACAACACACACACACACCCCCCACACACACCCCACACACACAATCTGATCTTCTGACAAATGTCACCATCAAGTACAACTCTCATGGGGTCTCCACAGCAAGGTGTCTCTGTGTGTGTCTCTGCGTGTTTCTCTATGTGTGTCTGTGTGTGTGTGTGTCTCTGTGTGTGTGTGTGTGTGTCTGTGTGTGTGTGTGTCTGTGTGTCTGTATGTGTGTGTGTCTGGTGAAGGGAAGGATTCAATCCCCTCGAATCAGAGGATGTCATGAATTCCTCTGTGATGTCCAGAGCCCACCGTGGTCTCTCCAGAAGGAGCCATAACACACAAGGGCTGGCTGTACTAAGCACCCCTAAGCCCCACAAAAGGTTAACCCTGACAGCAGGCTCACAGTGACACCTCGCTCTCCCCTTCTCTCTCTCTCCCTCTCTCTCTCCCCCTCTTTCTCTCTCCCCTCTTTCTCTCTCCCCCTCTCTCTCTCTCTCTCTCCCCCTCTTCTCTCTCCCCCTCTCTCTCGCACATACACACACACACACATCTCTAATCTCCCTCTGCCCCTCTCGCTGGCTCTCTCTCCCACACCTCTATAATCTCCCTCCTCTATAATCTCCCATTTCTTATTCCCTTCCACTCCTGTCAGACAACACAGGGCTCCAAAGCCAATCTGGGTCGGTCACACAGGCCCCGCCCTCTCCAAGCCCTGCCCTCTCCAGGCTCCGCCCTCCCCAAGCCCCGCCCTCTCCAGGGTCCAGTGTGTGGACGCTGTACCCCACACCAGGCCTCCACCATGCTGGGTAGTAAACCGGGCCGTCAGTCAGAGTTTTGGACGAGAACAGCGTGGCTTCCGTCTGGTGTCACGGCAACAGTGGCTGACTATGATGCAACAATAGAGGAGGGGTCTACCTGAACAAGCTCTGACTCTTCACAGCACATCAAGCATAGCGTCTATTTTAGGCTCCATGTGTGTGTGTGTGTGTGTGTGTGATTGTGTTGTGTGTGTGTGTGGTGTGTTGTTTATTGTGTGTGGTGTGTTGGTGTGGTGTGGTGTGTGTGGTGTGTTGATTTGGTGTGTGTTGTGGGTGGTGTGTGTGTGTGTGTGTGGTGTGTGTGATTGTGTGTGGTGTGTGTGTGTGTGGTGTGTGTGTGTGTGATTGTGTGTGCGATATCTGCAAATTGGAAGTGTGGTCCGTTCACAAGGACTGTGAATCTGTGAGCATGTGCCTCTGGGCAAAGGGGCTGGGAAAAAGAGCTAAACGAAGTGAGTGAGAATGTGTGTGGTTTAGATTTGTGTGTGTACTTCAGGTTTGTGTGTGTGTGTACTTCAGGTTTGTGTGTGTGTGTACTTCAGGTTTGTGTCCGTGTGTACTTCAGGTTTGTGTCCGTGTGTACTTTAGGTTTGTGTCCGTGTGTACTTCAGGTTTGTGTCCGTGTGTACTTCAGGTTTGTGTCCGTGTGTACTTCAGGTCTGCGGTGTGTATGAGTGTGGGGTCTTGAGTGTGTGTGTGTATTTCAGGTGTGTGTGTGTGTGAGTATATGTGTGTGTGTATGAGTGTGAGTGTGTGTGTGTGAGTATATGTGTGTGTGTATGAGTGTGAGTGTGTGTGTGTGTGTGTATTTCAGGTGTGTGTGTGTGTACTTCAGGTCTGTGTGTGTAGTTTGGGTTTGAGTGTGTGTATTTCAGGTATGTGTGTGTGTGTGAGAGTGTTTGTGTGTGTGTTTCAGGTGTGTGTGTGTTTTAGGTGTGTGTGTGTGTGTGTGTATTTCAGGTGTGTGTGTGTGTGTATCAGGTGTGTGTGTGTGTATTTCAGGTGTGTGTGTGTGTGTATTTCAGGTGTGTGTGTGTGTGTGTGCGTGTCTAGAAGTAATGAGGTCACAGTGATCCAGTGGTCCTACAGTTGGGAGAACTCCATCATGCCAAGAACTCTGTCGGGAATACAGCAGGAATGTCAGGGAACAGCTGCACTACACACACACACACACACACACACACACACACACACACACACAAGGAGAGAGATGGTGTGTGTGTGTGTGAGTTGTGTGTGTGGTGTGTTGTGGTGTGGTGTGTGTGGTTGTGTGGTGTGTGTGTGATTGGTGGTGTGGTGTGTGTGTGTGGTGGTGTGTGTGTGTGTGATTGTGTGGTGCGATATCTGCAAATTGGAAGTGTGGTCCGTTCACAAGGACTGTGAATCTGTGAGCATGTGCGCTCTGGGGCAAAGGGGCGGTGGGAGAAAGACGCTAACGAAGTGAGTGAGAAAAATGGGTGTGGTGTTAGATTTGTGTGTGTGTACTTCAGGTTTGTGTGTGTGTGTACTTCAGGTTTGTGTGTGTGTGTACTTCAGGTTTGTGTCCGTGTGTACTTCAGGTTTGTGTCCGTCGGGTATTCAGGTTTGTGTGTGTGTGTACTTCAGGTTTGTGTCCGTGTGTACTTCAGGTTTGTGTCCGTGTGTACTTCAGGTCTGCGTGTGTACTTTGGGTTTGAGTGTGTGTGTGTTTTTTTTGTGTGTGTATGTGTGCAGGGGTGTTTGTGTGAGCCAAAAACTGTGTGTGTGGGTATGAGTGGTGAGTGTGTGTGTTGAGTATATGTGTGGTGTGTATGAGTGGTGAGTGGTGTGTGTGTGGTGTGTATTAGAGTGTGTGTATTAGAGTATGTGTGAGTGTGTGAAAGAGAGAGAGTGTGTGTGTTGGGGTTGAGTGTGTGTGTATTTCAGGTATGTGTGTGTGTGTGGAGAAGTGTTTGGTGGTGGGTTTGCAGGTGTGTGTGTGTTTTGAGGTGTGTGGTGTGTGTGTGGGTGTATTTCGAGGTGTGTGTGTGTGTGTATAGGCTGTGTGTGTGTGTATTTTCAGGTGTGGTGTGTGTGTGTATTCAGGGTGTGGTGTGTGTGGTGTGTGCGTGTCTGAGGAAGTAGATGGTGAGGTCACAGTGATCCAGTGGTCCTACAGTTGGGAGAACTCCATCATGCCAAGAACTCTGTCGGGAATACAGCAGGAATGTCAGGGAACAGCTGCACTACACACACACACACACACACACACACACACAGAGATACACACACACACCAGTCAATACACACACACACACACAGGTACACAGCAAACACACACACACACACGCCAGGCAACACACACACACACACGCACACAGATAAACACATACACCAGGCAACAGACACGCACAGGTACACAGCAAACACGCACACACACACAGATACACACATACACACGCCAGTCAACACACACACACACACACCTGACAGTCAACATTTGACTGCAAACGCTCACACATACAGCAAACTAAAAACGCACACCGGCAAACACTCCACACCAATATGTGCACATGAACAAGGATGCGAGCAAACACACACACTCGCTACCTCTCATGTCTTCAGAGAGCAAACTGTACAGTTCATCTTTGTACCTTGTCATCACACACAACAAGCCTATATGTGTCTACATCTGCACCTGTAAGACAGTAGACACACTAACTAGAACTGGGCTGCATAGCGAAAAACCGCATACACCAATGTAGAACACGACCACACCCAGCGCTCTCTCCCCCGCTCTCCTCCTCCTTCCCTTTCTATCTCTCTCCCCCTCTCACTCTCCCACTTTCTCTCTCCCTCTCTCTCCCCTTCTCTTTCTGTCTCTCCCACTCTCTTTCTCTCTCTCCCCCTCCTCTCTCTCTCCCTCTCTTTCTCTCCCCCCCCACTCACTCTCCCCCTCTCATTCTCTTTCTGTCTCTCTCTCTCTCTCTCTCACACACACACACACACACACAACTGATTTTGATGTGTGTCCATGCGTGTTTGTGAACACATGACCCACGCTAAAGCCATGTTGTCAAGTCTCTCCAAATGTATTCATGAACAAGTCTGGGACCAGACAGGAAATGATTCTCCTATAGAACAAGATCTCCCACTCTGCCATAAAGACAATTATCATATCAAAACCATGTTAATTCTATGTATTATAGATGGGCCCACTCTTTCACACTCCTCTCCAGGGCTATTCTAACTTTCAGAAAATCAAATGGCTTCGAGCAAAATAGCCAGTCTTAATATTCAGCTGTGTCCCAGATATCAATGTCTTTCCTACCTCCCCTCCCATTCCCTCTCCCTCCCTCCCTCCCCTACCCTACCCTCTCCCTCCCTTCCCTCTCTTCTCTCCCCTCCCCTTCCCTCTCTCCTCTCCCCTCCCCTTCTCTCTCCCTCCCTACTCTCCCCTCCCCTTCCCTCTCCCTTCCGTCCCTCCCTCTCCCTCCCTCTCCCTCTCTCTCCCTCCTTCCGCAGAGTTGTAGAGGTCTTTTCCAGAGACCTCAGGAGAACTCTGAAGAGACAGCGGTTCAATGATAAACATCGTGTCTGTTCAGTAACGTCCACAAACACACACGCAAACATCCGCGTGCACATCCACCCCCACCACCACACCCCCCCACATTCCTAGCAAGCTACCAATGAGAGAACCAGACAAGCACATGTTGAACTGAGCACACCCTCAGAAACCTGATTACTCCTCAGCCTCCATCTCTCCCTCGTAACACCAGACCTTCCCGCCATTTCATTGACAAACAAACCCTTCCCTCCACAAGCCCTCTAATCCAATCACGCCCCTGGTAATGCACCTCCCGTAATCCAATCAACCAATCAGAGAGGAGTTCTCCCGTCACGTGACCGATTGCACACCCGCCTCACGTTAGCAGTTAGCAACAGTCGTGTCACTCTAATGATATTCCAGTACATTTTCTTCCTAATGTAATTTGGGATGTCTCAAGCCCCTGCTACCCGAGGCTAACGCTAGCCCCAGCGGGGGAGCTAATCAGTTTCTGGCATTTCTGAGGGAGACAATGATCCCGGAGTTAGCGCCGGCTAATGACGGGCTAACCTGATTAGCGCTAGCCCCCAGACAAGGCCCAGAGCCTGGCCCCCCTTGGCTCCGCCCCCTGTGGGCTTTCCATCCACTTCCCTTACATTACTACGGAGCCTAATGGTCTCTTATTAGGGGATGGATGGAACAGGAATGGACTGGAAATTGACACAGTCTTCAGTTACATATATGAGCTGGGCAAGTAGGCTGTTTGGTATGCAGACATACACCTCATTTTACAGTGCTAACTAGCATACAGTAAGCTTTTTAACTGGTATACAGTAAGCTTTTTAACTGGTATAAAGTGAGGTATTTAACTGGTTTACAGTGAGGTATTTAACTGGTATGCAGTGAGGTATTTAACTGGTATGCAGTGAGGTATTTAACTGGTATGCAGTGAGGTATTTAACTGGTATACACTAAGGCTATTTAAGTGGTATGCAGTGAAGTATTATACTGGTATGCAGTGAGGTATTATACTGGTATACACTAAGGCTATTTAAGTGGTATGCAGTGAAGTATTTAACTGGTATACAGTGAGGTATTTAACTGGTATACAGTGAGGTATTTAACTAGTAACAGTAGGCTATATAACTAGCATACAGTGAGGTATTGGTGTATAGTGAGGTGGTGGTATACAGTGAGGTATTGGTGTACAGTGAGGTATTGGTGTACAGTGAGGTATTGGTATACAGTGAGGTATTGGTGTATAGTTAGGTGCTGGTGTACAGTGAGATATTGTATAGTGAGGTGAGCATAGCATACCTTGGCAGTGTACAAAATAAATGTCTTTCCTGATAAACAAATAAACACAGGAAAACAAATCCCCGGCCTGCGTAACAGAACATGAATGGACACCAGATAGGGGGTCCATTTCATAAGAGGCTATCAGTTCAATGCATCATCAATGTGATCTGATGGGCAGGCTAATAGGGGCCTGATTGAAAGAGATGGGCAGGACTGCAGGGAGGAGGGCGAGCGGAAGGTTCCTCCGGTCAGACTGACCCCAGAGCGGTTGGTGACAAGGCGTCACGGACAACGGCAAAGCCAACCGTCATCTAAGAGCGCACTCCGAAAAAAGCAATATTTCTCCGATCGTTTAAAAACAATTTTTTTAAGGATGTTTTTTGTGATGATGTTGTTGAACTGTTTCCAAGGAAAACATTTGGCAGTGGTGAAGGGTGATGAGTTTTTATTCTGCGTTGTTAGGCAACAGAACTTACTTGAATTTGGCGTTGACTTGGTCAGCTGCCTTGTGGTAGTTCTCCGTGGTGACCTTGTAGAACTGAGCACTCTGGAGGGAGAGAGGGAGGGAAGAGAGAGAGGGGGGGAGAGAGGGAGGGAAGAGAGAGGGGGGG
>BROE01000005.1:999803-1000834 GCA_036571765.1 Plecoglossus altivelis | reverse complement strand
TGAACAGGAGACAGAGAGAACAGGAGACAGAGAGAAGAGAGAGAGACAGGAGCAGAGAGCAGACAGGAGACAGAGAGAGAACCAGGAGACAGAGAGAGAGAGAGACAGGAGACAGAGAGAGACAGGAGAACAGAGAGAGAGAACAGGAAGACCAAGAAAGAAGCAGACAGAAGAGAGAGGAAGGAGACAGAGAGAGAGAGACAGGAGACAGAGAAGAGACAGGAACCAGAGAGAGAGACAGGAACACAGAGAGAGACCAGAGACAGAGAGAGACAGGAGACAGAAGAGACAGGAGACAGAGAGACAGAGACAGAGAAGAAGAGACAGGAGACAGTGAGAGACAGTAGACAGAGAAGACAGGAGACAGAGAGAGACAGAGACAGAAGAGACAGGAGACAGGAGAGAGAGACAGGAGACAGTGAGAGACAGGAGACAGAGAGAGACCAGGAGACAGAGAGAGAGACAGAACAGAAGAGACAGAACAGACAGAAAGGGACAGGAGACAGAGACAGAGAGAGACATAAGACAGAGAGAGAGAGACAGGAAGACAGAAGAGAGAGACAGCAGACAGAGAAGAACAGGAGACAGAGAGAGACAGGAGACAGAGAGAAAGAGAGAGACAGGAGACAGAGACAGAGAGAGACAGGAGACAGAGAGAGACAGGGAGACAAGTGAGAGACAGAGACAGATAGAGACAGGAGACAGAGGAGAACATTAAGACAGAGAGAGAGAGAGAGAAGAAGAGAGAGAGAGGAAGCCAGACAGAGAGAGAGAGACAGAGACAGAGAGGAGACAGGAGACAGAGAGAGAGAGAGAAGAGAGACAGGAGACAGGAGACAGCAGAGAGACAGGAGACAGAGAGAGAAGAGGACAGAGACAGAGAGAGACAGCAGACAGAGAGAGAAGAGACAGGAGACAGAGAGAGAGAGACAGAACCAGAAACAGGAGACAAGGAGACAGTAGACAGAGAGACAGGAGACAGAGAGAGAGACAGGAGGACCAGTGAGAGACAGTAGACAGAGAGAGACCAG
>BROE01000005.1:989803-994803 GCA_036571765.1 Plecoglossus altivelis | reverse complement strand
TCACATCAACACACCTGGATCACATGATCACATCAACACACCTGGATCACATGATCACACCTGAATCACATGATCATCACCTGTATCACATGATCACACCTGGATCACATGATCATATCATCACACCTGTATCACATGATCACACCTGGATCACATGATCATATCATCACACCTGTATCACATGATCACACCTGTATCACATGATCACACCTGGATCACATGATCACACCTGAAGAGAGGGTGATCACCAGAAACTCTCATGATGCTGACATCGTTGGAAACACACCTACACACACACACACTCAGTCAGTCACACACACACACACAGTCGCACACACGCACACACACACTCAGTCAGTCACACACACACACTCAGTCAGTCACACACACACACACAGTCACACACACACACACACTCAGTCAGTCACACACACACACACACCCTTAGTCAGTCACACACACACACCCTTAGTCCAGTCACACACACACACACACCCACCCTTAGTCAGTCACACACACACTCACTCACTTAGTCAGTCATTCACACACACCCACACACACCCACACAGTCAGTCAGTCAGTTAGTCAGTCACACACACACACACACAGTCAGTCACACACACACTTAGTCAGTCACACACACACTCAGTCAGTCACACACTCAGTCAGTCACACACACTCAGTCAGCTATACACACACACACTCAGTCAGTCAGTCAGTCAGTCAGTTAGTCAGTCAGTCACACAAACACACTCACACTCACTTAGTCAGTTACACACACACTCAGTCTGTCAGTCACACACACATACACACACACACTCATTCAGTCAGTCACACACACACTCACTCACTCTGTCACACACACACACTCAGTCAGTCAAACACTCAATCAGTCACACACCCACTCAGTCAGTCACACACTCACTTAGACAGTCACACACACACTCAGTCAGTCACACACACACAATCACTCACTCAGTCAGTCACACACTCACTCAGTCAGTCACACACACACACACTCACTCAGTCAGTCACACACACACACACTCGATCAGTCACACACACACAAAGTCAGTCACACTCCCATACGCGCGCACACACACACATTCAGTCATTCAGTCAGTCATTCAGTCAGTCAGTCAGTCACACACACATACACACATTCAGTCAGTCAGTCAGTCAGTCAGTCAGTCACACACACACATATATTCAGTCAGTCACACACACACACACACACTCACTCCATCAGTTACACAAACAAACACACACACACACACTCAGTCAGTCACACACTCAGTCAGTCAGTCACACACACACAGTCAGTTTGTCCCACACACACTCACTCCGTCACAAACACACACACACACACACATTGTCTGACAGGCAGATTCCTTCTAGAAAAGATCGCTCTGTGAGACTAAAGGCAACTCAGTCTGTCACACACACACTCAGTCTGTCAGTCAGTCACACACACACACACTCACTCACTCAGTCACAAACACACACACACACACACACATATAGTCTGACAGGCAGATTCCTTCTAGAAAAGATCGCTCTGTGAGACTAAAGGCAGCCGTCAAACTAAGACGTTCTCACAGAACATTTTGACGCTTTTGTGTTTTACATCTGATCTTCCTCCTCACACTCAACTCTCATGTTGTCATGACAGAACAGCTACAGGCAGAGAAGTTGACTGCATCACAACATCTATATTACACAGCCAGCAGTAGAGATGGAGGCAGAGAAAGAGACAGATAGAAAGAGACAGAGAGAGAGAAAAGAGAGAGAGAGACAGAGAGAGAGAGAGAGAGAGAAAGAGAGACAGAGAAAGAGACAAAGATTTAGAGAGACAGTCCAAGACAAAGAGAGATTTACTGCCCAGAAAGAGAAATGGAGAAAGAGAAACGCAGGGAGAGAGAGAGAGAGAGAAGGAGAGAGAGAGAGAGAGAGAGAGAGAGGGTTCCGTACCTGTGTGCCCAGTCTGTCCGCTAGTGTGTGTGTGTCGGAGAGCGTGCGAGCGAGACAGTGTGCTCACAGGCAACGCTCCAAGCAGGAACTGATGAATCTGTACGACCAGAACTCTGCACCATGCACAGCATGATGGGATTTCCTTCTCTCTCTCTCTCTCTCTCTCTCTCCTAGACTCTCTCTCTCTTTGCCTGTCTTTCTCTCTCTTTCTCTCTCTCTCTCTCTCTCTCTCTCCTAGACTCACTCTCTCCTAGACTCTCTCTCTCTCTTTGCCTGTCTTTCTCTCCTAGACTCTCTCTCTCTCTCCTAGACGCTCTCTCCTAAACTCTCTCTCTCTCTCCTAGACTCTCTCTCTCTCTCCTACACTCTCTCTCTCTACTAGACTCTCTCTCTCTCCTAGACTCTCTCTCTCTCCTAGACTCTCTCTCTCTACTAGACTCTCTCTCTCTCCTAGACTCTCTCTCTCCTAGACTCTCTCTCTCCTAGACTCTCTCTCTCCTCGACTCTTTTTCTCCTGTACAATTTCTTTCTCCTACACTCTCTCTCTCTTTCTTTCTCTTAATCCTATCTCACTCTCAGACTCTTTCTCAGTTAGTCTCTCTCTCTCTTTGTTTCTCTCATTTTCTCTTGTTGGCACGGTGATAGAGATGTCCTCTCCTTCCATCTAAGGAGACTAGAGGGAACACACACAAAGCCTTACTAGTTTTCTCTCTCTCTCTCCACGGTACGCATTGACACACACACACACACATACAGTACACACACACACACACACATACAGTACACACACACACACACATACAGTACACACACACACACACATACAGTACACACACACACACACATACAGTACACACACACACATGCACGCACAGACACGCACACTGCATGCAAAAGCAGCAGACTCACTATTGTGACTACGGCGACTCAGGTTACCATAGCAACAACCTTCATCCCAGCCTCCTCTCCCTCCACACTCACAACCACTGAGACACACACACACACACTCGCACGCACACACAAACTCACACCAAAACACATTCTGCAACGTACCAACATGTGCATAGATACACACTCATTAAAACACTCACACTTGTTTTACTCCGAGCGATTTTCTGCTGACCAGTCAACCCAGAAGCCAAACAAACTACAGCTCCCACAATGCCCCCCTGCTCCTCGTGTCCATGGGAACAGGTGCTTGTGGAAGAGAGAGGGAAGTGATGGAGATCCTGTAGAGCTGGGAAGACAATCCCCTGGATGAACACATTTCAGAGGCGTGAGAGTATCTGTGTGTGTGTGTGTGTGAGTGTGTGTGTGTGAGAAGTCGAAGACAAATTGTGAAGTGTGATCGTGTGAGTGTGTGTGAGTGTGTCTGTGTGTGTGAGTGTGTTGTGCATGTGTATGTGTTGCTGTGTGTGTGTGTATCTACTGTGTGAGTGTGTCTGTGTGAGTGTGGTGTGTGTGTTGTGTGCTGTGAGTATGTGTGAGGGTTGTGTGTGTGTGGAGTGGTGTGAGTGTGTGTGTGAGTGTGTGTGAGCGTGAGGGGTGTGTGTGTGTCTATGTGTGTAGGTGTGCTGTGTGTGTGTGATGAGTGTGTGAGTGTTGTGTGTGCTGAGTGTGTGTGTTGTGTGTGTGCAGATGTGTGCTGTGAGTGTGTGAGTGTGTTCCTCTGTGCAGGTTGCGGACTGTGGTGTGAGTGTGTATCGTAGCATGTGTTTGAGTGTGTGTGAGTGTTGTGTACGTGTGTATGAGTGTGTGAGCGTTGAGGGTGTGTGTGTGTAGTGTGTGTTGTGAGTGTGTGTGTGTGTGATGTGTGTGTGTGTGTGTGTGAGTGTGTGTGTGTGAGTGTGTGTGTGTGTGTGTGTAAAACACTCCTTCCATCCTGCTCCTCTGTTCTCAAGTCTTCCTGCACATCTGGTTCACACAACTGGCCCCGCCACAGATCCCAAGGTTGATGACAGCCACACGTGTGGTGTGTGCGTTGTGTCGTGTCGTGCTGTGGTGGTGTGTGCGTGTGTGTGTGCGTGCGTGCGTGCGCGTGCTGTGCGTGTTGTGTGTGTGTGCGTGAGGGCGGAGGAGACGTTGTCAGGTGCTAATAGCGATCACACGTGCAAGCCGTCACTCCTGAATGGAGCAGTTCTAAAGGAGCAGATTGGAGGAGGAGGAGAGGAGGAAGAGGAGGAAAGAGGAAGGGAGAGAGAAAAAAGAAGGGAAAAATGAGATAGAGAAGAAGATGAGACAGATGTGCCTATCTGAGACTGCTTCTTGAATCTGTGACGATCCTGCTTTCTCTGGAGGAGAAGCTGAGGGAATAACCAGTGGTAGGCGGACAGACAGAGAGAAGAGAGAGAGAGAAGGAGAGAGAACATTATAGACAAAGCGAGGAGAGAGAGAAGGAGGGAGAGAGGGAGGTGAGGGAGAGAGAGAGAGAAGACGAGAAGAAGAGAGAGGAGGGAGGAGCGGAGGAGAGAAGAGGGAGAAGAGGAGAGGGAGGAGAGAGAGAGAGAAGAGAGAAGGAGAGAGAGAGAAAGAAAGAAAGAAAGAAAGAAAGGGGAAGAGAGAGGAGAGAGACAAACAGAAGAGAGAGAGAAGGAGAGAGAGAGAGGAGGAGGGAGGGAGGAGGAGAAAGAGAGATGAGAAGAGAGAGAGAGTATAAAGAGAGAGAGATCGGATGGGAGAGAGGGAGAGGCCAAGCGAGATGGAGAGACTCTATCAGTAGTGAGAGAGCGAGAGAGAAGAAAGAAAGAAAAGCAAAGAAAGAAAAGAGAGGAAAGAGAGAGAGAGAATAAAACAGAGAGAGAGGGAAGACAAACAGAGAGAGACAGGAAGAGAGAGATTGAGGACAGGTGAGTGGAGAGAGGGGAGAGAAGAGGGACGTGCGAGGGCTGGAGAGTGATTCATATGAGCTGCTCCAGTCCCACAAACAGGGCTGTGATGTCATCAGTATGAGACAGAGAACAAGTTAATATTCACAAGCAGAAAACTGCAGAGTCAGGCTATGAAACAGGAGGAGGTATTAATGTCCTGTG
>BROE01000005.1:939268-989753 GCA_036571765.1 Plecoglossus altivelis | reverse complement strand
TACTGCTGTAACATCACTCCTATAATCACATACTACTGCTGTAACATCACTGCTGTAATCACATACTACTGCTGTAACATCACTGCTGTAATCACATACTACTGCTGTAACATCACTGTTCTGATCACATACTACTGCTGTAACATCACTGTTCTGATCACATACTACTGCTGTAACATCACTCCTATAATCACATATTACTGCTGTAACATCACTCCTATAATCACATACTACTGCTGTAACATCACTGCTGTAATCACATACTACTGCTGTAACATCACTATTCTGATCACATATTACTGCTGTAATATCATGGTTATGATCACATATTACTGCTGTAACATCACTCCTATAATCACATACTACTGCTGTAACATCACTCCTATAATCACATACTACTGCTGTAACATCATGGTTATGATCACATTAACGCTGTAACATCACAGCTGTAATAGCACAGCTGCCCTGCAACACCTCCATGCATATGGGAAGACTGATCCTATTTACAAGGTTCCACAACCCTGCAAGCATGAACACATCGATACCACCTAATCACATTGTCTACATTTGGGTACAGCACCATTTCAATCCATCACAACACCATTATAACCAAGTGTGTGTGTGTGTGTGTCTGTGTGTGTGCGTGTGTGTCTGTGTGTGTGCGTACGTGTGTCTGTGTGTGTTTGTGTGTGTGTCTGTGTGTGTGTGTACGTGCACTGGTCAGATGACCAGCCTGATCAGAGAACCAATCAGATTAAAGAATGTGTGTTCACGACACACACACACGCACACACACGCACAAACACACACGCACGCACACACACACGCACGCGCACACACACACACACATGCGCACACACACGCAAACACCCACGCACACACGCACACACACACACACACACATACTTTCTTACCTCTGTCTCCCTCTCTCTTCCTCTATCTCCCATTCTCTCTGTCTCTTTATCTCCCTCCCATGTATAATCAGTTTTTGTCTCGTCCTCTAAGCCCCATCCTTGTTTAACTCTGGTGTGTCCGCTAGCGTGTTATCATAACCGGAGTCTAGCGCTCTCTAGTGGACAAACAGCAGTACTGCAGACATCTCATTAAACCAGTACATACTGTACTAAGGCGACACCATGTTATAAATATCGTTTTTTTTTCCTTCTTCTTAGTTAAAGACAGGATCGGCAATGTTGTTGAGAAGCAGTCTGTCATATTTGCCCAAATAAACTTCCTATCTTGATGGCAACCAATACATACAAAGGTTTGACGGTAATATGGAATAAATCTAACGTGTGTTGACGTCGTAGTGCGGTAATATACGGGACAAATTAATAAGAGGTGCCCTAACTATTGATTGGACTGGCTACCTACCTACTTGCATGCACTCTGCCTCTCCACTCAATGCTCTTAACTGTAGTTTTCTGGCACTGTCTTTGAAGGGAATAGGTGCGATGTTTTGAATTGAATTGTGTCCAACGGAAGCTAAAATAATTAGCTTCACGAAACGTCCCTTCCTTACCTTTAAAATACTATTATTATGTTGGAGTTTTATTTGTTTAACTACAGAATTGATTCCTGGATTTGTTATTTTTGAATTTTTTACCTCACTTTAGAGCGGTGGTTCTCAACTCTGGTCCTCAGAGACGGTTAACCTGTAGATGTTTCTGTGCTCCAAAACACCTGATTCTAACGAACCTGTCTTTACCAGGCTTCTGCTGAGCTAGATAACAGCCCGTTAATTCAAATCAGGTGTGTTAGAAACATCTAGAACATGCAGGACAGAGACTCCCTGAGGACCAGTGTTGAGAAACACAACGTGACACAGGTCAAAGTTTTAAACCAAATGAAGGATTTGATTTGGATTCATAGTCTTTTTCAAACGTCACTTGATCGCGTCCGTTTTCCTCCCATCCTGTATGCTGAGTTGCGAACTCTCACGCATCAACAGCGAGTTACAACTTGGCACCTCTGTGAATATCATTGTGTCTGACGGTCACGACAACAACTGTATTCCACCACCAGAGGGCAGTCATGTAATCCTAATATTGTAAATACATGTATTTCAGTATTTCGCACCATGTTCTGTCCAGTTTTATGTCTTGTTTTGTAAGAGCTTGTATAGTTACTGGAAAGCAATAGCAATAGCAGTTGCCTAAGACGTCCTCACTGTCAGAGCCTGAAGGTACCGTTGATCGTATCAGTCCTCCTCTCTGCTGACACGTGTTTCAAAGGTCAGAAGGTATTTCAGGGTGAGAAGGATACAAACACACAGTCATGTGACTGTACTAAGGCATGTGACTGTACTAAGTCATGTGACTGTACTAAGTCATGTGACTGTACTAAGGCATGTGACTGTACTAAGGCATGTGACTTTACCAAAGTCATGTGACTGTACCAAAGTCATGTGACCGTACTAGAGTCATATGACTGTACTAAAGTCACATGACTGTACTAAAGTCATGTGACTGTACTAAAGTCATGTAACCGTACTAAAGTCATGTGACTGTACTAAAGTCATGTGATCGTACTAAAGTCATGTGACTGTGCAAAAGTCATGTGACTGTACTAAAGTCATGTGACCGTACTAAAGTCATGTGACCGTACTAAAGTCATGGGGCCGTACTAAGTCATGTGACCATTTTTCAGTCCTTTCAAGTTTTTCCCCCCAAATGTACAATAATAAAAACTAATTCTAGTTATTTTTCATAACTTATTTTCTTCAAGACATCCAAACCTTTGTTCTGTTCTTTTCACCTTTTCATTTTTTTTTTTAAAGTTTTGTTTTCTTAATAACATTCCACATTTTTTAGGGAAACGTAATTTCTTTATTTTTTTACCTTTTAAAAGTTGTTTTCCAAAACAACAAGTCCGGGTTTGAGTCTCTCCCTCTCACATAACCTCTCTGAGTCTCTCCCTCTCACATAACCTCTCTGAGTCTCTCCCTCTCACATAACCTCTCTGAGTCTCTCCCTCTCACATAACCTCCCTTCTCCTCCACAACCCTCCCTGAGTCTCTCCATCTCACATAACCTCTCTGAGTCTCTCCCTCTCACATAACCTCTCTGAGTCTCTCCATCTCACATAACCTCTCTGAGTCTCTCCATCTCACATAACCTCTCTGAGTCTCTCCCTCTCACATAACCTCTCTGAGTCTCTCCCTCTCACATAACCTCTCTGAGTCTCTCCCTCTCACATAACCTCTCTGAGTCTCTCCATCTCACATAACCTCTCTGAGTCTCTCCCTCTCACATAAACTCTCTGAGTCTCTCCCTCTGCCAGCTAACCTCTTTGAGTCTCTGAGTCTCTCCCTCTCACATAAACTCTCTGAGTCTCTCCCTCTCACATAACCTCTCTGAGTCTCTCCATCTCACATAACCTCTCTGAGTCTCTGTCTGGCATCGTGTCACATAAGCCTTCGTACTGTAGTTCGTCTGCTTCATGATCAGACATAAACCTTACTTTGTGTCTGTCTCTCTGAGTCTCTCCCTCTCTGGACCATAACCTCTGCTGAGTCTTCCTCGTTCTCCTCTTCACATAACCTCTCTGGAGTCTCTCCTCTGCATAGACCTCGTCTGGAGTCTCTGCCCTCTCACAGTAACCGGTCGTCTGAGTCTGCTTCCCTCTCACATAACCTCTTCTGAGTCTCTCTCCCGTCTCACATGAACCTTCTCTGAGGTGACGTCTCCGTCTCATGTAGCATAAAACTCTCTGAGTCTCTCCTCTCACGATAAATCTCTGTTTCTTTCAATTAGTTTCTTGTGCTTTGGTTATTTTACTTTGGTTTTCCCCCTGCACCCTCTTCCGTCTCTCCTTTGGTTTATCTAGTCTTCTTTCTCTCTATTCTTCTCTCTCTTCTCGTCTTTCTTCGGTCTGTTCTCTGAGTCTCTCCCTCTCACATAACCTCTCTGAGTCTCTCCCTCTCACATAACCTCTCTGAGTCTCTCCCTCTCACATAACCTCTCTGAGTCTCTCCCTCTCACATAAACTCTCTGAGTCTCTCCCTCTCACATAAACTCTCTGTTTCTTTCTATTTCTGCTTTGTTATTTTACATTTGCTTTCCTCACCCTCTTTCCCTGTCTCTCCCACTTTGTTTATCTATCTATCTTTCTCTCTCTCTCTCTCTCTCTCTCTCTCTCTCTCTCTCTCTCTCTCTCTCTCTCTCTCTCTGTCTCTCTCACTTTGTTTCTCTATCTTTCTCCCTCCAACTTTGTTTCTCTATCTTTCTATCTCTCTCTCTGTCTCTGTCTTTCTAACACTCTGTTTCTCTCTCTCTCTCTCTCTGTCTCCTTCTGTCTCTCTCTCTCTCTCTGTCTGTCTTTCTAACACACTGTTTCTCTCTCTATCTTTCTCTCTCTCTCTCTCTCTCTCTGTCTTTCTAACACACTGTTTCTCTCTCTATCTTTCTCTCTCTCTCTCCTTCTCTCCCTCTATCTATCTCTGTCTCTCTCTCCTTCTAACCCTCTCCCTACTTCCCTTCCTCTCTCTCTCTCTCCTTCTCTCCCTCTATCTACGTCTCTGTTTCACCCTCTCCTTGTTTTCTAAGACTGTACCCTTCCTCTCAGTTACACAGCAGCAGATTCATTCAAGACAGATCATTCTGTAAACTGAAGTTAAATAGGACTACTTAAGATCTTTATGTTCTGTTATGTTTATGTTATGTCATAAATACATATTCCTATTGGATCATGGGTTGCGTGTTAATCTTGATCGGATATATGGATATTTAAATGCAAATGTCGCCTGTGTAAAAGTCAAATGAAGGAGTCAACTAGCATTCACAATAAGGTTCATAAAACCCACTGCTAAAGCTACACACACACACAAACACACACACACACGCACATACACACTTACTCACATACACACTTACACAAACACACACACAAGCACATACACACTTACTCACACACACACACACACACGCACGAGCACACACAAGCAAACAGAGGCTTATACACACAAGCATTACACACACATTCTCTCTCTCACTCACTCGCACACACATTCTCTCTGCTCCTCTCAGTGGAAGTGTTCTCCTCCAGCACGACTCGGACATGGTAAGAGACCAAAGATGTATTTTGCTGTAGAACCTGTGTGTATGTAATGAATATACAAATATGATCAATAATAATAAACCTGTCTGGATGATTCAGTTGTTGAACAGCAACGCTTATTGCAGCACAAACTACAGATGCACCTGTTACTTACGTACCTGTGACTTTGCTACAGTGAAATGAAATATATATTTGCTTGTTTTTCTTTCTCTTCTCCTTCTTCCTGTCTTCTTCTCTCGTCCTCTCCCCTCCATTGCTCCTCTTCTCCCCTTCCCTCTACTCCTCTCCCCTCCATTGCTCCTCTTCTCCCCTTCCCTCTACTCCTCTCCCCTCCATTGCTCCATGATCTCCTTTCCCTCCTACCCACTCCTAATTTCCCCTCCATGCTACTCTTCCCGCTTCACTTCTCCTCTCTCTTCTCCCCTCCTTTCCTACTCCTCTCTCTCCTCCCCTCCTTTCCTACTCCTCTCTCTCCTCCCCTCCTTTCCTACTCTCCTCTCCTCTATCCTCCCTTCCTTTCTTACTCTCCTCTCCTCTCTCCTCCCCTCCTTTCCTACTCTCCTCTCTCCTCCCCTCCTTTCCTACTCTCCTCTCTCCTCCCCTCCTTTCCTACTCTCCTCTCCTCTCTCCCCTCTCCTACTTTCCACTCCCCCCTCTTCCTCTCCACTCATCCCCTCCTTTCCTCTCTCCACAGGAACCACACTGTCAAAACATCACCAACTTCCTGAAGCATTACTTCCTGTCTCCGTGCTATGCCATCCAGTTTGCTCTTGGTTTTCCTGGAAACTTGCTGGTGATCTTTGGTTATGTCTTCTGCCTCCAGAAGTGGGACAGCATCAACGTGTACCTGTTCAACTTGGCCATGTCTGACCTGCTCTTCCTAAGCACCCTGCCCCGACTCTCCTACCTGTACGCCAACAACCAATCAGAGAGCAACCCTTACCTCTGCATCATTAACCGCTACATCCTCCATGTCAACCTGTACTCGTCCATCTTGTTCATGGTGTGGGTGAGCGTAGACCGTTTCCTTATCGTACGCTACCCGTTTCGCCAGTACGTCCTGCAGGGTCGTAGGGCGTCTCTGTACGTGTCTGCCCTCACCTGGACGCTGGTCAATATCCAGGTGTGTCCCTTAGTGATGCTGATGTTCAACGACCAGCAGAAGGGAAACTGGACCAGATGCCAGGACTTTGCATCCCTGCATTCGGAGCACAGCGTCCTGGCTTACAGTCTGGGGCTCACGCTGACTGGCTACCTGCTGCCTCTGCTTGGCCTCCTCCTCTCCTCTCTCTACATCGCTCGGCTCCTTCGCGCCCAGCAGGCGGCGATCTCCAGCAGTCAGCCTTTCTCGTACCGTCGGCCCTTGCGCGTGGTCACGGTGGCGGCGGTGATCTTCCTGGTGTTCTACACGCCGTATCACGTGATGAGGAACGTGCGGATTGCATCCATTGAGCTGTGGAAGGAGCCGAGGGCGTGTACCAGGGAGTACGTGGAGGCGGGGTACATTCTGACCAGGCCGCTAGCGTTCACGCATAGCGTTATTAATCCGCTGTTCTATTTCCTCATGGGGGACCAGTTTCGAGAGCAGCTCTGGTCTCAGATCCTGAACCTGTGGAGGAGGATGAGACAGGGAAGGATGAACAGCTCTTGAACTGGGAGAATTTACACACACACACACACACACACAGACACACAGACACACACACAGACACACACACACACACAGACACACACACACACACATACATACACACACACACACACACACATACACACACACATACACACACACAGACACACACACACACATACACACATACACACACACATACACACACACAGACACACACACACACACACAGACACACAAGAGTAAGAGGGACCATGGTGGTGAACGTGAGCTTTAATTGACTGTTTGTAAAGTTTTATCTAGTGTAGTTTTGATGCTTTTTCTTTGCCTCAATAAACAAAAAAACAAATGTTCTGAGGAGCTCTGTCACGTGTTGAATCAGATCACTGAGTTAGTCACCAGGACAGGAAGTGTTGAGGAGAGCGGACAGGAAGTAGAAAGTCCATGAAACAGAAATAGTAACAACGTCTTCCTTCTTCTATGGTATTTAATCTGTTCACATGGGGAAGGGGTACACCCCATGATCGGATTGAACTTTTCTTTCCCTCCTTTTCTCTTTCTTTCTTTTTTTTCCTCTCTCTCTCCCTCCTTCCATTGCTCTCTCTCCCTCCATCTCTTTCTCCTTCTCTTCTCCTTTCTCAATCTGTTGGTCCCTCTATTTCTCCCTCTCTCTGTTTCTCTCGATCCGGATCTCTTACTGAAATGATTTAATGAGTAATGATGAGTACGTGTGTTTCCAGCTCCAACTGTGTGACTAGTTTACTGGAGATCGTTAGAGCAGATTCCAGCCTGACCTCCTGCTGGTGGTCAAGGCGCTTGTTGTGTGTTGTGTTTCATGAAATGATGATCGCATGATTGCTTTGATAGGAAACAGGTGATTCCTTGGAACGCAATGTTTACGTGATTGGGTATGTGCCAGGAGTTGGGGTTTTCTTATCGTTGTGTGTGGGTGTTTTTTGTGTTCGGGACAGACAGACAGACAGACAGACAGACAGACAGACAGACAGACAGACAGAGAGAGAGAGAGAGAGAGAGAGAGAGAGAGACAGACAGACAGACAGACAGACAGACAGACAGACAGACAGACAGAGAGAGATACAGAGAGAGAGAGAGATAAAGAGAGAGAGAGAGAGAGAGACAGAGAGTGAGAGAGACAGAGAGAGAGAGACAAAGAGTGAGAGAGAGAGAGATACAGAGAGAGAAAGAGAGAGAGAGAGAGACAGAGAGTGAGAGCGAGAGAGACAGAGAGAGATATACACAGAGAGAGAGAGAGAGAGAGAGAGAGAGAGAGACGAAAAGGCATTTTCCCTACTAGGAGAGAGTAGCATCATGGTTCATGTTTCATCAGCATATCTACTGTTCATCTGCTTTGCATTAGAAAGGCTTAGTGTTTCTGTTGTCTGTTTGTCTGTTGCTTGTTGTCTGTTGTCTGTTGTCTGTCTGTTGTCTGTCTGTCTGTTGTCTGTCTCTGTCTGTTTTCTGTCTGTCTCCCAGCTGAGTGAGACTCATAGATCTGACTAACTTCACAAGATCTCTTCTGCTTTGGTTGTAAGCTTCCAGTTTGAATTATTGTTTATTACTTAATAAATTATTAGTAGCTATATTGTTCATTATTATATGATTAATTAATATGTTATTATCATTGTATTATTCGTTGTTATATTATTAATTATTATGTTATTAATTAGTATATTATGTGTTTTTGGAGGATTAATTTCTGGAACTACACCACACCGCCCCCTGTGGGTCAGGCTCAGCTACTTCATCTGGCTGCTGTGCTCCTTCAGTCCCTGAAGTCAACAGACAAACTAATGGCATAGTAACAGTAAGAAGCCAGCTGTTCAGACAGAGCAGGACATACAGATCGTACCTTTGGTTTAGAAGCTCACTTCTCTGCTGTAACACAAAGTAACACTCTGAAACCCCATTTGAAACTGAAAACTTGAAAAACAGACTCCACCCTTGAGATAATTCAATATTAGTCTGTAGAGATGATGTGATGTTGTTGAATGTAATTGTTGACTCACTGTTATGGAGATATCGTTGTTGCTCTGTGTCTGGTAGCTGAGATGTGGTTACTTTACACTGTGTCTGGTAGCTGAGATGTGGTTACTTTACACTGTGTCTGGTAGCTGTGATGTGGTTACTTTACACCAGGGGTGTCAAACTCCGGTCCTCGAGGGCCGCTGGCTGTCCTGAAGGTTTTCGGTGTTTCCCTGCTCCAGCACACCTGATTTTAATGATGGGTTGTTATCAGACTTCCACAGAGCTTGATAAAACAACCCATTCTTTAGAATCAGGTGTGCTGAAGCAGGGAAACACCTGAAACCTTCAGGACAGCGGCCCTCGAGGACCGGAGTTCAACACCCCCTGCTTTAAACTGTGTCTGGTAAATACAGGCTGTTTCTGAACTCTGACCAATGAAACACAGTTTGAACTCTGTTCTTCTCATCCAGGATCGGCTGTTTGCTCGACAAAATTCTCGACACATTTTCTCTGAAAATAAAGCATTAGCTAATTGAGCAAATGTAACATAAAGTGCTGGTTATTAACTATATACCTCCAACAGCGTTGAAGTGAGAAGACCTCCTCTGCGGATGTTCACCAGCACAGCCCTGCTTGTGTTCGTTGGCGTGTGAGGAGGGAAATTCTACAAAATGGTGAAACTTTTTTTCTGATGCTTTTCATAGCAAAGAGTCTGTGGGTGATTTAGGTCCGTGTGTGTGTGTGTGTGTGTGTGTGTGTGTTTGTGTGTGTGTGTGTCTGTGTGTGTGTGTGTGTGCGCGTGTGTGTGTGTCTGTGTGTGTGTGTGTGTCTGTGTGTGTGTGTGTGTGGAGAATGGTGCCTTGATCTCTTGATCTGCACCTTTTTCTCACACTTCTCTTTGAACCTTCTTTGAACACACACACACAGACACACACACACACACAGACACACAGACACACACACAGACAGACAGACACACACACAGACAGACACACACACAGACAGACACACACACACAGACACACACTCAGACACACAGACACACACACAGACACACACAGACACACAGACAGACACACACACAGACAGACAGACACACACACACAGACACAGAGACAGACACACACACAGACAGACGGACACACACACAGTGACACACACACACACACACAGAGATAAACACACACACACACACACACTGTAAACCCCCGCCTCCCCAAACCCTTTAACTTTCTGACCTCTGACCTCTGACCTCTGACAGTAGTCAGAGGAGCGGCGGCAGCTTGCTGTCTTCGAGGAAGAATTCTGAGGCCAGAAGGGTGTGAAGATGTTTTGAAACACCACAACCCTGCTGGCTCCCATTCATCTCCAGTCAAGATTCTCTCTTTCTCTCTCTCTCTCTCTAGCTCTCTCTCTCTTTCTCTCTCTCTCTGCCACTATCTCTCTCTCTCTCTGCCACTATCTCTCTCTCTCTCTGCCACTATCTCTCTCTCTCTCTGCCACTATCCCTCTCTCTCTCTCTCTGTCTGAGTCTCTCTCTCTCTCGCTCTCTCTCTCTGTCTGAGTCTCTCTCTCTCTCTCGCTCTCTCTCTCTGTCTGAGTCTCTCTCTCTCTCTCTCTCTCTCATTCTTTCTCCAGGTGTTATTCTGTTCTGTTCCTTCAGTCCCTCTCGGAATCTATCTCCTCCCAAAAAACGACCTTCCAAAACCTTTTTTAATCAAAACCGTGAAATACTTTCTTCTTTTTTTTTGTAAACCTTGAAAAACTTTTTGGGAACTTTTCTGAAACCTTTTGAAACCTTTCCTGAACTTCTGTCCCCACACGCTTCTTTCCCCACACGCTTCTTGGCAAATAAGGTTTATATTTATGAGCTGAACCTTATTATCAACTCTGAACATGTTCAGATCAGGGTCATGATACAGCATATTAAGATCAGGGTCATGATTCAACATTCAACACCCTCCCAAAAAGAAAAAAAATCTTTTGAACCTTTTGGTGAAAACAATATTTTTGTAAGTGAGAAGGAGGGGGTACAGAAGGTTGCAGTAACATAAAGTCATTGCTGTCCAGGTGTGTGTGTCTAACCACATCAGAGATCACTGTATGTGATGTCAGCAACGAGGAGAGAAGACCGCTGAATTTCTATCTCACTCTGAACTCCAACAATCAAACAGGCTGTGAAAACAGTGCTGATTTATTTCAGTTTTCGGTTTGACCTTTGGCAGAATAAGCTGTGCTCTTTGATAAAGTGATTCCACACATGAAAGATGTTCTTTGAGGATCTGATAAGTCAGAAGTCTCACAGTGGTAGCAGTCCCCCCTCCCAGAGCAGAAACACTCCCAGAAACACTCCCAGAAACACTTCCCTCCCAGAGCAGAAACACTCCCCCCTCCCAGAGCAGAAACACTCCCAGAAACACTCCCAGAAACACTCCCCTCCCAGAGCAGAAACACTCCCCCCTCCCAGAGCAGAAACACCCCCCCCTCCCAGACCAGAAACACTCTCAGAAACACTCCCAGAAACACTCCCAGAAACACTTCCCTCCCAGAGCAGAAACACTCCCAGAAAAACTCCCAGAAACACTTCCCTCCCAGAGCAGAAACACTCCCAGAAACACTCCCACCTCTCATAGCACAAACACTTCCCTCCCAGAGCAGAAACACTCACAGAAACACTCCCAGAAACACTCCCCTCCCAGAGCAGAAACACCCCCAGAAACACTCCCACCTTTCATAGCAGAAACACTTCCCTCCCAGAGTAGAAACACTCCCAGAAACACTCCCAGAAACACTTCCCTCCCAGAGCAGAAACACTCCCCTCCCAGACCAGAAACACTCTCAGAAACACTTCCCTCCCAGAGCAGAAACACTTCCCTCCCAGAGCAGAAACACTCTCCCCTCCCAGAGCAGAAACACTCTCCCCTCCCAGAGCAGAAACACTCCCAGAAACACTCTCCCCTCCCAGAGCAGAAACACTCCCCCTCCCAGACCAGAAACACTCCCAGAAACACTTCCCCTCCCAGAGCAGAAACACTCCCAGAAACACTCCCCCTCCCAGAGCAGAAACACTCCCCCCTCCCAGAGCAGAAACACTCCCAGAAACACTCCCAGAAACACTTCCCCTCCCATAGCAGAAACACTCCCAGAAACACTCTCCCCTCCCAGAGCAGAAACAGACTGGCTTCACATGGAAATGAAGAACTCCAACACAATCATCAAGTTTACATTAAAGTTTATTACATTACTTGAACTTTTTTGTTATATTTTGCATGTGGGTCACTGTGTGCGTGTGCGTCACTGTGCGTGTCACTGTGTGCGTGTGTGTCACTGTGTGCTTGTGTATCTAGAGACTAGAGATAATAGAGATAATTTAAAACTATGTAGTCACGCGTACCTTGTGTGTGTGTGTGTGTGCGTGCGAGTGTGTGTACGTGTGTGTGTGTGTGTGTACATGTGAGTGTGTGTGTGAGTCAATGTGCTGTACCATCACAGCTGCTTGTTAAAGCATCTCTATTCTCTGTTGAGGAACAGAACGTCTTTGTAAAGAGAGACAGGCTTCTGTTTATATGTTAAGGAAACAACACACAAAAACAACACACACCAAACACAACACACACCAAACACAACACACACCAAACACAACACACACCAAACACAACACATAACACATAAGCATAACACTCTGAACACACAGACATGAAGGAGTAGTTCAGGAGATAGGAGGTAGGAGGAGAGGTACAGTATAGAGAGGGGGAGATCAGGAGAGAGGGAGATCAGGAGAGGGGGAGGAGAGATCAGGAGAGGGGAGACAGGAGAGGGGGAGGAGAGATCAGGAGAGGTACAGTATAGAGAGGGGGAGGAGAGATCAGGAGAGGTACAGTAAGGAGAGGGGGAGATCAGGAGAGGGGGAGACAGGAGAGGGGGAGGAGAGATCAGGAAAGGGGGAGACAGGAGAGGTATGGAGTTTTGTGGTCCCAAGAGTCAGGAGCAGATTGATTACTGAGTCAAGAGTGTTGAATCATCCTGTCAACACCACTGCCAGAACAGCTAGCTTCTTACAGCTTCTGTTTGCATACAGGTGTGTGTGTGTGTGAGTGAGTGTGTGAGAGTGTGTGTGTGTGAGTGTATGTGAGTGTGTGTGTGAAAGTGTGTGTGTGTATGTATGTGAGTGTGTGTGTGTGAGTGTGTGAGTGTATGTGTGGGTGTGTGAGTGTATGTGAGTGTATGTGTGGGTGTGTATGTATGTGAGTGTGTGTGAGTGTATGTATGTGAGTGTGTGTGTGTGAGAGTGCATGTGAGTGTGTGAGTGTATGTGTGGGTGTGTATGTATGTGAGTGTGTGTGTGTGAGAGTGCATGTGAGTGTGTGAGTGTATGTGTGGGTGTGTGAGTGTGTGAAATTGTGTGTTGTGATTGTGGAAGAGGTGGAGTGTATGTGTGGGTGTGGTGAGCTGTGTGTGTGAGTGTGTGAGAGTGTGGAGTGTATGTGGTGGGTGTGTGATGTGTGTGTGATGAGTGTGGTGTGTGTGAGTTGCATGTGAGTGTGTGAGTGTGTGTGTGTGTGTGTTTTGTTTTTGTGTGTGTTGTGTTTGTGGTGTGTGAGTGTGTGTGTGAGTGTAATGTATGAGTAGTGTGTGTGTGTGTGGGAGTGTGTGATGAGGTGTGTGTGTGTGAAGTGCATGGTGTGTGTTTAAAAAATGAGTGTATGTGTGGGTGTGTGAGTGGTGTGAAAGTGGTGTGTGTGTGACAAGGTTGTTGGAGTGTTGTGTGTGTGCTGAGTGTGTTTGTGAAGAGTGTGTGTGTGTGAGTGTGGTGGAGTAGTGTGTGAGTGTGGTGTGTGTGGTGAGTGTGTGTGTGTGTGAGTGTGTGTGTGTGAGTGTGTGTGAGGTAGAGTGTGTGTGAGTGCTGTGTGAGTGTGTGTGGTGTGTGGAGAGTGTGGTGTGTGAGTGGTGTGTGTGAAGTGTGTGTGTGTGTGTGGTGTGTGTGAGAGGTGTGTGTGTGGTGGAGTGTGCGTGTTGTGAGTGTGTGAAGAGTGTGTGTTGTGTGTGTGTATGATGTCGTGTGTTGTGTGTGAGTGTGTGGTGTGTGTGGAGTGTGCAATGTGTGTGGTGTGTGTGAGAGTGTGTCACAGCAGAGTAGAGGAAATGCAGCCCTGTGTGACCCTGCTACTGGAGCTACAGAAACTCACTCAATTGGATCAAGAGGAATTTGGTCTTCTCAGAAGCATATCTCCTCTCTCATCTCTTCCTTCATCTCGTCCCATCTCTCCTCATCCCTCACCCCATCTCTCCCGTCATTCTCGTCCATCCTCCTCCCCCTGCCCCCATCTTCCCTCATCTCGTCCCATCTCTCCTACTCCCTCACCCCATCTCTCCTTACCCTCACCCCATGCTCTCCTCATCTCTCTTTCTCTGCTCTCCTCTCTTCTCATCTCTCCTTCATCTCGTCCCATCGTCTCCTCCTCCCTCACCCCTCTCTCCTCATCTGGTCACATTCTCACCACATCTCAGTCCCCCCTTGTGTTTCCAATACAGAAACACACAACCACATCATAGATAACCTCAGATACACACACACAAACCATCAATAGACACTCAGAGATAAACACACACAAACACACCAAGACAGTTCTTGTGTTCCAAGTGTGAGCCAGAGTGAACACAGAGACTATCTGCTTGTATCAGTTTATTGTTGAAACATTTACAACAAAGCAAGTTTGTCCCCAGTGAGCAGATAATAAAGGTCACATTCACATGAGTCCGTCTCGTAAGAAGGTGAGTATGATCTACTAAAGCCAGACAGAATATAATCTCCAACGTTGAAGTCTTTCAACTTTGAAATGGTTTCTGAGCTGTATGTTCCCTTCGAAAGAGGAGAAGCAGATAGATGATATGGAGGAGACGGGAGGGAGAGGAGAGAGAGAAAAGGGAGAGAGGCAAGAGAGACAGAGGGAGACAGGGAGAAAGAGAGGGAAGAGAGGAAGAGGGAGGGAAGGGAGGGAGTGGGGAGAGGGAGAGAGGCAGAGGGATGAGGAGGTAGAAAGAGAGAGAGAGAAGGAAGGAGGGAGGGAGGAAGAGGGGAGGGCGAAAAAGAGGGAGAGGTGTAGTGAGAGAGAGAGAGAGAGCAGAGATAGAGAGAGAGAGAGAGAGAGCCGAAGAGAGGAGAGAGAGAGGCGGGGGGTTTCTGGTCTGATGACAACAAGGGTCTGAGAGCTGTTTCGATTGAACGACTGTAGTATTTAACCAAGTATCTGACAGCCAGGCACCTCCAAAATCAAAAACAGCTGAGAGAGAGTGAGATAACACAGGAGACAGTAGAAGTGAGAGAGTAGAGAGATAGAGAGAGAGAGAGAGGAGAGGAGAGAGAGGAGAGAGAGAGGAAGAGAGAGAGAGAGAGAGGAGAGAGGAGAGAGATGAGAGGTGAGAGAGGGATGAGAGAGAGACACACACACACACCTCATCCCCACACACGCACACACACACACACACCTCATCCCCACACACACACACACACACACATCTCACCTCTACACACAGATACACACATCTCATCCCCCCACACACAGACACACACACACGCACACACACGCACACGCATGCACACACACACACGCACACACACGCACACGCATGCACACACACACACACACACAGTCCCTCAGTCTACTGGTCCACACTATGCTGTATGTACTGAAAGATATCAAAACTTCATATTTCCTTAAAGAAAAAACAAATGTTTTTGACCAACTTAATCAAGCGTTACATTATGAATAAGACCCAGTCTCACACGACAACATCAGTATCAGTGAATCTGGATGAAACAATGTTCAGTCTGTGGTTTCCACCCCCAAACCCCAGACAGCCTGGATCCAGGCTGGATCCTGCTGTGTGGCTGCTTGTGATCTGTTACAGTGGAAAAGCTTCTTCTCACTGTGAATCTTTTACAATCTTATGTACAAAATCTCATCCAAACTAAACAAGCAGGAGAAAAACAAGGTGACCAAAACAAGGTGACCAAAACAAGGTGACCAAAACAAGGTGACCAAACGGAGGATAAATATTTCCTCACCTACACAGCAGCGAAGGTGCTGGGAGGACAAACTGGAATGGACATGGAAACCACCTCTTCTCTTTCATCCACAGCTGAAGGTGGCTTCTTGTCTACGTTTCATCTAAACAACCATCTCTCCATCTTTCTCTAACTCCCATTTCTCACCTACAAGTTCTCCTTCATCCAGCGGATGTAGTTGTCCGTCATGCTGCGGGCGATGCTGAAGTCAGTGGGCCACACGGTGAACATGAGCGCCCCGTGGAAGCCGTGTGGGTAGTGTTGGTGCGTCACCTCCACCCCCGCCGCCCGCAGGCGTGTCACGTACATCACGCCGTCGTCACGGAGAACGTCGTACTCACACGTCAGGACGTAAGCTTTCGGCAGCGAGCGCAGCGCCGTGTCGGGGACCAGCAGGGGTGACGCTCGGGGATCAGCCAGCCAACGGGACGCCTCCCCTCCCTCCCCCTCGCCCTCACCCACCTGAGGGGCTGAGTAGTTGTACTTCCTGTGGAAGGGCTCGGGCAGGAAGGAGCTCCAGTTGGCGAACTTGAGCAGAGGAACGGACTGAGGGCTGTTGTGAGTGTTGCTCATCATGGAGCGTAGGAGGGCGGGGTCGCTGGAGAAGTACTCTGCCCAGAAGCGAACCATGAGCGTGCGGGGAAGGATGGGCATGTTCTGGTTCTGCTGATAGGACGGCGTGTTCAGATCCAGAACCTGGAGGACCGGATACAGCAGCGCCTGGACCTTTAACTGTACCAACTGGTCAGGATCCTGCTGTAGCTACGGAGAGGGGAGCAGATGTTACAGGCTGACGTCTAGCAGGGCTAGTTCAGCATCACAGCAGGTGTTAGACTCCGCCTCCCCCCTCCCCCCACCTACTGAACTGTTACATTTCTCCCCACTACTCCCTCTCCTCTCCTCCCTCCCCTCTCCTCCCTCCCCTCTCTTCCCTCCCCACTCCTCCCTCCCCTCTCCTCCCTCGCTCCCCTCTTCCCTCCCCTCTCCTCCTTCAATCCTCCTCTCCCTCTCTCCTCCTGCCCTCGTCGCTCCTTCTCCTCTTCCCTTCACTCCTCCTCTCTCCACCTCCTCCTCCCCCTCTTCCCTCTCTCCTCCCCCCCTTCCTCTTCCTTCTCCTTTCCTTCCTCCCCCTCCCCCCCCTCTCCTCCTCCTCCCTCTCTCCCCGTCTCTCCCTCCTCCCCTCTCTACCCTACCCTCCCCCCTCCTCACTCATCTCCCTCGCAACTCCCCCTACCCTCCATGCCTCTCCCCCTCTCCTCCCTCCTCTCCTCCTTCTTCTCCTCCTCCCTCTCCTCCCTCCCTCCTCTCTTCCTTCCCTCGTCCTCTCCTCCCTCCCTCCTATCCTCCCTCTCCCCTCTCCTCCTCCCTCTCAAATTCTCCCTCCTCCCTCCTCTCCTCACTTCTTACGCTCCTCCCTCCTCTCTCCTCCTGTCCTCTCTCTCCCCCAGGGTATGGCTGTGAGACGGCTGCGCGGTTTCCCCCGACTGTCTGCGCTGACTCGGGCAACGCAGGGTGCATCGCTGTAGCGGCTGCACGTCGCTACGCAGCAATGCTCACATTCGGTAAATCACCTCTACGGAACAAGGGGAAGTGGTGAAGTGCAGGGGAGACGGTCTGAGGGAGGGGAGGGGAGGGAGAGAGGAGGGTGGAGAGACGAGGAGGGTAGGGAGGAGTGGGGAGGGGGAAGGGAGGGGAGGGGAGGGGGATGGGAGTGGGGAGGGGAGGGAGGCGTGGGGAGGGAAATGTACAGGTTCGTTGGGTACACTGTGTTGAAGTGATTTCTGCCTAACACACGACACATCCCAATATGCCTATAACCACAGACACACCCAGATGCGTGTGCCAGTGGTGGAGTGGTACATCCACACCTGGTCCAACTCTGATGCAAAGCTACATGCTGCTGGGTGATGATGGATGAACACAGGAGAGGTTCACTGGAAGGGGAGGGCGAAGGGAGGGGGGATAGGAGGGGGGGGGGCAGGGGGGTAGGAAGGAAGGGAGGGAGGCAGGAGGGAGGGAGGAGGGAGGGGCCTGGTTGGACAGGTAGATGGGATCAAGCTGAGTGCTCAATATGACTTCAGGAGTTGGCACACTATGACATATCAGCGATGGCACGGATTTTTGGCAGGCTCACATCTAATATAACTTGCTCTTCTCATCATACAAACACACGAGCGGCACATGATTTGCGGATAGAAATGCGCAGCAGCGCAGCGGCACGGCCATACTTACAGCACAGTGACTCTCAACACTACACAACTCTGAGCGATAATAAGCACGAACCTCATTTCTCGAGAATGTATGCCGTGCTGCTCGACTCACACAAGGGATTTGTCTCTGAGGCAAAACACCACTTATTCACACGATATTCATTTAACCATACGTGACATAACACAGAGATGTATCTGGGTAAGGGACAGGAGGAGGGGAACAGAGAGAGAGAGAGAGTAGAGAGGGAGAGAGAGAGAGGAGAGAGAGATGAGAGAGAGAGAAGAAGGAGAGAGCAGAGGAGAGAGAGAGAGGAGAGAAGAGACGTGAGTAGAGAGAGAAGAGGGACGGAGAGGAGATGAGGAGGGACAGAGGAGGAGAAGAAGAGAGAGAGAGAGAGAGAGGAGAGAGACACAGAGAGAGACAGGAGATGAGAGAGGGGAAAGAGAGACAGAGAGAGAGAGGGCAAGGAGATCACGAGAGACAGGAGAGGGAAGAGGGGGGGGGACAGATGAGAGGAGAGAGGGACCGAGAGAGAGCAAATGAGAGAAGGATGGAAGAGAGAGAAGAAGGGGGGGGACGAGAGACAGAGAGAGAGCAGGACAAGGAGGAGAGAGAGAAAGAGAGAGAGAGAGAGGGAACAAGAGAGGGGAGTGGAGGAGAGACGAGGGACGTAGGAAGAGAGAGAGAGAGAGAGAGAGAGAGGGACAGAGAAAGAGACAGATACACAGAGAGAGTTACAGAGAGAGGAGAGGGAGAGAGAAATGAAGAAAAATGAAAGAGTGAGCGAGTGAGTGAGACAGAAACAGAGACAGAAACAGACAGAAAAAGAGAAAGAGAACAATAGAGAGAAAGAGAAAGAAAAAAAGAGAGAAAGAGCGAGAGAGAGATGGAGAGGGAGAGAGATGGATAGATAGAGACATTAACAGAATGTGACAGTTTGGCAAAGCTACAGCGGTTCATAGCATGAGAGTGCAACTTCAACAGGAAGAGCTTGGCTTGCCTCTAATGAAAACCTGACAGAGTGTGTGTGTGTGTGTGTACGTGTGTGTGTGTGTGTGTCTGTTTGGGTATGTGTGTAAGTGTGTCCTTTTGGATGTGTGTGTGTGTGTGGGTGTGAGTGAAGACTTTTGTGATTGTGTGTGGTTGTTGAGACCTTTTGGGTGTGTTGTTGTGTGTGGTGTGTGTTTCTTTTGGATGTGTGTACGTGTGTGTGTGTGTGTGTCTGTTTGGGTATGTGTGAGTGTGTCCTTTTGGATGTGTGTGTGTGTGTGTGTGAGTAAGACCTTTTGGATGTGTGTGTGTGTGAGACCTTTTGGATGTGTGTGTGTGTGTGTGTGTCCTTTTGGATGTGTGTGTGTGTGTGTCCTTTTGGATGTGTGTGTGTGTGTGTGTGTGTGTGTGTACCGTATGCATCTGCATATTGCATCATTCAGCTGCTTAAGTTAAGTGAGCTGTTAGCATATTTACAGCTGTCAGCACCCAGACTCCAAGCACTGGAAAGATAGTGAGTGTGTGTTCAGAAAGATAAGTGTGTGTGTATGTGTTTACAGTATACGTGTGTGTGTCCAGGCACTAGGAAGATATTGTGTGCGTGTGTGTGCGTGTGTGTGTATAGTGTGTACACAGTATGTGTGTGTGTGTGTATACACAGTATGTGTGTGTGTGTGTGTGTACAGAGTATGTGTGTGTGTGTGTATACACATTATGTGTGTGTGTGTGTGTGTGTGTGTACAGAGTATGTGTGTGTGTGTGTGTGTGTACACAGTATGTATGTGTCCATTCACCAGATAGTGTTGGACTCTTGTAGTTTGTCTGCTCCTGCTGCATTACTCAGGCTAAAGCTACACATGCAAGTATCATCTACAATGTTTAACTGCAGCTCATTTATACATATTATGGGCTTGATTGTTCTTATAGGCGTTTTTAATGCAGTGGTGGTCAGGTGAATCTCTCTCCCCATTTCAGCTTCCCTCCTCTACTCTTCACTCTCCATCCCGTCGAGAGTCCCCCCTTCTTCTGCCCCACTTCCACTCCCCTCTCCTCCCTCCATCTCTCTCCTGCATCTCTTCCAGCCCCCTCCCTCCGTCCTTCCCTTTCTCCCCATCTCCCTGCCTCCCTCCTCCATCTCTCTCCCATCTCTCATCCCCTTTCCTCCCCTCCTCTTCGTCCCCTCTCCTTGCCATCTCCTCTCCACCTCTCCACCCCCCTTTCTCTCTCCCCCATCCTCCACCTCCCTCTCCTCCGTCTTTCTTCTCGCCATCTCTCCACTTCCTCTCCTCTCCTCTCGTCTCACGTATCTCACTCCCCTCTCCTCCTCCTCTTCTCCCCATTCTCGATCCACTCTGCTCCTCGCTCAATCGTCTGCCTCTCGTTCGTCCCCTACTCATCCCTCCCTCAAATCCGCTCTGTCCATGGCTAGATCTTGCTATCGCTGAGTTGAGATCAATCCTCGTCGCCCATTCAAGTCCTCTCCTACATCTCTTTCACTATCTCCCCTCCCCTCTCTCTCCAGATGCGATATAATGTTCGGAGGCATGACATGATAGATCTCGGATGAGTATGCAGGTGATATACTATAGATGATTATTGACTATAGTGCACCGACAGTTATGTAGTAGTGTTCAGGACATGATCAGCATACTCACTCCACACACAACCACAGTTATGTAGTAGTGTTCAGGACATGATCAGCATACTCACTCCACACACAAGACGAACACAGCGCTGAGGTCTCAGTACACAGCTCCGGGCCAGAGATCGGTAAGATCTCCCTAGAACACACAGGGTAGAGGTCAGGGGTCAGATGGATCTCAGGAAGACTGGCATGACTGGAACCTTGACCACAGCAGAGGTGAGATTCTACTGTGGATAAACAAGGAGGAAGAAAAACAGGCAGACAAGCTGTGCTGTTGGAGTGTGAGGGTGTGTGTGAGGGTGTGTGTCCCTCCATCTCTCTCCCCCTATCTCTCCACTCCCCCTCTCCCTCCCTCCATCTCTCTCGCCCCACCTCTCCACTCCCCCTCCCCCTCCCTCCATCTCTCTCCCCCTATCTCTCCACTCCCCCTCTCCCTCCCTCCATCATTATCAGCATACTCACTCCACACACAACCACAGTTATGTAGTAGTGTTCAGGGCATTATCACCATACTCACTCCACAGACAGTACTACAGTTATGTAGTAGTGTTCAGGACATGATCAGCATACTCACTCCACAGACAGAACCACAGCGCTCAGCTCAGTCACCAGCTCCCGGGCCAGCAGATCGTAAGGACTCATCCCTGGAAACACACAGGGTCAGAGGTCAGGGGTCAGATGGATCTCAGGAAGACTGGCATGACTGGAACCTTGACCACAGCAGAGGTGAGATTCTACTGTGGATAAACAAGGAGGAAGAAAAACAGGCAGACAAGCTGTGCTGTTGGAGTGTGAGGGTGTGTGTGAGGGTGTGTGTGATGGGATGTGTGTGAGGGTGTGTGTGTGAGGGTGTGTGATGGGATGTGTGTGATGGGGTGTGTGATGAGGTGTGTGTGAGGGTGTTTGTGAGGGGGTGTGATGGGGTGTGTGTTGGAGTGTGTGTTGGAGTGTGTGGGTGTGTGTGGGTGTGTGTGATGGGGTGTGTGATGGGGTGTGTGTGAGGGTGTGTGTGAGGGGGTGTGTGTGAGGGTGTGTGATGGGGTGTGTGTGATGGAGTGTGTGTGAGGGTGTGTGTGATTGTGTGTGCGTGAGGGTGTGTGTGATGGGGTGTGTGTGTGTGAGGGTGTGTGTGAGGGTGTGTGTGATGGGATGTGTGTGAGGGTGTGTGTGTGAGGGTGTGTGTGTGTCGGACTACTCTGAAAACATGGATGGATGTACAGAAGGATGGATGAAGGAGGGATGAAGGAGGGATGAAGGAGGGATGAGAGGTTGGACAGGTGAAGAGATGGCAGGTAGACCATCACACAGACAGAAGTGGTTCTCACTGGAGCTTCCCAGACACCAGCCCCCCCCGTGCAGGTAGATGATGGCTGGCCTCAGGGCCCCATCCTGGGGCTGGGCCCCGTCCTGGGGCTGGGCCCCGTCCTGGGGCTGGTACACCACCACCTCCACACCCTCGAAGCGCTCCTCTGTCACACGCACGCGGGCATCAGACATTGGCACCACCCGCTCTGCAAAGGTGATGAAGTACATCACCCCCATGTAGTCATTCACCCCCAGCAGCTCACTGAGGTCTGCCTGCAGGAGGGGAGGAGGGAGGAGATGGGGGGAGGGAGAGGGGGAGTGGAGAGATGGGGGAAGAGAGATGGAGGGAGGGGGGCAGTGCAGAGAGGGGGAATGGAGAGATGGAGGGAGGGAGAGGGGGAGTGGAGAGATGGAGGGAGGGGGGGAGTGGAGAGATGGAGGGAGGGAGAGGGAGGGAGAGGGGGAGAGAGATGGAGGGAGGGAGAGGGGGAGTGGAGAGATAGGGGGAGAGAGATGGAGGGAAGGAAAGGGCAGAGAGGGAGGATGAGAGGGAGGATGAGAGGGAGGTAAAGTGAGGGAGGGTGTGGAAAGGGAGAGAGGGAGAGCATGGGGGAAGGAGAGAAGGGAGGGGGATGAGATAAAGGGAGAGATAGAGAATGATGAAAGCATGGGAAAAGGAGAGACACGGACGAGAGAGAGAGACAGAGATATAAAGAGTTACAGTACTGTTGCAAGACACATTCTCCTCCTCATCACACGGATCATTCCAGCATCACATGCTGTAGTGACTGCACTGTTCTCATCTCTCTGTGTAAACAAGCAGGAAGCAGATGGAAGCTTCCTAAAAGCACAGGAAGTGATCTTGTTGGGCTTGACTGACAGCAGACTTTCAGAGCTTTGGTGGAGAGAGATACAGACAGAGATACAGAGAGAGAGATACAGAGAGAGAGAGACAGAGAGAGAGACACACAGAGAGAGATAAAGAGAGAGAGAGATACACACACACAGAGAAAGAGAGAGGTACAAAGAGAGAGAGAGAGAGAGAGAGAGACAGAGAGAGATACATAGAGATACAGACAGAGAGAGATACAGAGAGAGAGACAGTGAGAGATAGAGAGAGACAGATACAGAGAGAGAGACAGTGAGAGATAGAGAGAGACAGATACAGAGAGAGAGAGAGAGAGAGAGAGAGAGAGAGAAATATAATGAGAATTAGAGGAACTATCTTTATAGTAAAACTATGTACTCTGTAATACACAATACATTTTACAACAAATCATATTTGACTGTCTATTGTTCTTCTCTGGTAATCTACACTTTACTGCTCACATATTACCTTGTTTGTTATTGGTACAGAGTTGAAACAATTATTTCGTTTTTATTCTGTAATTATATGGGAACAGTTACTATAGTTGTTGCTAATATTTATTACAAACACTGTGAGATGTCTATTAATAAGCAATAGAATACGCTTTCAGTCTGATACCTAAACTAAGAACTAGCGCTCCTTCTTGCGCCTTAAACAAACCAAGCGCCGATTTCTTTAATAATCTGAGATGAGAGCAGGTGAGCAGGACTACAATAGCCTGCTTGGATTATCGTCTGACATAATCTGGGGTAACCAGTTTGCCTGCACATGCAAAACAAGCCCAATCCAGTCTACTAGAAACATCCTAGATGTTTACGGGGACTACTCAAGCAGTCTGAACAAAATAACCAATACTGATCGTTCTCAGGTGGAAAGTCGATAACACTGATCATGAAACACAAAACATGTTTCATACAACAACACATGCTAGATTTCTTCGTCTTCAGTTTTAGACGGTTATACAGAAGATAGCGCGTCGCTGCAGGCAGCGATGCGGGAGTGGAACTCCGTTCTTACCAGGTGACTGAGGCTTCTAAACAAACAGTTGGTCACCATGAGTTTCCAGCGCTCATCGATGTCTTCCGGGATGGGCTCGTATATGTAATAGGCTGTAAAAGCTCCGAGGGACAGAAGTAAAAATAAACCTTTCGACCTCATTTTAACCGGTTATCCAGCAGCTGATTGCCGGGAGCGGTAAGAAACTTCGGTGCTGGATGTGTATATTTGTAAGTGAATCCACTCCAGTCAGTGCGTAATCCGGTATTAATTTTGGAGCCCAGCCAGTTAGCTATGACTGCACGTGTTAGACTCATCTAATCGCTATTAGCAAGCATGATCGGTTCCTTCCCCGTGACTATCACTGCCCGTCCGCTCACAACCCGCTCGTGCTTGACTCTATCCTTCCCGCCGATCAAAGAAAGGATATCGATTCATGCGCTGCTTTTTAGGTCTGTGAACAGACAGTAGAGCGCGCGCCCCGCGCTGCTCACGGGGCAAATCGACTCCGGCGCGCGGCTCTGCAAATTCCTCAGGTGCTTCCCTCTCGAGCGTCCCGCCTCGCTGTAACCGATTTGGAAACGGAGCGTGACTTTGAGTTTGTGTACGTTTCTTCGACAGTGTGTAGGCTTGCCCTGAACTTTGTTTTCTAGATCGGTAATAAGGGGCCGCGGCTCCGCCAAAAGCGGCCTGTTGTAGATGAAGTCACCGGAGTCGAGTCACTCCTTGAACCCACGTGCAACGACGTTGTCAGCGTTGTCTATTCATGGAGGTGTCAGAAACCTCTTATGAGGAGAGAGCTGTAAAAAAAAAAAAAAAAACAAATCTTAACCATGCGAGGTTGTTCGGTGACATCGTCGCGTACTATAATAATCAGTACATAATAGGGATATATAGTATAAACACATATTATATATATATGTAGTACACACACACAGACAGCCTGTCTTCAATATGCCGGCGGGAGGACCTCTCAGATACCTCATACCCTCCACGTTTTCGCTATGTGATCTCACACCGGCACCGCGACCGGTTATTCACCGGCTCACCCCAACAGCCGCACTTTAGAACGAGTTTATGACTAATGGTCAGAAGGTGAACATAGAGTTCAGCTGCGCCAGAGACATGAAACATTCAGCAGGCTCGAGGCGCAACATGACACTTGTATGAGGCTCGTGTTGAGAAAGTGTCTCGCCGCGAGCAATGATGGGAAAGGGGGGGGGGGGGGGGGGGGGGGGCGGGGGGGGGTAGGGGGGGGGGTGTGGGGGGGGGGGGGGGGGGGGGGGGGGGGATTCTTGACATCCTAAAATCTTGTTCCCCACTATCCGGTCCACTTATGGAAGCAAATCGGTGACATAACGTTTTGAAATTTCAAAAGATACTGAATGCCAAATATTTAAATTTAAACCCCATTGAATTTGATGGTTTTTAATTCACCTCTTTAAAAAGGAAAATATGAATTAATTTAAATGTTTAAAAAAAAAAAGAACGATCCAAATATTCAAGGTTCAGGAATTCGGCAAGCTCAAATTTCGAAACTCGTGAAATTTAGTTTTAAAAAATTCCATAAAGACATTATAGGTTCAGAAAACAAAATAGAACTAATTTAAGGCTGCGGAACTTAGAATGGTGACATTCAGATGCATAAATTGGAAGCCAAATGTTTTAGATTGCAACATCCGGAATACCAAAGTATGGCAATCGAGGCTGAATGCAGTCGAACGAACACACTTCCTGTTCCTAGCCCCCCCGAACCACCTCTCTCCCTCTCCCCTCTGCCCACCCCCCCACCTCCTCTCCCCCCCACCTCCCCTTCCCACCTCCTCTCCCCTCCCTTCCTTCCTCCCTCCCTTCCTGCCCCCTCCCCCCCAGGCACCAGTCGATCATGTTAATCCCCCCCCCCTCCCCCCCCACCTCCTCTCCCCCCGCCTCCCTCCCTCCCACCCCTCCTTCCTCTCCAGGGCCATCCTCTCCCAACTCCTCTCCCCCCGCTCCTCTCCACCCTCCCACCAGTGATCTCTCCTCTCCTAACCTCCTCTCCCCTCCCATCGCTCTCCCCTCCCACCATCCCCTCCCTAAGTCTACCAAGGCCCACCTCCTCTCCCCTCGGACCAGGATGTTACTGAACTTGACCCTTTGGAATCAGAATATAACGGAACGAATTTGAGCGACTTAAATTTCTGAACCTTGAATTTTTAAAATCCAAATTATTAAAACATTTGAATACATTCATATTTACATTTTTTGAGGGTGGATTTAAATCCCACTAGTTCAGTTGGTGTTTAAATTTCTATCTTAAGTATTCCGTGTCTTTTAGAATTCAGAACATTTTGCACCTGATTAACTTTCATCATTATAGCTCAAATATGTTCACAGCTGCCCGGTACATACATTCCTCACTACTGCTGCTTTACCAACCCTCCTCCTCTCCCCTCCTCCTCTTCCCTCCTCCTCTTCCCTCCTCCTCCTCTCCCCTCCTCACTCTCTCTCTCTGTGTCTGTCTTTGTGTCTGTCTATGTCTCTCCCTGTCTCTATGTCCCAGCCCCTCCTCCCTGTCTTTACCTGTCTCTCCCAGCCCCTCCTCCTCTTCCTCCTCCGCAGCCTCTGCCTTACTCCCTTCTCCTTTCTCCTCCGCCCTCACCCCGCCGCGCCTCCTCTCTCCGCTCAATCCCCTTCTCCCCTCCCTCTCCCCTCCGTTCCCTCTCCCTCACCCCCTACCGCCTCCTCTCCCCTCCTCTCTCTTTCCCCTCCCCCTCCTTCTCTCCCCCACTCCTCCTCTTCCCCCCGAAGTGGCCTTCCTCTCCCTCCTCCGGTCGTGCCCCGCCCTCCTCTTCCCCTCCTCCTCTTAAGCCCCCCGCCTCCTCTCCCTCCTCCTCGTACCCCCCCTCCTCTCCCCCCTCCTCCTCTCCCCTCCTCTTCCCCCACCTCCTCTCCCCTCCTCCTCTTCCCCCCGCCCTCCTCCTCTTCCCCCGCCTCCCTCCCCTCTCTCCCCCCTCCTCTCGCCCGCTCCTTCCCCCCCCCGCCTCCCTCTCCCTATTTCCTTCTGCCTGTTCCCATGTTTTTCTTCTCCCTCCACCCTCCCTCCGCCCTGCCCCTCCCTCCCTTACCCTCCAAACCCTTGCCTCCCTCTCCCCTCCCATCTCCTCCCCTCCCATCTCCCTGCCACCCCCCGTCCAAAGGTCCCCAGCGCCGTGGGCCCCCCCTTTCTTTATTCTCCTCCCCCACTCCTCTGTCCTCCTCCCCACCTCCCCATCTCTCCACCCCCACTGCCCGCTCTCCCCCTCCTCCCTGCCCCCCTCCATCTCTTCCCAGCGTGCGCCATCTCCTCCCGCTCCCCCTGCCCCCCGGGGCTCTGGCCATGCGTCGGCTGCCTCTCCCCGGGGATCCGCCGCCAGCTCCTCCCTCCCCTGCCCCCTCCCATCTCCTCCCCTCTCCCCTGCCCCCTCCCATCTCCTCCCCTTCCCCTGGCCCCTTTCCGGGCACTCTCCCCCTGACCCCCTCCATCACCCTGCCCCACTCTCCTCAGGAAAGACCTCCTGAGGAGAGTGATGAAACTTTCATGTTGTTGAAGCTTCTGCAGGCTCTCCAGGAGGCCTGTCAGGGAGTGTGTGTGTGTGTGTGTGTGAGCGTGTGTGTGTGTGAGAGCGAGAGTGCAAGGGAGAGAGAGAGAGAGAGTGCAAGAGAGAGAGTGCAAGAGAGAGAGAGAGAGAGTGCAAGAGAGAGAGAGAGAGAGTGCAAGAGAGAGAGTGCAAGAGAGAGAGAGAGAGTGCAAGAGAGAGAGTGCAAGAGAGAGAGTGCAAGAGAGAGAGTGCAAGAGAGAGAGAGAGAGAGAGAGAGAGAGTGCAAGAGAGAGAGAGTGCAAGAGAGAGAGAGTGCAAGAGAGAGAGACTCAGGGAGATCCACAAAAGAACTTTCTGACTTGTCAAGATATATTTTTTCTCCCAAAGACTTGAGGTGTGTGTGTGTGTGTGTGAGAGAGCATGTGGGTGTGTGAGTGTTGTGTTGTGTATTATGTATACTATATATATATATTAATATAATATATTATATATTATATATATATATATTCATTAGACCAACAGACCCTTGCTTAATATATTCTATTTAAATCTCTGCTCCACTATAGCAAACTGTGAGAAAGTTTGAATACATTCTGAGACTGCAATCTAGACTTGAGTGTGGACATCTGCTCTTATAGTGCTGATATATATATCTGGGGTATGGGTGCTGATATATATATCTGGGGTATGGGTGCTGATATATATATCTGGGGTATGGGTGCTGATATATATATCTGGGGTATGGGTGCTGATATATATATCTGGGGGATGGGTGCTGATATATATATCTGGGGGATGGGTGCTGATATATATATCTGGGGTATGGGTGCTGATATATATATCTGGGGGATGGGTGCTGATATATATATCTGGGGGATGGGTGCTGATATATATATCTGGGGGATGGGTGCTGATATATATATCTGGGGGATGGGTGCTGATATATATATCTGGGGGATGGGTGCTGATATATATATCTGGGGGATGGGTGCTGATATATATATCTGGGGGATGGGTGCTGATATATATATCTGGGGTATGGGTGCTGATATATATATCTGGGGGATGGGTGCTGATATATATATCTGGGGTATGGGTGCTGATATATATATCTGGGGGATGGGTGCTGATATATATATCTGGGGGATGGGTGCTGATATATATATCTGGGGGATGGGTGCTGATATATATATCTGGGGGATGGGTGCTGATATATATATCTGGGGGATGGGTGCTGATATATATATCTGGGGGATGGGTGCTGATATATATATCTGGGGGATGGGTGCTGATATATATATCTGGGGTATGGGTGCTGATATATATATCTGGGGTATGGGTGCTGATATATATATCTGGGGTATGGGTGCTGATATATATATCTGGGGTATGGGTGCTGATATATATATCTGGGGTATGGGTGCTGATTACTAGATATTTTTCTGGGGTCAAATGGGTGCCTCGTATATATATATCCTGAAGGTATGGGTGCTTGATATAATACTATCTGGGGGGGTGATGGGTGCTGACTAGAGTGTGAATCACGGCACTTAAAGCAGAATCCAGTACAGGGATAATGGGAGACCCTTAGCAAAAGGACAATGTATGCAGGTGTGGTGTGTAAGGTATTGTGTGTGTGTGTGGCTGTCTATGTGTGTGTGTCGTGTGTGTGTTGTAAGGTATTTATGTGTGTGCATGGCTGTCCAGTTGTTGTGTGTGTTGGTGTGTGTGTTATGTGTATTATGTGTGGTGCAATGGCTGTCCATGTGTGTTGTGTGTTTTTGTGCATGGGGTCTGGCTACCTAGCGTGTGTGTGTTGTGTGTGTGTGTGTGGTGTGTGGGGTGCTTGGTGTGTACCTAGTTGTGTGTGTGTGTGGTGTGTGTGAATGTGTGTGTTTTTGTGTGTGTTTGTGTGTAGCGTGTGTGTGTGGTGTGTGCATGGACTGTGCCTCGTGTGTGGTGTGGTGTGTGACATTGGCTGTCCGTGTGATGTGTGTGTGTGTGCATGGGGTCAGGTAACCTAGCGTGTGTGTGTTGTGTGTGCGCGGCAGTATGTGGTTGTGTTGGCATGTGCGTTGCGTGTGGGGCAGGGTCTGTACCTGGTTTCTGTGTGTGTGTGATGCATGCATGTGTGTGTGTAATTGTGTGTGCAATGTGTGTGTGTGGTTATGTGTGTGTGTACGGGTCTGTACCCAATATGCGTGTGTGTGTCATAGTGTTGTGTGTGTATGTTGTGTGTGTAGGGTCTGGTACCTAGCGTGGGTGTGTTGCAATTGTGTGTGGCGTGTATGTGTGTGTGTAGGGTCTGGTACCTAGCGTGGGTGTGTCACATGCGGTCTGGGTCAGGGGGCTGGAATGTTAATCTCTCTCTAACTCCCCTCTAAGGTGTGGGGTTTTAGGGGGTGTCTGCTCTAAGACGCATGGTTACATCCAATCTACACTACTGGGATTAAGCGGCCCCTTCCCCTGCCACACATTTCACGGGTTAGGAACCCTTCGTAACTCAATGACCACCCGGTCCCTCTGTCAGACTGTGCTGTACTTCCAGTGATCACCCTCATAGACGTGTGCTGCCTAGCCTTCCATGACACTACGCGGGCGTAGACGGTGCTGTACTCACATGACACACTCTCAAGTCAACCCCGCTCGTAGACTGTGCTGTACTGACAGATCAACAACCTAAGCCCGGGGGGGGCGGGGCTTATAGACTGTAGCCTGTATCTCTACATCGAGCGAGCCTCGTAGACTGTCTGTACTCCCACCTGACCACCGCTATAGCTGTGCTTGTACTGAACAGACCACTCCTCATAGAACCCCTCAACTACCGACTGTGCTTGTACTGACAATTCAAGCAACAGAGACCCCTTATAGACTGTGCGTACTCAACGATGACCACCTCATAGACCTTCCTCATAGACGTGCTGTTACTGACATGATCACAACATAGACCCTTATATTGACTGTGCTAGTACTCACATGACCACACCGGGCGAGACCGTGGGCTGTACTGCAAAACATGACCACTCCTCACTAGACCCCTCATAGAGCGGTGATGTAGTCGGACATATCATCAACATAGACACCCTTATTAGACTGTTGCTTGTACTACACATGGAACCAGCCCTGCGTAGACTGTGCTGTACTCGACATGACGCAAGCGCCGCATGAGACTCCTGCATTAGACGCTGTGCGCTTGAGCTGTGACATGATGATTTCTAACACAATACGACTCCCTTAGAGACGGTGCCTGTACTCACAATGGACCACCCGCTGCATGGACCCATGCTGTAGCTCAGCATGACTCACAACTGACATGACCAGCCTCATAGACTGTGCTGTACTCACATGACCACCCTCATAGACTGTGCTGTACTCACATGACCACCCTCATAGACCCCTCATAGACTGTGCTGTACTGACATGATCAACAACATAGACCCCTTATAGACTGTGCTGTACTCACATGACCACCCTCGTAGACTGTGCTGTACTCACATGACCACCCTCATAGACTGTGCTGTACTCACATGACCACCCTCATAGACCCCTCATAGACTGTGCTGTACTGACATGACCATCCTCATAGACCCCTTATAGACTGTGCTGTACTCACATGAACACCCTCATAGACCCCTTATAGACTGTGCTGTGCTCACATGATCACTGAGAAAGATAAGTCTACCTGCTCCTGATCTGGTCCTGATCTGGTGCTATCTGGTCCTGATCTGGTCCTATCTAGTCCTGCTCTGGTCCTATCTGGTCCTGATCTGGTGCTATCTGGTCCTGATCTGGTTCTATCTGGTCCTGATCTGGTCCTGATCTGGTTCTATCTAGTCCTATCCTATCTCCTGATCTGAGCTCTCTGTCTCTGGAGGAACCCAAGTCTCTGTTTGGCTTTCTGGGGCTCCGAGCTGTCAGGATACAGAACCACCAGCCAGAGTGTGTGTGTGTTGTTCTGTTCCAGGGTGAGGTGTGTGTGTGTAGAGGTGTGTGTGTGTGTGTGTAGAGGTGTGTGTGTGTCTGTGTAGTAATTAAGTGCCTGGCATGGTGCTGCACCTGGTGGAGTCTGGCCTACATACACTGTTGTTCTCATCATTAGTCTCTCCTCTCTACCTCTCTCCTTCCTTCCCTCCATCCTTCCCCTACACCCCCTTCTCCCCTCTTCCTCTCTCCTTCCCCCACCCTCTCCTCCCCTCCACCCTCTCCTCTCCCTCCCACTCGCTTTCTTTCTCTCTCAGGTTCTCGTTCCTTTATCATTCTGACGACATATTCCAGATTAAACACCGTGGGAATCTAACAAGCTGCAGAAACACACAGAAACACACAGAAACACACAGATCCCAGTTGAACTGCACCTGCTTCAGCAACAAACACACACAAAGCCCAAACCAGGAAAGACTGGGAGGAGAGGAGAGATGGGAGAGGAGAGATGGGAGAGAGGAGGTGGAAGAGAGATGGGAGAGGAGAGACAGGATGGGAGAGGAGAGATGGGAGAGAGGAGGTGGAAGAGAGATGGGAGAGGAGAGACAGGATGGGAGAGGAGAGATGGGATGGGAGGAAGGAGGTGGAAGAGAGATGGGAGAGGAGAGACAGGATGAAAGAGGAGAGATGGGAGAGGAGAGATGGGAGAGGAGGGATGGGATGGGAGAGAGGAGGTGGAAGAGAGATGGGAGAGGAGAGACAGGATGGGAGAGGAGAGATGGGAGAGATGAGGTGGAAGAGAGATGGGAGAGGAGAGACAGGATGAAGAGGGGATGGGAGAGGAGAGATGGAGAGAGGGATGGGAGAGAGAGAGGTGGAAGAGGAGATGGGAGAGAGACAGGATGAAAGAGAGAGATGGGAGGATGAGATGGAGGGAGGGATGGGATGGGAGAGAGGAGGTGGAAGAGAGATGGGAGAGAAGAGGTGGGAGAGAGAAAACACGTTGAGTCTGCCAGTGTGTGTGAAGCTTGTCAGGGTGGTGGAGATGTGCCAGCTGGGCCTTACTAGGATCTTTCACCCGACAACACACACACACACACACACACATCACGCTCACCACACAGCTATGCTTACTCCAAACACTACGCGGATAACATGCTCTCTCTCTCACTCAACACACTACTCCTGCCTCACGCAAGCCACCACCAACACACACACACAACACACAACACACACACACCAACACACACAACAACACACAACACACCACCACACACTGAGATATGCTTACTCACAAACACTCACCAGGAAACATGCCTACTCTCTCTCTCACACGCACACGCGCACACAAACACAAACACAAACGCACGCCGCGCACACGCCGCACGCAACACACCACACACACACACGTCCCGGATGAGTCGAATACAGCTTTCTCTGAACACAACAGTCAATGATGGGTGCATTGTGTGGCTGACTTAAGTGGGCTTAAGTTTATATCTGGTATGACATGGGGATGAAAGGAAAGGCAGAGGGGAGGAGCTGGAGAGAGGGGGAGGAAGGGACAGGAAGGGGAGAAAGAGGAGAGAAGGATTTCTGAAAACACTTTTGAGAGGCAGCTTATTAACCATTGTAGTCAGTCACAATGAGTAAGCATGTTCCAACACAGACTCACCTTGTGCCACACTTGTATAGTGCTATGGAGTTACAATGAGCACACACAGTCATATGTGCTTGGTTCTTGTTTCTCGCTCAGCAACAAGGTCAGAGGACTGGCAGGGGAGCTGCCGCAGAGAAGATTCTCTGCTGTTCCCTGCCTCTCTCAAGCACACACAACAAAAAATTATATACCCACCACACACACACACACACACACACCACACAACACTACACAACACAACACAACACAAAACAACACAACACACAACACAAAACACAACACAAAACACAAGTACCAACAACAACAGATACCACCACACAGATCCCACACTGACACACCAATACACCAACACACACACACTTATCCACACAGACGTGTGTGTGAAGCTTGTCAGGGTGGTGGAGATGTGCCAGCTGGGCCTTACTAGGATCCTGTTACACACACACACACACACACACACACACACACCTGGAGATATGCTTACTCACAAACACTCACCAGGAAACATGCCTACGCTCTCTCTCACACGCACGCACGCGCACACGCACACACGCACGCACGCGCACACGCGCGCACGCGCGCACACACACACACACACACACGTCCCCAGGATGAGAAGAACTACAGCTTCTCTGAACACAACAGTCAATGATGGGTGCATTGTGTGGCTGACTTAAGTGGGCTTAAGTTTATATCTGGTATGACATGGGGATGAAAGGAAAGGAAGAGGGGGGAGGAGATGGGAGAGAGGGGGGAGGAAAGGGACAGGAAGGGGGAGAAAGAGGAGAGAAGGATTTCTGAAAACACTTTTGAGAGGCAGCTTATTAACCATTGTAGTCAGTCACAATGAGTAAGCATGTTCCAACACAGACTCACCTTGTGCCACACTTGTATAGTGCTATGGAGTTACAATGAGCACACACAGTCATATGTGCTTGGTTCTTGTTTCTCGCTCAGCAACAAGGTCAGAGGACTGGCAGGGGAGCTGCCCTGCAGAGAAGATCTCTGCTGTCTCCCTGCCCTCCCTCTCAAGCACACACACACACACACACACACTTATATACACACACACACACACAGATACACACACACACACTTATACACACACACACTTATACACACACACACACACACACAGATACACACACACACAGATACACACACATTCACTTACACACACACACACACACACACAAAAACACTTACACACATACATACACACACACTTACACACACATACACTTACACACACTTACACACACACACGACAAAAACATTTTTCCTCCTAGGAATGTTGGCCTCTGACCGACATTCTTGTAGATAATCTGCCCAGAGCCACTTAAGAACATCGTTATCGTCACCACGGTAACGTCACCACGGTAACGGATGCGTTAAAACACCGTTAGTGATTCCAGAGTCTTAGTCCACACGACTGTGCAGGAAGGGCACACTGGCAGCAAGAGGGAACACCCTAGATCAGTGATAACAGACTAATGATTAACCTTGTCATCATTGTTACCTGGGAGGGCGGAGCTTAGCGTGTGAAGGACCCTGTACCTGATGATGCTTGTTTAACCAGCAGGTGGCGCTGTCATCCCAGTCAGTCGATGCTGAACGTACAGGTCTTGATTCGTACCCTGTGTAACTGGGAACAAGGTGTAACTTCAATTTGGACCCAGAACGAAAGCTTTAACCCTCGTACTCTGTTCACATTCTGCAGCTCACTCAGTCCGTACGTTCAAAAAGGTCCCACCTTCAACCATGAATAAAGCAGGATCATTATATTTGGACCCTGTACCATTTTGATATGTGCTGCACATGAATCTGAAAGACTTCGTTTTGGCAACGTTCAAGGACATACAATCTATACATGTCATTGTGTGTGTGTGTTTGTGTGTGCATAAAACATAGTTTCAAGTCATTGTGTGTGTGTTTGTGTGTGCATAAAACATTGTTTCAGGTCATTGTGTGTGTGTGTGTGTGTGTTTGTGTGTGCATAAAACATTGTTTCAGGTCATTGTGTGTGTGTGTGTGTGTGTGTGTGTGTGTGTATGCGTGTGTGTGTATATATGCGTGTGTGTGCAAGGGTGTGCGCGTATGTGTGTGTGTGCATTAAACATAGTTTCGGGTTGTTGTGTGTGTGTGTGTGTGTGTGTATATATGTATGTGTGTGTGTGTGTATATGTATGTGTGTGTGTGTGTATGTGCGTGTGTGCGTATGTGTGTGCATTAAACAGTTTTTGGTTGTTGTGTATGTGTGTGTGTGTGTATATGTATGTGTGTGTGTGCATTAAACATAGTTTCGGGTTGTTGTGTGTGTGTGTGTGTGTGTGTGTGTGTGTATGTGTACATGTATGTGTGTGTGTGCATTAAACATAGTTTCGGGTTGTTGTGTGTGTGTGTGTGCGTGTATGTGTGTGTGTGTATGTGTGTGTGTGTGTGTGTGCGCGTGTATGTGTGTGTGTATGTGTGTATGTGTGTGTGTATGTGTGTGTATGTGTGTGTGTGTGCACGTGTGTGTGTGTGTGCGTGTATGTGTGTATGTGTATGTGTGTGTATGTGTGTGTGTCCATGTGTGTGTGTGCGCATGTGCGTGTGTGCATGTGTGTGCGTGTGTGTGTGCGTGTATGTATGTGTATGTGTGTGTGTGTGTGTGTTTGCGTGTGTGTGTATGTGTGTGTGTGTGTGTGTGTGTGTGTGTGTGTGTGTGTATGTGTGTGTGTGTGTGTGTGTGTATGTGTGTGTGTGTGTGTGTGCATTAAACATAGTTTCGGGTCATTCCGGTCCCCGAACAGCACACAAGGGTTAAACGTTTTTCTATAACTAAGTGATTGGTTAATCTTTCAAGGAAATGAAATGGAAACTGATGTAACCATAATGTACTGCAGTCAGCAAATCTGGGAAAAACTCATTATGCACCAGACAAATATGTTGTCATCTTTTACACTTCAAACGGTGATAGAATCATAAATATCTTCAGGTAGGACATTGGTTCTCTTCTTGAGTTTTCCTGGTCATACATGTTCAGACAACATTCAGTGTTCCTCTCTCTAACCAGACTCAATCCAAGACACCAATGTCTTTTATGACTTTTGCCGCCACCAAGTGGCCAAAGACCTAAATTACAAGTAAACTTGTATCCTGTGTACGCAAGCTAACATTCAACATATTTACTTACCATTATTACACTTAACATTATTCCCAGCCCTGTCACAGTGTGTGTGTGTCTGTGTGTTTGTGTCTGTGTGTCTGAATGTCTGTGTGTCTCTGTGTGTTTGTGTCTGTGTGTATGAGTATCTGTGTGTCTGTGTCTGTGTGTCTAAGTGTCTCTGTGTGTGTGTGTCTCTGTGTCTGAGTGTCTGTGTGTCTAAGTGTCTCTGTGTGTGTGTGTGTCTGTGTGTCTAAGTGTCTGTGTGTCTGTGTGTCTGTGTGTCTAAGTGTCTCTGTGTGTGTGTCTCTGTGTCTGTGTGTTTGTGTGTCTAAGTGTCTGTGTGTGTGTGTGTCTGTGTGTCTAAGTGTCTCTGTGTGTGTGTGTCTCTGTGTCTGTGTGTCTGTGTGTCTAAGTGTCTCTGTGTGTGTGTGTGTGTGTCTGTGTGTCTAAGTGTCTCTGTGTGTCTCTGTGTGAGTGTGTCTGTGTGTCTAAGTGTCTGTGTGTGTGTGTGCCTCTGTGTGAGTGTGTCTGTGTGTCTAAGTGTCTCTGTGTCTGTGTGTCTAAGTGTCTCTGTGTGTGTGTCTAAGTGTCTCTGTGACTGTGTGTCTAAGTGTCTCTGTGTGTGTCTGTGTGTCTAAGTGTCTCTGTGTGTGTGTCTGTGTGTGTGTGTCTGTGTGTCTAAGTGTCTCTGTGTGTGTGTGTGTCTGTGTGTCTAAGTGTCTCTGTGTGTGTGTGTGTCTGTGTGTCTAAGTGTCTCTGTGTGTGTGTCTGTGTGTGTGTGTCTGTGTGTCTAAGTGTATCTGTGTGTGTGTCTGTGTGTCTAAGTGTCTGTGTGTGTGTGTGTGTCTGTGTGTCTAAGTGTCTCTGTGTGTGTGTCTGTGTGTGTGTGTGTGTGTGTCTAAGTGTCTCTGTGTGTGTGTCTGTGTGTCTAAGTGTCTCTGTGTGTGTGTCTGTGTGTGTGTGTCTGTGTGTCTAAGTGTCTCTGTGTGTGTGTGTTTGTGTGTCTAAGTGTCTCTGTGTGTGTGTCTCTGTGTCTGAGTGTCTGTGTGTGTCTGTGTGTGTGTGTCTGAGTGTCTGTGTGTGTGAGTGTTGTAACCCACTTTAAGGTGCTTCCAGCCTCCAGTCTCTAACAGCTTGTCAGCCAGGTTTAGAGACAGAGCACTGAAAACACATCTACCATGCAAATCTCAACAGATCACCTCCCTCCCCCACCTTAAGCAAACACACTTTCAGCCATGTGTCAACTGTTGGGGTGGAGATGGGGGGGACTGAGGGGGGGACTGAGGGGGGATGGGGGGGACTGAGGGGGGACTGAGGGGGTTGCATGTTTGGGTTTGGGGATCTTGGCAAGTGTGGGGTACTGAGTTGGGCTGAGGGGGGAGTGGCAGATCTTTCTTGATATGTGAAAAGTATCGCTTCTCCTTCTTCTGGATCTATTAAACTCCATATAATGTGAGCGGTCTGGAGATCAGAAAGGAACATAATTGAGGAAAAGATGGCGTCTGTGGGGGAGGTCGTCCCAAGCACAGTTTACTGTCGTAACTCACTTAGAGCATGGAATGTGCTACTAGAGAAGCATATTTCTGAGATCCGGTCGCCAAGCAGCAGCTCTACCACAAAGGTCAGACAGGGAGCACTGGCTGTGAGGCTAGGAGGGAGTAGGGGGGAGGGAGGAGTGGGGGGGAGGGGGAGTAAGGGGAGGAGTAAGGGGGGAGGAGAGTGGGGGGAGTAGGGGGAGGGGTAGAAGGGGGGGGGAGAGTAGGGAGTAGGGGGAGTGGGGGGGGGGAGTCGGAGGGTGGGAGAGTGGGAGGGAGGGGTAGAAGGGGGGAGGAGAGTAGGGAGTTAGGGGGAGTGGTCCAGTGGCAGGTCTGTGGCGTCCGCCTGTGAGGCTGGGGGCCACGTCGGAGGCTGGAGGGCCACATGCACCAGGCTGGCCTGTATACCTAGTGTGCTAAGAATCTCGTGTGGTTTCATCTCTTCTGGAAACGTAATTGTGACCTGCATTAACATGGTGTTCATACAGACATTCAAGATAAATCTCAGACGTCTGGAGAACAAGGCCACTCATGTGTGTGGTGTAAGAACGCACGCATAAGGGTGGAGACAGGTGAACGGTTGCTGAGCAGGCGTTATAGGCGAGTCCCAGGGGTTGCTGGGAGAGGCCGTCGCTAGAGTGTCCAATGGACATTAGGTGTGTTATTAACCATCTTAGAAAACACTCCAAACTGCAGGTGTTTTGTGTAGAGAGAGGAGGAGAGGGGGGGGGTTAGAGAGAGGGGCGAAATGATTGTAGTGCAAGAGGGGGAGGAGAGAAGAGGAGAGGGGAAGGAGAGAAGAGGAGGAAGGAGAGAAGAGGAGAGGGGGAAGGAGAGGGGAAGGAGCGAAGAGGAGAGGGGGAGGAGAGAAGAGGAGAGGGGGAGGACGAGAAAGAGGAGGATGGGGAAGGTAGTATGAGGAGGGAAGGATGGAGAGATAGAGGAGAGGGGGAGGAGCGAAGGAGGAGAGGAGGAAGGAAGAGGAGAGGAGGAAGGAGAGAAGAGGAGAGGAAGGGAGAAAGAGGAGAGGGGAAATGGAAGAGGAGAGGAGAGGGGGAGGAGAGAAGAGGAGAGGGGAAGGAGAGAAGAGGATGAGGTGGGAAGGAAAAGAGGAGAGAGGAGAGGGGGAGGAGAGAAGAAGAGAAGGAAAGAGAAGAAGAGAGGAACAGGGGGAAGGAGAGAAGAGGTAGCAAGGACAGGAAGAGGAGAGGGGAAGAGAGAAGAGGAGAGGGGGAGGGAGAAGAGGGAGGGGAAGGAGAAAGAGGGGAAGGAGAGAAGAGGAGAGGGGAAGGGAGAAGAGGAGAAGGAAAGGAGAGGAGACGGGAAGGAGAGCACTGAGGAGAGGGGGCAGGAAGAGATAGGTAGGGAAGGGAGGGGGAAGAGCTAGGAGTGGGGGAAAGAGCGAAAAGAGGGGAAGGAAAGGAAGAAGAGGATGAGGGAAGGAGAGAAGAGGAAGAGGGGAAGGAGAGAATAGGGGGAGGAGGGAGGAGAGGGCAAACGGAGAGAAGAGGGGGAGGAGAGTAGAGGAGTAGGGGGAAAGGAGAGGAAGAGGAGGAAAGGAGAGAAGACAGGAGAGTGGGGGAAGGAGAGGGGAAGGAGCGAAGAGGAGAGGGGAGGAGAGAAGAGGAGAGGGGGAGGAGAGAAGATGAGAGGGGAAGGAGGAAGGGTAGAGGGGAAGGAGAGAAGAGGAGAGGGGAGGAGCGAAGAGGGAGAGGAGGAAAGGAGAGGAGAGGAGCAGAAGAGAGAAGAGGAGAGGGGAAAGAGAGAAGAGGAGAGGGGAAGGAGAGGAGAGGAAGAGGGGGGAGGAGAGAAGAGAGAGAAGGGGAAGGAGAAGAAGAGGAGAGGGGGGAAGGAAGAGGACAAAGAGGGAGGGGGAGGAGAGAAGAGGAGAAGGAAAGGAGAGAAACGAAAGGAGAGAGGGGAAGGGAGAGCCAGAGGAGAGGTAAAGAGAGAGAGAGAGGGGAAGAGAAAGAAAGAGGAGAGGGGGAGGAGAGAATGAGGAGAGGGGGAAAGGAAGAGAGGGGGAAGGATGAGAAGAGGAGAGGGAGAAGGAAGAGAAGAGGAGAAGGAAAAGGAGAGGAAGAAACGGGGAAGGGAGAAGAGGAGAGGGGGAGGAGAGAAGAGGAGAGGAGGGAAGGCGAGAAGAGGAGTGGGGGAAAGAGAGAAGGGGGAAGGAGAGAAACTGAGGAGAGGGGAAGGAGAGAGAGGAGAAGGGGAAGGAGAGAAGAGGAAGAGGGCCAAGGGAAGAGAAAGAGGGGAGGAGAGAAGAGCAGAAAGGGAAGGAGAGAAGAAGGAGAGGGCACTAGGAGTAGAAGAGGAGAGCGGGAGAACGTGAGAGAGAGGAGTGGGGAAATAGAGAAGGGGAGATGAGACAGTAATGAGGAGTGTGGGGAAGGGGAGGAGGAAGAGAGAGGGGGAAGGACAAGAATAAAACATAGCAGTGACGAGTGTGGGTAGAAAAGAGGTTGCAGAGCAGGGCAGTAGAAAGAATGGGGACATATGAGGGGACAGAGAGACAGACAGAGGGTGGACAGAGAGACAGACAGGCGCAGAAGAGAAACTAGAGAGTAACAGAGAGAGACCAGCAGAGTCAGTAGAGGTACCTGTGTTCTACCAACATGTCCTTTGTGTTCTGTACCAACTAATGGGATGTGATGTTTCTATTGGCCAATAGGTGTCTGAGGATTTCCCTGAGGGTGGGGGATGGGGGAAAAGGGAGAGGAGAAGGGAAGAGAAAGAGGAGAGTAAGAGAAAGGGAAACATGGACACATGGAAAGGGAGAAAGAGAGGAAAGAGAGAAAAAGAGAGACAGGGAGAGGGAGAGGGAGAGGGGGAGGTAGAGGAGTGAGAGGCGGAGAGCGGAGAGGGGGATAGGGGGAGGTAGAGGAGGAGGTAGAGGAGGGTTGACTGTTTTGGGTTACTGCACCCAGGTTTATGAGAAATGAGATCAGAAACATGTTCTTCTGGGTTCCACAGAGAGCAGACCAGAATTATCTCACTCCCCTATTCCCTCCGCTACTCTCTCTACTTTCCCCCTCTCCCCCACCTTCTCTCCCACTCTTCTAGCTCTCCCTCCCCTACTCTCCTCCCATTCTCCTACGGTACTTTCTTCCCCACTCGTTCTTCTCCCCCCTACTAATACTCTCTAACTCAGTCATTCCCTACCCTACTCTCCTCCGGAATCGTCGCCCTCAATTCCTCTACATAGTCCTTCTCGTCTCCCTCCGCACCGATCTATCGTCTGCTCCCCCTACTCCTTCGGGCCTCCCGTACCCCTCACGAGATCTCCTCGCCCGAAACCTAGCTATCCTCCATCCTTCCACCACTCCCCCCCCCCTATTTTGCTTGTGATTGTTTGACTGTTTGTCCTCAACAAATACACAGTTAATACTCAAGCCTGTTACATGTCATTTACATGTACTCATAGAACTAGTTGCGGACCGTCCACCCACTCAATGACTGGTTCTAGTGGTGATGACATCAACAACGTAGTTAACCAAGGGAGTGTAACAGAACGCTGGGTGGTTAACCAGGGCCAGGTCTCTGTGTGTACAGGAACAACCATCACCAAGCGGTGCACTTTGAGAGAGAGACCATAAATGCCTGGCCAGAGGGTAAACGCTTTCCTGACCTGGATTTGCTTCCCTGGGAAGCACTTTGTGACAGGACTGCGATCTACTTGTGCCTGTGGGTGTCCGGACTCTGGTGACTAGAGCGTAGTGTAACTTTTGGGAGGGTGAACCAGTATCATATGTAACACGGTAGAGTCATGAAGTTACTAGCCTGTCTAAGAATGGTCCCTGGAGGGCAATCGTGACACTCTTGGTGCACACGTACGCGGGCGCACGCAACACGCACACATCCACCGCACACCGCACGCACGCACACACACACACACACGTACACCGTGTAGTAACCATGCGATGTTCCAGACTCGGATGTCAGCGTGACAGAGATTAAGGAAAACAGAACGTGGAGAGGAAGGAAGGAGAGACGACAATAAGGCAGAAAAAGAGAGACAGAGGGGGAGACATGATCGGGGGAGACAGACGGGGAAAGACAGAGGGGGAGACAGAGGGGGAGAAGAGGGGGAGACAGAGGGGAGACAGAAGGGTGTTGAAGAAAGAGGGGGAAAAGGGGGAGACAGAGGGGGAGGACAGAGGGGACAGAGGGGAGACAGAGGGGGAGAAAGAGGGGGAGACGAGGGAGAAAGAGGGGGAGAATAGAGGGGGGAAAGAGAGAGGGAGAATATGATGGGGGGGACAGGGGGGGGCCATCAGAGATGTGATTCTGAATAATAAGGAAGAGAACGATAGAGAACAGGGAGATCACGAGAGTATCAGAAAATAGATAGACAGGTACATAGACAGACAGGTACATAGACAGACAGGTACATGGACAGACAGATCTAATAAAGAAGAAAGGAACGATGGTCCGTTTCCTCGCAGTAAAAACCCAGCTTCTCGTACAGACCGCTAGCTCAGTAAGTTAGACGTCACCTAGTCTCTCAGGGTTAAAAGTTCGCACATGGGAGGGATGAAAGAGAGGACGAAAGATATTACGCACATTGTGACACGATGCGATGGTCTGATTCCTTTGTCGTTATGTGAGATATGCTGTTGCGCTCTGCTGAGCGTTGGCCGGGGGAAGGCGCCCTAGGTGTCTAGGAGAATGGAGGTAAGAGAGGAGGAGGGGGAGGAAGAGGACTGTAGGAAGGAGAAGGGGGAGGAGGAGGAGAGGGGCAAGGAGCCAGAAGAAGGCAGGGGTGGGATCTGGCAAAGGAGAGGGCGGGATGATGGAGAAGGGGGGAGGAGGAGAAGGGGGGGAGAGAGGGAGACATGGAAAGACAGTGGGAGAGATGGGAAGGGGGATGGGGGGAAGTTGGGGAGAGATGGGAAGGGGGTGAGGAGGGAGAGGGGTAGAGGAAGGAGAAAGAGATAGAGATAGATAGGGCGGGAGTCAACGACCAGACATAGCGAGACTAGGATTAGAGAAAACGGGGGAGTAGTTGAGTACTTTGAGTATAACGGCCACACCCCCCCCCACACACACACGCATGCACACGCACACACACACACAGTTTCAGGGTGTTAAACTGATCATTCTGTCAGTTCCCAGCTCCCCAGAGTGCTGACTTCAACATGACTGGACAGTGTTCAAGTGCTCCATGATGTTGCAGGGTCCTGTACAGGATCTGTGCTGAGTGCTGGGCGCACGGAGACAGACAGACAGACAGACAGACACACAGAGACACAGATAGACAGACAGACAGACAGACACACAGAGACAGACAGACAGAGACCGACAGACAGACACACAGAGACAGACAGACAGACAGACACACAGAGACAGACAGACAGACAGACACACAGAGACACAGATAGCCAGACAGACAGACAGACAGACAGACAGAGACAGACAGACAGACACACAGAGACAGACAGACAGACACACAGACACAGATAGACAGACAGACAGACACACAGAGACAGACAGACAGACAGACACACAGAGACAGACAGACAGACAGAGACACAGATAGACAGACACACAGAGACAGACAGACAGACAGACAGACAGACACACAGAGACAGACAGACAGACACACAGAGACCGACAGACAGACAGACAGACAGACAGACAGACAGACACACAGAGACAGACAGACACACAGAGACAGACACACAGAGACAGACAGACAGACAGACACACAGAGACAGACAGACAGACACACAGAGACAGACAGACAGACACACAGAGACAGACAGACAGACAGACAGACAGACAGACAGACACACAGAGACAGACAGACAGACACACAGAGACTGTCTCTCTCCTTGGGGTGCCTCTGGTGGAATGACAATTTGGGAGTTTGGGGTTCTCAAGCCCTGAATACACTCTAACCACCTCTCTGAAGACAGACACACACACACACACACACACAGACACACACAGACACACACAGAGACACACACACACACACAGACACACACACACACACAGACACACACAGACACACACAGACACACACACAGACACACACACAGACACACACAGACACACACACACACACAGACACATGCAGACACACACGCACACACACACACAGCGCCATATCATGTCTTAGCGACTGTGCCAGGAAGGGAGGAATGTTTCGAACGTACGGACATCTTTGATAAATCACAGACTCAGGGTTTTTTTTCTCTCCACAGCTCTTGGGACTTCAGCAGAGAGAATAATATACGGCACAGTGTTCAGCTGCGATTTACTTTGGTACGAGTTACGTAAGAGAGGAGCCAGATATTAGTACTGGCTCTGCTGTCCTGCTCCTGTGTGGATTGTCTTTTCAGTCCAGGTCCCTGTGGTTTGAAGAGCACATCTCTTAACCTCCCAGATCATGAAGCTCTGTGTTCAGCTCAAGGTGGCCGTGTCGTGTTCATTCAGCAGACCATTCTTCCAAAGGACAGAATTTATCTGCAGTCAAACGCTGCATTCACTGAACAGCAACCATCAACAGGGTAACTGGAAACATACAGAACTTCGGAAGCACGAAACCACAAGTGTAGGAAGAGAGGAGAAGGAGGGGAGGGAAAGAGGGGGAGAGAGGAGGGGAGGAGGAGAGGGAGGGGAGGGTAGGAAGAGGGGATGGCAGGAAGAGAGGAGGAGGGGAAGAAGAGAGAAAGAGTGGAGGAAGAGAGGAGAAAGAGGGGAGGAAGAAAGAAAAGGGGGAGGAAGAGAGGGGGAGAAAGGATGACAAGAGGAGGGGAGAAAGAGAGGGGGAGGAGGAGAGGAAGAGAGCAGAAGGAAGGGAGGAAGGGATGGCAGGAAGAGAGGAGGAGGGGAGGAAGTGAGGAGAAGGAAAGGAGGAAGAGAGAAGGAAGGGAGGGAGGGAGAGAGAAGGAGGGGAGGAAGAGGGGGTGGCAGGAAGAGAGGAGGGGAGGTAGAGGGGATGGCAGGAAGAGAAGAAAAGGAAGAAAGGAAGAGAGGAGAAGGAGGGGAGGAAGAGAGGAGAAGGAGGGGAGGAAGAGAATGGTACAGTGTTGTTTAGGCTCATCTGGATCCATTTTATCCTAAAATAAACTGTGTCCACTTTTTATCCTTAGGGGGAGTTAGATCCATTTCATCCATCAGGAACTACTACTACCTCTATCCTGTGATTTATACTAAATGTTTACTCAATTAAAAGCAAAAGAACGGTGGTTTTATGGGGCGACTTGTGGTTTTAGAAAACCCTCAGAGGCGAAAATCAAATGACCACCACAACCTCTCCTAAGTCCATGCTGTTTGAAGCTTAGCAGCAGAGCTACATATTGAACCATGTGTGGAGAGGAAGGGAGAGGGAGGGAGAGGAAGAGGGAGGGAGAGGAAGAGGGAGGGAGAGAGAGAGAGGACGGGAGAGGGCGGGCGAGAGAGGGAGGGAGAGGAAAGGAGAGGATGAGAGAGGGCGGGCGAGGGAGGGAGGGAGAGGGAGGGAGAGGGCGAGAGAGGGCGGGAGAGGGCGAGAGAGGGAGGGAGGGAGAGGACGAGAGAGGAAGAGAGGGAGAGGACGAGAGAGGGAGAGGGAGGGAGAGGGCGAGAGAGGAAGGGAGGGCAGGAGAGGGAGGACAGTGATGGACAGATGTATTTTTTTGCTGATTTAGTTTTTTCCTCAGGAACGAAATAATCTTGTCAATCTCCAGACCATATGGTTTGATCTGCTGAGTGAGAGGTCTTCACTATCCCTCTGATCACACACCTCTGCTCACACCTCAAAACACCTCAACACACACACACACACCTCTCCTCACACCTGAACACACACACACACACACACCTCTCCTCACACCTCAACACACACACACACACACCTCTGCTCACACCTCAACACACCTCAACACACCTAAACACACACACACACACACACCTCTGCTCACACCTCAACACACACACACACACCTCTGCTCACACCTCAACACACACACCTCTGCTCACACCTAAACACACACACCTGTTCTCGGAACCCCAGCAGAGAATCTCTACCACACCTAGCAACCAGCAGCGTGCCAGACAGCTAGCGCTAACTAGCGTTAGCGCTCATAGCGCACACACCCACACCCCCCCCTCCCCACACACACACACACACCCACATGTTTATCATGATAGCTTTAGCAGCGTCCAACACCAGTGGGCGGTCTGATGTGTACAGAGAGGGTGCATGGATCAAACGATGCCAAACGAACACGTCCTAAGATAGCCTGCGTGGCTAGCAACATCTTCCATAACATAATCTCCCTCAAGACAAAACAACTTTGCAAATAGACGTCTTAATCACAAGCTAGTCCTTGTTTGTCAGGCTGGCATGTGATTTTAAATCAGACTAATATGTTGGAGCACAGTGAACCATTAAGTATGTTTGGCTACTCCAAACACTTGGACTGCAGCAGGACATAACCTGATCCAGCCCTGCTGTTGGAGCTGCATCAGACCCTGGCTGCCATGACGACCCTGCTGACGACACGAGGCTGTTGTTGTTGTCTATGGAGGTAACAGTGCTCGCACACACACACACATGCACGGACACACACACACACACACACACATGCACAGACAGACAGACGCGCACGCACGCACGGACACACACACGCATAGGCACACGAACACACACACACACACGGACACACGTACGCACAGGCGCACACGCACGAACACACACGTATGCACAGGCACACACACACGGTCTGTGGGTGGAAAGGGACCTACAACTAATGCAAGGAGCAACATCTACATCTCACCTTCAAGACAACTGTAACAATGTAAAAGATGCAAAAGAAGCAAAACTTCTTGCTGTTCAGAGTGCGAACATCTAGCGAACATCTAGCGAACATCTAGCTAACATCTAGCGAACATCTAGAGAACATCTAGAGAACATCTAGCGAACATCTAGAGAACATCTAGCGAACATCTAGAGAACATCTAGCGAACATCTAGAGAACATCTAGCGAACATCTAGCGAACATCTAGCGAACATCTAGCGAACATCTAGCGAGCCCCCCGGCCCTCCCCAGGGCAGGAAGTAAGTGGTGGGTGAGGTGGCGAGGTGCATCGACTCGTGCCCTGGGTATCTCTCACCCATGACAGGAGCGCTGAGCCGTCCAGCCCCAACAGAGAGGCCTTGTCTGGGCTAAACCTCTTTCCAGGTGGGGGGTGGGGTGTGAGACGGACCAGACACACACTTCTCTGACCTCTCTCCCTCTCACACAAACAGGAGCCATGCAGGGAGCTGACCCCGAGAGGGCAAAGGTCAGGGAGGTGAGCAGACGACAGACAGCTGCTGACGGCGTGGTGAGGGCGTGGCTTGGCGAGGGCGTGGCTTGGCGAGGGCGTGGCTTGGCGAGGGCGTGGCTTGGCGAGGGCGTGGCTTGGTTTGGCGAGGGCTTGGCGAGGGCGTGGCTTGGCGAGGGCGTGGCTTGGCGAGGGCGCGGCTTGGTGAGGGCGTGGCTTGGCGGGGGCGTAGTTTGTTCCCCCCATGTACCCCCTCTCAACGGGGTCACACCTGACAATACGGAGAGCATATCCATGTCTCAACACACACACTGAGAACACACACACACTGAGAACACTAAGAACACACACACACTGAGAACACACACACACACACACACTGAGAACACACACACACACACACACACTGAGAACACACACACAGAACACTCGCTCACACACACACACACACCTACACAGACAGAACACTTGCTCACACACACACACACACACACCTACACAGACAGAACACTCGCTCTCACAGACAGACAGAACACTCGCTCTCTCTCACACACACACACACACACACACACACACACACACACACACACACAGAGAACACTCTCACGCACACACACACACAGACAGACAGACAGAACACTCGCTCACACACACACAAACACACACAGAGAGAACACACACACACACCTTAAATGACCTTACATGAACACGCTTGCGCACATGGAGACACACATCATACATTGACTCAAAGGTGCACTTACATCAATTCTACCACAAACATAACCACCAGGTATCTGCTGACACAGCTGGTTTAACTGTATAATCAGTGTGCACACGTGTGTGTGTGTGGGCGTGTGTGTGTGGGTGCGTGTGTGTGTGTGTTCCAAGCAAGACTCAGTCTGAAGATCGGCCCCTGCGAGGATAAAGATGTCAAATCCTCTTTGTGTACAAGTAGGCACACACACAAACAAATAATGTAAACATCAGACCCATCTATCCACTGCAGTGGAGAACAGACCGGAAAACAGGGGTACACAAGCTGGTGCTCGTTATAGACTCTACTGCCCTGATGCAGCCTCTCTCATCCCTGCTCTGTCTGTTCTAGATCAGGTTCTATGATTCTATTCACATTGCTGCTGTGTGTTCCTGCTCCCTTTAGAGCAGCAATGCCCATTGTAACTGTGCTTTCTTCCTGTGTTCTATGTTTCAGGTTGCTTAAACCTAACAGGTGTCCTGGTCCTCGAGGGCCGCTGTCCTGAAGGTTTTATATGTTTCCCTGCTATAGCACACCTGATTCATTCACTCGCACGCGCACGCACGCACGCACGCACGCACGCACGCACGCACGCACGCACGCACGCACGCACGCACGCACGCACGCACGCACGCACGCACACACACACACACACACACACACACACACACACCAGTGCTGTACTATGGGAGGAGAATATTAGCTAACTCACACCACACACGAACGCACACACACGCACGCACACATGCACCACTGTTCTCTCAAACCTACAAAAGCAGAGAGCCAGATGTCAGACAAACAAAGTATTTCAAAACGTCGTCATGACGACTGCTTGACACTGACTGAGGTCTGGCACCGTCTTCAGATAAAGCAGCTCAGTGGTTAGAGCACATCACTGGACATCTAGAGGTTGCCGGTTCAATTCCCCCTCTTGCCAGTTGCTTTTTTACATCTAAGGGCCACATCGGTCATGAAACGCGCTTGAAGCAGTCCGTCATCTGGAGACGCTCAGAGCCAACGCAAGTCATCTCCCAACAGGAAATGACTCATCTTCCAACAGGAAATGAGGCAGCGTCCAACAGAAGCAGCCAGTGAGCTATCCCATCAGAAAGATTCAATAGATCCAGTGTTCTCTCCTCCTCAAGAGACACCACCTCTTAGACACGTCAACACAAGCACTCACGCACGCGTTGACACAAACAAACACACACACACACCAATATAATACACACTTATACAAGCGCACAAACACACAGGCCACAAGCACAAACTAGCCCATATCCAAGTCGCTGATTCAGAGCAAGCCATGATTCCTTCCTAATATAAAGACTCCTATTATGTTACAAGGATGATGACACTGCAGTTGGCTTCTACATGTGTAGGCTAACACTCAAGTCACGCTCTCTCTGTAACAGGAACACCTTATACTGAAACCTGAGTTAAAACTCTCACCTTATACTGAAACCTGAGGTAAAATTCTCACCTTATACTGAAACCTGAGGTAAAATTCTCACCTTATACTGAAACCTGAGGTAAAAGTCTCACCTTATACTAAAACCTGAGGTAAAAGTCTCACCTTATACTGAAACCTGAGTTAAAACTCTCACACTGCTGACATTTGACCTGCTGAAAGGGTGTGTATGTGTGTGCGAGGGAGAGAGAGACAAATGGACAGAAAGACGCAGAGATAGAGGGAGACTGACAGAGAGAGAGAGAGATGAAAAGGAGAGAGAGACAGAGAGGAGAGAAAGAGACAGAGACACAGATAGAAAGAGAGACAGAGAGAGACACAGACAGAGAGACAGAGAGAGAGAAACAGAGAGAGAAACAGAGAGAGACACAGAGGAGAGAGACAGACAGAGAGACAAAGAGAGAGAAAAACAGAGAGAGACACAGAGGAGAGAGACAGAGACACAGATAGAAAGAGATACAAAGAGAGAGAGAAACAGAGAGAGACACAGACAGAGAAACAGAGAGAGACACAGAGGAGAGAGACAGACAGAGAGACAGAGAGAGAGAAACAGAGAGAGACAGAGGAGAGAGACAGACAGAGAGACAGAGAGAGAGAAACAGAGAGAGACACAGAGGAGAGAGACAAAGAGAGAGAGAAACAGAGAGAGACACAGAGGAGAGAGACAAAGAGAGAGAGAAACAGAGAGAGACACAGAGGAGAGAGAAACAGAGACACAGAGGAGAGAGAAACAGAGAGACACAGAGGAGAGACACAGAGGAGAGAAACAGAGAGAGACACAGAGAAGAGAGAAACAGAGAGAGACACAGAGGAGAGAGACAGACAGAGAGACAGACAGACAGAGAGAGAAACAGAGAGAGACACAGAGGAGAGAGACACAGAGGAGAGAGACAGACAGAGAGACAAAGAGAGAGAGAGAAACAGAGAGAGACACAGAGGAGAGAGAAACAGAGAGAGACACAGAGGAGAGAGAAACAGAGAGAGACACAGAGGAGAGAGAAACAGAGAGAAACAGAGGAGAGAGACAAAGAGAGAGACACAGACAGAGAGACAAAGAGAGAGAGAAAGAGAGAGAGACACAGAGAAGAGAGACAGAGAGAGACACAGACAGAGAGACAAAGAGAGAGAGAGAAACAGAGAGAGACACAGACAGAGAGACAAAGAGAGAGAGAAACAGAGAGAGACACAGAGGAGAGAGACAGAGAGAGAGACACAGAGGAGAGAGACAGACAGAGAGACAGAGAGAGAGAAACAGAGAGACACAGAGAAGAGAGACACAGAGAAGAGAGACACAGAGAAGAGAGACAGAGATGGTGTGCAGCTGTGACTGTCACCAGCATGTGTCAGTGATATAGGACAGCTCTCTCTCTCTCTCCCCCCTCTCTCTCCCCCCTCTCTCTCTCTCTCCGCCCCTCTC
>BROE01000005.1:871204-938978 GCA_036571765.1 Plecoglossus altivelis | reverse complement strand
TAAGGACAGCCTCTCTCTCTCTCTCCCCCTCATCTTCCGCCCCTCTTCTCTCTCTCTCCGCCCTCTCTCTCTCCATCCCCCCCCCCTCCTCCCTCTCCCTCTCCCCCCCCTCCCTCTGCTCCCTCTCCCTCCCTCTTCTCTCTCCCTCCTTCCCTCTCTCTCCCCCTCTCCCTCCCTCCCTCTCCCTCTCTCCCTCCCTCCCTCTCTTCTCTTTCCCCCCTCTCCTCTCTCTCCTTCCCCCCTCTCTCTCTTTTTTTTTTTCTCTCTCTCTCCCTCCGTGTTTCTTCCTTCCTCTCTTTCTCCCTCCCTCCCCCTCTCCCTCTCTCCCACACAAACACCTGGTAACATGATGGTTCCCTGTCTGATCTCTACTCTGTATGACCCGAAGCTAAGTGCAGAGAGGCTATATTTAGGCAGTAGAACATAAATAATAACTAAGTGTTCATTTAGCAGAAACTGTTACACAGAACGACCTCTTAAATCTACAACTTCTTCATCCGCAAGCTACTGTACTAAACCACCAACATGACACAACTATGAAATAAAACGAAAATGTATTCAGCAGAAACGTTTATCCAAACTGATAGATAAGAGGGACTCAAACAGCAGATCTGCATGCTTCACCACTAAGCTTCACCTGTCCTCAGTCCAACGCCAGTACAGGCTTTCAGACTGGAACATGCAGCCTAAACACCCCCGCCGTCGCTCCACACGGCTTCACAGGATAGACGTCTTATCTCACAACACAAGACACCGCAGTGACTCGGCAGAAACGCAAGTTAAGAGTTGTTAAAGCGCATTAAAATGTACATTTAATTTACTTAGCGGGCACTTAACTGGCGGAGCCCAAGACGAGAATCAATTTAGTAGTTCAAAATACAATTAAAGATCTCAAATGAAACGTCCTCACAGTATTCTGAAGGTTTGCATCAAGGAACGGTCTGTTTAGTAGGCTCGTTAAAAAGGCGTAATAATGTAGCTACTACCGGACACATTGAAACAATACGAGTCTTTACAAATATACACCTGGGGTGAGAAGATGTCATCTTCGACCGAAAGCCTACTAGGTGATCAGGCAGGCATTAATGACAGCGTGTTTTCCAGGCTAACATGGATGACTGTGGCCTTGGTCACAACATGTGTGATCAATTGTGGGTATTAAATGGATACTTGGAACTCAGGCTGTTCGTAGAACTGAAACAACGAACTGCTCGGTAATTGTGGGGCAAACTGCGCAGTTCATGGTTGTGACATCCTACCTATTAAAGTCATCAACTGAAAGTATGTAGGATCATGACAGTATCGAAATGGTCACATTGTGTAGCACACAACGCTAATGTAAATTGGGCGCCATTTAATAGTCACATGTTCATTTGGAGCTAGCCTGATATAGTGAGTCAAAAAGCCTTCCGTTAATATGGAATATCATAAAGTATATTATCTTAAGTACAGCGGGAGATGTTATAACTTACTTGTGATACTTTTCCCTGTTCACTAACACGAACCTCCTCTACCAGCATCCGGACATGAATACAGTTAAACTGTTTGGAGTTATGAAGGCGTTAACCGCGTCCTTACCAAGGTGGCTGTCATCTCCGCGCGCGGCAGCTCTCCTGCCGCACGCTCCTGCTGCGCGCGGCAGCTCCTCACGCTCCTGCTGCGCGCGGCAGACGTAGTGCGCGGCAGCGGTGTTTTAGGGAGCCTTGGAAACCGCGTGGAGCACGAGCGTGGAGTATTGAAGGAAAAGGGGCGGGAGTTTGGGAAGGATATCATTCATGTTGTCATCCTGTAGTTGTACTGGTCAGTCCTTCAGTCAGCCTGGAGTTGATGGACTGGAACAGAAATCATTTAGATTCTATAAGCTTAACAGTAGTTTTTTGGTTTTCTTAATTTAAAAAAAAAGATCTTTCTTAATTCCGTGGTTGGACGACCCCTCACTTTTAATTTTTCTTCTTCTTCAAGATATGGACTATTGGCATTGTCATCTATTCCCGACTCTGAAAAACAGTAAGGACGGTTTCTCTAAAAGTAGACTATAGTAATGTCATAGATTCGCTTTATGAATGTCCAGAAAAATGTTTTAACTTATTATTTATCCGCCTATAGATATTTTGGGCGCAACAAGCTTTTATCAAATTAGGATTTGTTATGAAACGATCATATTAGAGATGATGATCAAAAATTCTAATATCCATCCTCAATAAACAGTATGTATTTTGTTTTCACCTGGCAAAGTCTTCATGATGTTACGAGTTAACTATTCTAATGTAAGGATAGGATATGTAATGGTCTGCTATGCACAAACGGAAACGTTTTAGACTTGTAATTTCAGCTTCTTTTTTGCGTATTGGACGATTAATTGCTACGAATCAAATTTAGTTTTACACAATCACACCGCTGATTTCACCTGTATTTTTTTTTTAAATTCCAGTTGTTGTCTGACTTAAACTAAGTAGAACTTTCTTGTTCTTGTTCAAGTTGAATAAACTTGAACTGGATTCATATTATTTATTTGATTTCCGGCCGGTGTGTTACCGTTGTTGTTCATGACTGTCTGCTTTATTTTGAATTTGCATGGGATTAATAATTTATTGATTAAGTATTTTAGTATTTGTATTGGGGGTTTGACTTTGTATAAAACATCCGCTGTTCTCTGCTGATCAACGTCGTTCTTCCCAGCAGGTTCTCGTTAATGAGAGGAAAAGAAACGTTGCAGCCCTTCTCCCCCCTCGAGCATAACCGAATGAGAAGCCCTTCCTCTCCATAATGCGCGCCGGCGGCCCCTCATACCTGCGGCGGTTGCTGCTGAACGTTTTGTTTGTCTTGGCCTCTTTGCTACCGGGAAGTTGCGCCTGCCCGAAATCATGCGCGTGCTACGTTCCCAACGAAGTGCACTGCACCTTCAGATACCTGACCGCAATACCGCGCCAGATCGAGCCGTCTGTGGAACGAATTAACCTAGGGTGAGGGAAACAGTCTCTCTCTAATCTGTCTCTGTGTCTCTCTCAAACTCAGGGTCTCCCTATCTTTCTCCCTCTCTCCTTCTTTGTCTCCCTCCTTCCCTCCCCCCTTTCTCTCTCTCACACACATACACTCTTTGTAAAACACACACACACTCTCTAAAACTTCAGCCACCCCTCTCTCATCCTCGCTCTCTCTTTCTTTACCCCCCCCCCTCCTCTCTCTCTATTTTCATCTCTATGAGGAATGGGAAGACTTTCCCCTACAGTCTCAGTGAGTAGAGTGATGATCCCTGACACTGTTTCTGTCCACTTTGCAGCTACAACAGCATAACTGAGCTGAGAGAGAGCGATCTGTCTGGTTTGGTTGACCTCGAGCTACTCATGCTTCACAGCAACACCATACAGAGCATCGAAGACAGGGCCTTCCAAGACCTTCAGTCCTTACAGGTACTCGACCCACCCAGACACAACCAAACTCTCCTCCAATAAACTGCCAAGTTGAATCATCCTGACCTCTCCCCGTGGAGCATGTGGAAGTTTCCTTGGATTGTTAGTGGCGGGGGAAGGTATCGTTCCCAGGTTTGAGGTGCCAAAGCATGAAAGTTGTTAGAGAAGGACACAGAAATCCATCAGGGAAACTGTCAAGATGAGCTCATTCACTGCATGGGTTTGGTCACGGTGTTAATGTGTGGACATGTTTTTCTCTACGCTTCAAAGACGCTCGTGGGCTCTGAGGGTTAGAAAAGAGTCGGGGAAATTCATAAGGAAAAGAAGAAAAAAAAAACTTGGACAGCGTTTCTTTACAACACTTTTGCGTAGGCTAGCTTTGTACTTTTCACAGCATCTGATATATTTAAGCACCCCCAGCTGGGCTGCCCCTCCAACCCTGTTTCCAACCAGACGTTACCAGAGAAGTCTTTCGACCGAGACCGGCCTGACAGAAATACTGTTGTTAGCGACACACTTTCACTCCCAGGGTGTGACTTACTCTGACCCATAAATCTATTCTTTAAAGTGTAACTAAACTCCCAAACTTTTATTTTTCTGTTCAACCCCTACGATCATTACTCACACATGGCTAAACTCAACGTGCCGTGTTTGAATCTTAATCAACATCAGCTTTATTAGTCTGCTCACACTAGGATGTGTGTTTGGTTGTAAATTACAACTTTTTGCCCCTTAAAACCATGTTAAAGTAGCGTCACACTTATGCGGTAGTTAGAATGCGGGTCCCACAGCCTAACGTCGCACATATGCGATTTTGAACATTCCAATTGAATTTATTTTGCGACAGACTAGCCTAAAGCTAGCTAGCAAGCGTTTCCACAAAAAAAAACTTTTAAAAAAAAAACTTACACTGTGGGGACGGTCGGAAATATTTAGAACTCACGCATCTATTGACTTTTGCAGGACTTTGTGACTTATGAGTGTCTTTTTGAGTTAACCCGGGTTGTGATCAAGAACTGTTTGTGTTCATGTACCACTTGAAGCAATGAGGGAGCTTCAAAACGTATAATTATTTCAAATAACCCTCACCCACAACTTTTGACCAGAAACCAATTTGAGGCTGAAATTGAGGGGTTGTTTTTCCTGTGTAATGCCAGAGACCTTTGATGAGAACCCTTCATTCTGCATGCTAGAGACATTTGAGGAGAACCCTTCATTCTGCATGCTAGAGACATTTGATGAGAACCCTCGTTCTGCATGCTAGAGACATTTGAGGAGAACCCTCGTTCTGCATGCTAGAGACATTTGAGGAGAACCCTCGTTCTGCATGCTAGAGACATTTGAGGAGAACCCTGGGTTCTGCATGCTAGAGACCTTTGCGGAGAACCCTTCATTCTGCATGCTAGAGACATTTGATGAGAACCCTCGTTCTGCATGCTAGACAAATTTGAGGAGAACCCTTGCTTCTGCCTCCCTACACAAGCCTCTTCTGTCTGGACCAGTGGTGGCTGGTGCATGTCTCTCCTGCGGGGGTTAAGATATCATAGCCCCTCAGGGAGAGAAACAAAATGCTATCTCAACGTCTGAAAGCAGTATTTTGGTACATTCCTAAATGTATTTACTCACAAAATTGTAGTGCTGAAATTGCACATAAACTGGGTGGAAATGGTAGTTTGTCTGACCACTCCTCATGTCAAACATTACTGGAATAACATACCACGTTAGTGGCTTTGTTTACGTGCAGATTTAAACTGCAAATTATGTATAATTCATAACAACAGCGTATGTCTAGATAGTTGAGAATGAAATATCTGACAACACAAAACCATGAGGGAGGGAAATCAGAAAAGCTTCTTGTTTCTCCGCGAGCAGTTAGCCACCTCGTCTGCTAACAGGTCTTTGAAAACGACCTACTGTCATTTCTTTCTCTGTCATTCGACTGTTGCTGAATTATTAAACCAGTTTGATCAGGTGTGATCTGATTTAATACAAAAGCTGCATCCAAGTAAGGTCTATTCCTTTGGGAGCAACGATGAGCCGAGGATCGCCAGTTTGCCAACGAATACGTGTGAAAATGATTGAAATGTAAAAAAATATTTTCCTCAAAGAAAGATAGGAAGAAGTTAGCCTATTTAACCTTCAACAGCGCATAACATAATTAAAAGATTCAAGGACTGTAGTGGAACTTCAGTGCGTAAAGGACAAGAGCTCAAGCCTAAGCTGAACAACTGTGATCTCCAATCCCTCAGACGGCACTGGATCAAGAATCGTCATTCATCTATAAGCGATATCACCAAAAGGGCTCAGGACTACTTTGGCAATCATTTGCCAAGTACCCAATATGTAGTTAGATCCACAAATGCCAGTTAAAACTGTACTGTGCCAAAAGGAAACCCTATGTTAAGAGTCTAGAAGTGCCGTCAACTTCTTGGGGCTCGGAGGCATCTGGGATGGACCATCACACAGTGGAAACATGTATTGTGGTCAGATTAATCAGTATTTTGGGGTAGAAATGGACACTGTGTGCTCCGGACCAACAAAGAAAAGAATCATCCACACTGATACCAGCAACAAGTCCAAAAGCCAGAGTCTGTCATGGTATGGGGTTGTGTCAGTGCCCTTGGCAAAGGTAACTTGCACTTCTGCGATGACACCATTAATGCTGAAAAGTACATAGAGATTTTGGAGCACAATATGCTGCCTTCAAGAAGACATCTTTTCTAGGGACGTCCATGCATATTTCAACAAGATAATGAAAAACCACATTCTGCACACATGAAAGTCCTGGCTGCGGAGGAAGAGGATACAGGTACTTGACTGGCCTGCCTGCAGTCCTGACCTGTCTCCAATGAAGAATGTCTGCATTTTGAAGAGCAAGACAAAGAAGACCCTGTACTGTTGCCTACCTTAAGACTTGTTTGCAGCAAGAATGGGACAATGACACCTGAAACACTTCATCACTTGGTGTCTTCAGTCCCTAAACATCTTAAGTGTTGTGAAAAGGAATGGCAACATTAAAGTGGTAAATACTGTTCCAATGTTTGGCAACATTACAAGGTGGTAAAAGCTTTAGAGTTCCAACTGTTTTGCAAGAACCAAAATGTGATTTTTTAAAGAAAAAAACGAACAATAAAAATCACGAGGAACACATTAATGTGCTGTTGTATTGTCTGCATTAAAATACAAGTCAAAGTAAATTTAGAAATCACTACTTTCTTAATTTGTGTTTTCCATACTGTCCCAACTTTTTCTGATTTGGGGTTGTAACTTAATGAGGAATTTCCGTACTTTAGCTAGCTAGCTAGCTGCTAGCTAGCTAAAGTACGGAAATTGTATCTGCGCCTGCACAACTTATAACGACAGTCATGGTGGCTCCTTGGGCGTAAGTAACTTGTGCCTGTCCGGAAATGCGTTGCACATCGGTATATTTAGTTTTAAATATTTTATTGCGGATTCAACAATCTTCACTATATAATATTGTCTTGACTCAGTCAACACATGTATTGTCTGTTTAAGTCTTATTCAATTAAGTTTCATGTCGTAATGTGATGCAGGCAGCAGCGGGGGCAGTGCTCTATGAAAGGGGGGGGGCAGTGCTCTATGAAAGGGGGGGGCAGTGCTCTATGAAAGGGGGGGGCAGTGCTCTATGAAAGGGGGGGGGCAGTGCTCTATGAAAGGGGGGGGCAGTGCTCTATGAAAGGGGGGGGGCAGTGCTCTATGAAAGGGGGGGGCAGTAGTGCTCTATGAAAGGGGGGGGGCAGTGCTCTATGAAAGGGGGGGGCAGTGCTCTATTAAAGGGGGGGGGCAGTGCTTTATGATCTGGGGGGGCAGTGCTCTATGAAAGGGGGGGGGCAGTGCTCTATGAAAGGGGGGGGGCAGTGCTCTATGATCCAGCCCTTTCTGGTTGTGACCTCAGTTCCTCTTTCACATCTCTTAGGTCCTGAAGATGAGCTACAACCAGGTGAGAGAGATACGTAAGGAGACGTTCAGAGGCCTTAAGAGCCTAATACGACTCCACATGGACCACAACCGCATCAAGTTCCTTAACCCTGAGGCGTTCTACGGCCTGAGCGCCCTGCAGCTGGTTCACCTAGAGGGGAACCTTCTGCAGCAGCTCCACCCAGACACCTTCGTGACTCTGAGACACAGCCAGGTGTTCAAGGTGTCCACCATCAGGAACATCCATCTGTCGGACAATGCGCTCTCCAGCCTCCCGGCTGATGTGTTCTCCAGTTGCTTTCAGCTGGAGAACGTCTTCCTCCATGGTAACCCGTGGTCATGTGACTGCCGTATGGAATGGTTCCCCGCCTGGGCGCAGAAGAACGCAGGTGAGGGAAACACGTTTGGTTCCGCTTCAGAATATAAAGTTTAGCAGCTAAATGTAGTTTTTTTTACACAACAGAGTTCAGTGTCATTTACCTTAAGGCTAATGGGATGAATATGTGTCTATAACCTGCTTGCCAAATAGGCATGTTTTTTAAATAACTTTCCGACACTCTAAACTGTCACTTTCCCTAAACTTCCTCATCTGTGACAGAACACATTGTCCTAAACTCTATCTGAACCTAGTTTCCCAGAGAGTCACATATGGCTGTATATATCTGTCATACGCATCCCGTCATACATTTCAACACTTTGCCTGAAGGTGACTCTAACTACCACGTAACTTCATAGCTATAGTAATAACATTATGCTTGAACAGGAACAATAAGTTAGTATTTATTTATCAACAAAACCTAGTGGACGTTGTCTCTTCAGAACAGAACTCCACTAAATTGAGAAACTTCCAGGAACAGGAACGGAATTATCCGACCTGATAACAGGGGCCTTCGGTCAGTATTAGGATGTTTCCCTTAAACCTGTGGAGGAATGGAAACCTTTCAGTCATACTTATGTTCCAGACATGAAGGATTCCTCCCTTGTGTAAAGTAAGTGTAAAGTCCTTTAGATGTTTTATACGACTGGGCACGGTATCAGTTTTACTGCACATGAAAAGCATCAGGAGATGGCAGCATCAGACACATCTGGTGATCTGGTCTCCACACGCATGGAGATGTCTCTGACTCACCGCAAGCCTCTTACTCAACACAAAAGTCAATTTGTCTGTTAGCTAATGTTGCGTGGGAACGATGCAGCAGGAAATACATGCCTGTCCAAAGACGACAGATGAATCCTAAGAGAAGACTCCAGATTTGTTTCAAGGATTGTCTCGATCTTCGTCTCAGTGGGGGAGGAGAAATAGTACGAAAGGGCAATAGAGAGACAAACTGCAGTCTGTGGCTTAAAATCACAGTTCCATTAAGATCTTATTTGGTGTAAGGATGTACACAGAAAAGCATGAAGAACATTAGTAATGATTTTCTAAAAGATATAAAATGCCTTTCAGATTATCTCTCTCCCTTTCTCTGTTTCTCTCCCCCCTCCCCTCTCTCTCGTCCACTCTCACTTTATTTTCCTTTGCTACCTCTCTCTCTCAAACACCATGTCTTGAATGTTTCCCCAGGTGTGCTGAAATGTAAGCGGGACAGGAAGTACGCCCGTGGCCAGCTATGCCCTCTGTGTGACACCCCGACCTCCTCCAGGGGCAGAGTCATGGCCCAGCTCCCCAGAGATGCCTTCTCCTGCTCCAAGCCCTGGATCCAGTCTCATCTGAAGCTCAGCAACATCACTCTGGAGGAAGGAGACTACACTCCTGTGTCTCCCCACGACTTCATCGCCCCCATCGGCTCCCTCCACATGAACCTGACGGATCAGTTCCAAAACGATGCTAGCCTCTCCTGCACCATCCAGAGGCCCTCAGCCATGGAAGATCTGTCCCTGACCGTGGAGGAGGAGGGAGAGGCTAACGTCACCATGCTGACTGCTAGCATCTCCACGTTTCTGGTCTGCAACATCGATCACGAACACATTCAGCCCCTATGGCGCATCCTGGCCACCTACAGCGACGTAGCCATGAGGCTGGAGCGGGGCCTGATGCTGGCCAGGAGCCCAGAGATGGTGTACCGTTACAGGCAGGTGAGGCCCGACCAGGCAGGCGAGGACATCCACACAGACGTAGAGGCTGAGATCAAGGCTTCCCCTGCCTGGCTGATGCAAGGAGAGGTCGGCTTTCAGCTGGATCGCACCACCACCACATTCTCCACCCTGCACATTAAGTACCAGTCGGTGGTCAACCTGAGGGTGGAGAACAGAGCACCGAAGAGGGATCGCTACACCTGGGCCATGATCCGACGAGACAACCAGACCAAGACAGAACACACCGCCCTCATAGGTTTGTAGCTGTTTAGGGGAGCGATTCAGTTTGTTTTGCTCAAACGTCTGTGTTTAGAAAGACATGTTCTGCCTTAAGTCTCTATCTGAACGTGTCCTTATTTGTATTTTGATAAAGATAAAACGAATAAAAAACCAAACTGAATGTACAGCTAAATGAACAAAACCAAACCGAATGCTGTTGTGTCCTAGGGGGAGTTGTGGAGCTGAAGTGTGTGACTCTGGGTGAGCCTAAGCCCTCGGTGGAGTGGATCCTGGCCGAAGGCACCAAGGTACGGGCGCCCTACACCAGCGAGGACCACCGCATCATGATCGCGGCTGACGGGACGCTTATTCTCCGGGGGGCAGACATCTCAGACTCCGGTCTCTACCGCTGCATCGCCACTAGCTACTTGGACGCAGACGTTCTCAGCTTCCGGATCACGGTGCTGTCGTCCGATGTGGAGGAGGCAGAGGTGAACGGGGTCAAACTCTCACGGCCAAAGGGTCAGAGCCTGGTTCTGGACTGCGGTTCCTCAGGGAGCCCTATGGCCTCGATCCAGTGGATTCTACCCGACAACACGGTGCTGGATAAGTCCCAAAAGAACCGGAAGCTCTACGAGAACGGAACCCTGGGAATCCAGCATCTGACCGGCCAGGACCGAGGGTTCTATAGGTGCCTGGCGGCCAATTACCTGGGAGCGGACTTGTTGGTGTCGCAGGTCACTGTGACGGGTCAGAGATCGCATGGCAGGGCGGAGGGGGAAGGGGAGGGCTCTGGGGTAGAGGTGGAGGCCGCTCCCATTGTGCAGGAACTGGTTGGGGTGCCACCCGGTGAGAAACCTTCTGACAAGACCAGTCAGGAGTCCAGGACCCTGACCTCAGATCGGCCCTATCCCAGACAAAGGCCTCACGGTAGGGGGTCTGGGGGCAGGCTGGGAGGACGGAGGAAGGGGTCCGGCAGCAGCAGGCAGGCTGGGGGCCACAGAAGGGTCTTTGACAAAACCTCCAGGAGAGTGGACCCAAAGATGTTTGCAGAGTTAATGAAAAAGGCCCAAGGTGTAACCCCAGCCAGGTCTGAACATGAGTCTGACCCCGGGGTGTCTGGCGATGGGGAGGAAAGCTCTGCAGAGGATCTTCCCCAGGAAGAGCTTGATATGCCACTCAAAACCATCAAGCCACCTATGAAAAACACTCACGATAGCACCGTAGCAACAGCAACTGAGGCTGTGAGCACAGGGCAGTTTCACAATCAGACTGACTCCATGGCAACCACGAAAAGCGGTCAGAGTTACGTTGCGACAGAAAACGGTCAAACTAATGTCACGGCGACATCCAGGGATCCAGACAGCTATCAACCGAACTTTACCATGGTAACAGACGCCGCAAGCGCACTGACAACCGAGACGCAAACTCAGTCCGATGCCACTCCCATCGAGTCTACATTTACCCTTTCACCCGGGGGCCATGCAGCGACTACACATGCCACCGTTCCACATCCCAGAGACACCAGCGAGAGCTATGCTCTGGAGAGGAGCAGAAGCAACACAGGCCCCGTCACCCTCCGACTCACCGTAACCAACACCTCCGACACCACCCAGGTCCTGTTCCCAGGAGACCCCCACACCGACCCCGAAACCTCCACCTCCGTCTCCGGCAGTGGAACCACGTTGACCTTCCTCACTGACCCCAACGTCACCCCCATGATGGATGGTACTGGAGTCCCCACAGACCCCATCGTCCACTCATCCACGGACCCCGACAGCCACACCACCTTCACGGCCGTCACGACCACTGAGAGGCAGCAGGATGAGATCACCTTCCACACCACCCAGAGGATCAAGTCCCACCGCTTGCCGGCCGGATCCACCATCATCTCCCGCCAGCAGATCCACATCATCCCCCCCAAGAAGGGGACCCAAGGAGGGGGCCGCAGGAGGGTTCCCGGGAGGAGGAGGATCATCAAGCCCAACCGGATCACGGACATCCAGTCGTTCCTGGACAAGCTCAAGCAGCCATCCAGTAAGGAACAGGGCAGTAAGACGGTGCCATACAGCGTGGAGCTCACTACAGGTAGGCCGAAACACCTGCTCTCTGGTATTACACCTGTGGTGATTTGCAGCACAGTAAAATGGGAATGAATTGATTAATTGAATCTCAAAAAGTCATAGTGTCTCACTCAAGTTTTTATGAAATTGTATTTTTCTTTCAGAGTGTGGTGAATGTGAGGATGGGAAGAAAAGGACTAGTGGCTTGACGGAGACGACATTGTCCACTGTTACTCCTCCATACTCTGAACCCTCCACCACCCAGGCCCAGGCCAAGGTGGAGGTTTCCAGTGGCTACATTACCTCCGCTGATGCCCCTGAGGCTGACCCCACACCAGATCCTTACATGACAGATGAACCCAGGACCTCCAGAATCACCACCACCGCTGCCTCTAAGGGGAGCCAGGGTCAAATCCCCTGGGACAGGATGTTTGGTGGCAGGGACAGGAATAAGGAGATACTGGACAGGTTACGCAAGCCAGTCAGACCACCTACCAACACAGGGGGTTCAACGACGGTCAAACCAACGACCACAACCACAACAGAGCTGCCCACGGTTGATGCCCTTGCGGAACCTGTGACCACGACTCCCCCAGAGGGAGGGGGGGAGAACCAGGATTCCTCCTCTGGCGACGACTACGAAGACTTCTCCTCGCACTCAGAGACTCTGCGTTGGACTACATCCAAGCCTCTTTCTGACTGGAGGACCACAACTCCTTCAGCTAGCACTCAGTCCTCTCTGGAGACTCAGACCATCCCTTCCCCGCCTACTGCCCAGACACCCCCCGGAGAGGCCCCTGACGAGGCCTCCACCTCTGGGTCTGAATCAGAGGTCTCTGGGCGGTCCCCCTCGCACCGGTTTGGGGGTAACCGTACACCCAATGGAGAAGGGTCAGGGTGGACGAGGAAGGGGTTCAAGGGAAGGAGACCTTTCAGGAAGTCCACCACAACCACTGTTCCAATCAGCACAACGGCAGCTGTAACTACCATGGAAACCACTATGGAAACCACCATGGAAACCACCATGGATACCACTACAATGCCTCTGCACACTGTCTCTGTGTCCAAGCCTCTGTACACACCCTCCAGAGAGGCAGAGCGTTCAGCCGTGACCGTGTCCACTGACCCCTACTACGACAAATGGAGGGAGCCCTCGACCAGCCGACCGCCAGCCTACACCAGACCCCCAACCACCTCTACTACGCCCCACCCCACCACCACATACAGGCCCTACAGCACCACCAGATCTTACAGCAACGCCAGATCATCTCCAAGCGGAGAGGGGGGCCAGCCCACACAGAGGACTCTGATCCGAACATCCAGACCCACCGTGTCCATTAGACCAAGAGGACAAGAAGAAAACACCATGACTTTCGACACCCTGACGGTTCTGACAGCCAAGCAGGGCCACAGCAGCTCCCAGAGGCCCTACAGCAGCACCCAGAGGCCCTACAGCAGCACCCAGCTGCCCTACAGCAGTACCCAGAGGCCGGCCTACAGCAGCACCCAGCGGCCAGCCTACAGCAGCACCCAGAGGCCCCACAGCAGTACCCAGAGGCCCCACAGCAGTACCCAGAGGCCCCACAGCAGTACCCAGAGGCCCTACAGTAGCACCCAGCTGCCCTACAGCAGCAGCCAGCGGCCCTACAACAGGAAGGACTTGGACAACGCCTACAATCACATCACTGGATACGAGTCCACTGCGTCTAACATGGTGGGTTTCGAGCCCTCCACGGCCAGCCTACTCAGCAAGCCCAAAATATTGGGGGGCAATGCTGCCAGCTACACTGTCCACTCCAACTCCAACGCCTTCCTGCCCTGTGAGACGACAGGAAACCCAGAGCCTTCCATCAGCTGGAAGAGGTTTTCCTCCAGCACAGGTAAGGAGGAGACACTCTAAGGCCCTACTGTCTGTCTTTTAAAAATGGATTTATAAACTGTCTCTCTTTCAATGTATCTTTCTCTGATCTCTAACACTCCACTTCTTTCTTTCTCTCTCACTCTCTCTTTCCCTCTGTCTCTCTCTCTCTCTGACAGGAAGCACATTAACAATCACAGGGCGGATGGGCAAGTTCGAGGTGTTCAAGAACGGCACGCTGTTCATCCAGAATGCCAACATCAAGGACCGAGGCCAGTACCTGTGCTTGGCTGAGAACATCCAGGGCTCTGACAAGCTCCTGGTCATGCTGTCAGTGGTAGCCTACCCCTCTCGCATCCTTGAGTCCAAAATGAGAGAGATCCAGTCCCACTCGGGGGGGAAGGTGGAGATGACTTGCAAGGCCGAGGGGCGGCCCTCTCCACTGGTGTCCTGGATCCTGGCTAACCGCACCCAGGTCAGAGGTCACCACTCCGACCAGGACCGTGTGTGGGTGACCCCGGACGGCACCCTAATCATCGAGCAGGTGTCCGTCTATGATCGGGGTCACTACAAGTGCATAGCAAGCAACCCGGCGGGGGTGGATACAGCCACGGTCAGACTGCAGGTGGTGGCAGCACCCCCTGGCATCCTGGAGGACAAGCGGCAGCAGGTGAAGGTGGAGGCAGGCCAGGACCTGTGGCTGGCCTGCACCGGCCAGGGAAGCCCTCAGCCCACGGTGCACTGGGTACTGTTTGACGGCTCTGTGGCCCGCCCCCTGCAGACCTCCCCTGATCGCAGGGTGTCTGTGTTCCTAAACGGGACCCTCCTATTGAAGAGTGTGGCGGCGAAAGAGAGCGGGAAGTATGAGTGTATCGCCACCAGCTCCACGGGTTCGGAGCGTCGCGTGATCACCTTGGCGATAGATAGGAAGGAGGCGCCGCCGAAGATCGTGGAGGTATCGCAGCGCCGGACAGAACTGGAGTACGGAGACAAACTGTGGCTGAACTGCTCTGCCAGCGGAGACCCCAAACCTTCTATCATGTGGAGGCTGCCCTCCAAGGCTGTGGTGGAACAGAGGCACAGGTACTGAGACACACAACATACACACTCACACATTTACTGTACGTAACACACACACTCACTGTGCATGAGACGACACACACACACACTCACAGACTTACTGTCCTAGACGTACACAGAGTCATACACTTAGTCATACTTGCACTGTACCAGACAATGACACATTCACACACCGGAAACCATGTGTGAAGTATTCTAAGGACAGTATTCATGGTGAGCAGCCCTGAAATATCTGAGGTTGTTTCTCCAGAGTAATCTCTTCTTCTGAGCAGACTGTTCCCAGTCTCCGTTTAGGCCATGGGAACACACAGTTTAACAGGAACATGGAGTTGAGAAACCTGGATTGGAGACAGAGAAACTTAAAAAATAAAACCCTTCTTTGAATGGTACTCAATCTCTCTGGCATAAATTGAACACATCGCGTGGAACTATGTATTTGGATCTCTGGGGAAAGCTGCACTATTATTTATACCGCAGGAATATCCCAGTTTTCCTAGTGAAGTTCAGGTTTAGGGTTTCTGTTTTCCCTCATTCTCTGTTTCCTGCCCTGTTGGTGATTCCCTGAGGTAGGGGATAATGGTGTTAGTGTTTATACCTGACGCTTAGTCAAAGGACTGCTCTCCAAGTCAGAGGACACTCAGGTCTATATGGTATCCTTGACTTCACAGACAGCTCAATCAAGTCAGAGGACACGCAGGTCTATATGGTGTTCCTTGACTTCACAGACAGCTCAATCAAGTCAGATCGAGTCCCAGTGGAAGCAGACGTAAAGAAGCCATTAGAAAAGAAACTGGATCTTTAAAACGTGACTCTGGGGGTTTGTGAAAGATGGAACTTGCTGTCTTTTCCTTTTGAGGAATTTAATTTACTTTACAATGCGTTGATTTTTCGATCCATCGTTGTGGATATTTGAGTTATTACCATCGTTATGCCTTTACGGTACACTTTAGTAGCGGGAACATTTTCAATCATCTTTTTACTACGAAACGTTTATTTCCGTTTGTTAACTTCAGTATTGCTCATTTAAAACTCCTCATTGTAATTGTCATTCAGAGAACACCTGGTATTAGCTTTAAACAGATCCTGTTCCCTTGGATCAACCGTCTGCATGTCGATTAGATCTGATATCTAAGTGTATTTAAACATTAAAACAAACTCCAGATTACATATTAATATAATAATATTTTAAAGACGTGTCGAAGCTCACAGTGAAAACTAGCAAAGGTTTCCAGGCCAAGTCTCTCTCCCCTTCATCGCTTCTCACTTGCGACGGATGTCAACAAGCCAGAATGTGAGAACCGCTGGATCCTTTGAAAACAACATGGCAACATGTCAAATCTGTTTTTATTGGTCACAACTCATTCTGAGTTCCACACTGACCCAGGCGTCCCTGGTTTGTTCTGTCCGTCTGATTACCACCTTAACAGATGGCCTCTTTCATTTCTGAACACCAGAGACCAAGCAGTGGTTTAAGTAACACAACACCATCTGTGTCTCAGCTAATGGCTTGGATCACTGGTTGCTTTGTTAAATCATTATTATCTTCACAACTGTGTCACGAAGCGGGTTTATACAAACACTTCTTGTTTTCATACATTTTCTTGTTGTGTTTTTCTTTATGAACCGTGATGAATGCCTGTTTGGAAACCGTGCTGTTTTCTGTTAAGTGTTAAACTATTTTATGGAACAGTAGGAGCAAAGCCTTATGAGATGCCGGAGACCTTTATGCGAGACAGATGATAAATGCTGCTGTTGATGTGCTGTAAGGAGGACAGGTTGAGACAGAGATGCTGGTTCATAGAGAAGCACAAAGCAGAGGCTCATAAGCTCCACAGGAGGAAAACTCATTTCACAGGCTACATGTGATGACAAGAAGGCTGCTGACGCAGCAGGACTGCTAAATCAAAACAGAAAGTTTGTTCCCTGGATTCTGTTTTTTTCACATGGCACAGTTCCAGAGAACAAAACGCTGATGATTGTTTATGAAACATACCGCGCTGGTTAAGAAGACAGAGTTTATAAGAACCACAGACTTTTTCTTCCTTTTTCTGTGTGGTTGTGGTACGTTGGTTTCATGAGATTCATTCCACTGTTTCCTTTTTCTCGCTTCCCAGAATGGGTAGAAGGATCCAGATCCTGGACAACGGCACCCTGGTCATAAACACTGTCAATGATAAGGACTCCGGGGACTACCTGTGCGTGGCCCGTAACGCCATTGGAGACGACCTCCAGCTAATGAAGGTGTCCGTGTCTATGAAGCCTGCCCGGATCGAGCCCAAAGTGTACGGCAAGAAGCAGGTGCCGTACGGGAACGACTTAAGGGTGGACTGCAAGGCGTCCGGTGCTCCAGAGCCAGAGATCTCCTGGGGTCTCCCTGACGGCACGCTGGTCAACAGCGCCCTGCAGTCCGACAGCAGCGGGGTAGGAGGGCGCTCTAAGCGTTTCATCCTGTTTGATAACGGGACTCTCTACCTGAACCAGGTGAGTCAGTGAAGTTAGCTGGACCAGGGGAGACAGGAAGTCTAACAGGAAGTCTAGAAACCTTAGACTCCTCCCTCCTTTGACTGAGCAAGGGAGGGAGGGAGGGAGGGAGGGAGGGAGGGAGGGAAAATGTATATTTTCAACCTTTAGAACTTTTTTCTAAACTTATTTTCTAAAATATTTTTAAACCTTTTAAAACTAAGCGTGACATTTACAACTTCAAAAACTTTACATTTTTTAGACACTGGTTTTCAAAAATTTTGAACTGAGGGAGGAAAAGAGGGAGGGCAGGAGGAAGGGAGGGAGTGTGTGAAAACAGGAGTGTTAAATTCCTTTCATTCTTCTGTCTGATGGGTGTGTGTCTGTTCCAGGTGTTTGGGTGTGTGTGCAGATGAGCACAAATGTATGAGGGGGGGGAAAAATCAACCTTTCTAAATGATTTCAAATGTTTTTTCAAACCTTTCAAAACATTTTCCCCCAACTTGTTTTTTCAAAAATATATTTTTTCCTTTGGGGAAAAAAGACAAAAAATTATTTCAACCTTTCCATTCCCCCCCCCCCTCACCCAGCTTACTTCTAGTCGCGAACAGCTTCCTGTCAGTAACGTTCACCTCACTTCCTCTTCCAGGTTGGCATCTCAGAGGAGGGCGACTACACCTGCTATGCTGAGAACCAGCTGGGCAAGGATGAGATGCACGTGCACATTACCGTACTCATGGCAGCTCCAAGGATACGCACACCCAGCAGGACCTACGCCAAGGTGAAGCCCGGAAACAACATCCGCTTCGACTGTGAAGCAGCAGGCGAACCCAAACCCAAGATCATGTGGATGCTCCCCACCAACGACATGATCGCAGCGTCTAACGAACGCTACCTCATGCATGTGAACGGCTCGCTGGACATCAGAGACGCCAAGCCAGAGGACGCCGGCGAGTACATGTGCATGGCTCGCAGCACAGCTGGGGACGATAGCAAAGTGTACAAGCTGGACGTTGACGGGAACCCTCCGGTGATCAACGGGTACTACCAGAACAGGACAGTGGTGAAAGACACCGCGGCCAAATACTCCAGGAAGCTAATCGACTGCAAAGCCGAGGGAGACCCGCCTCCAAAGATCACCTGGATCATGCCAGACAACATCTTTCTCACGGCGCCGTACTACGGCAGCAGGATCCTCGTGCACCCCAACGGCACGTTGGAGTTCCGGAACGTTCGTCCGACGGACACGGCCGAGTTCCTCTGCATGGCGAGGAACGATGGTGGGGAAGCGGTGATGGTGGTGCAGCTGGAGGTTACGACCTCACTCAGACGGCCCATCTTCAAGAACCCCTTCAACGAGCGTATCGTGACCCGCAGGGGGAAAACTACCGTGCTTAACTGTTCTGCTGACGGACACCCCGCTCCGGAGATCACCTGGCTGCTGCCAAACGGAAGCCGCTTCCTCCCCGCCCATGAACGCGGCCCTCGGCATCGCCTGGGCAGTGACGGCACCTTCGTCATCTACAACCCCAGCAGGGAAGATGCCGGGAAGTACCGCTGCTCTGCCAAGAACTCCATGGGCTACATCGAGAAGCTAATAGTCCTGGAGGTGGGGCAGAGACCATACATCCTCACCCGTCCTCGGGGGATCATACGCAGTCTCTCTGGGGAGCCACTCTTCCTGCACTGCCTGGCAGACGGCAGTCCCAGGCCCGCTATCCTCTGGACTCTCCCTGGAGGCCACAGCCTGACCCGGCCCCAGGTGCAGGGGCGGTACCAGCTGATGGAGAACGGGACCCTGGTGGTGAGGGACACCACCCTGCACGACCGGGGGAACTACGTCTGTCGAGCGAGGAACGATGCCGGCGAGGCTGTCCTCAACATCCCAGTTATCATCATCGCCTACCCGCCCCGCATCACCACGGGCCCACCCCCAGCCATCAGGGTGGCAGCCGGGGCACCTGTCCAGCTTGTTTGCACCACCATCGGGATCCCGAAGCCAGAGGTGTCCTGGGAGCTGCCGGATCACTCAGTGCTGTCCGCCAGCACTCAGGGCCGTCCTCGGGGCAGTGAGATGCTGCATCCCCAGGGAACCCTCATCATCCAGAGGCCCTCCACTTCAGACTCCGGCACCTACAAGTGCCTGGCCAAGAACCACATGGGTGCAGACACGCGGGCCACCTACCTGAGGGTGCTGTGAGAGGCAGGCTGAGGAGGAGGGTGGATACAAAGTGTGGTTAAGGAGTGTGGAGAAAGGAGTATGGATGATTATTGTGGATATATAGCGTGGATTAGGAGGAGTGTGGATACGCCAGTATAAAAACAATGAACAGCCATGAACCTGCTCTAGTGCTTATTTTGTAGCGTCTCCTGTATTATAAACTATGCTACCACAGCAGCAGCTTGTATTCAGAGTGGATCTGTAAGGATCAGAGCTCGTGGACCGATCACTTCTACTATCCCAGCGAACGAAAGAAATGACCAAAGGCAGGAGGGAAGAGGAAACAGAGAAACTGTACAGAGAAGGTTCTGTTCTCTGCCAGGAACTCTGGGAAGTCGAGAGGTGTTATTCTTGACATAACATGGATGTCAAGGGTCTGGAAACGTAAGAGTGGTTTTCATTTGGACTGTTTATTAAGAGGAGGGCCGCATGGCTAAGCTACGCAGCGTTTTCCTCCAGACGCTGCAAACGAGGATGAAATTACAGCCCAAGAGAAGCTCTCCCTGTAGGATTACCCCCACACGCTCGGCATGTTTAGGTCTCGTGACTCAAGGTTTTGTGACCGAAACTGCCGCAATGAAACTGGGACAATAGACACTTTCATAGAAGGAGAGAGCCCCTTTTCTATCTGTCAGAAATCTAACTTTCCTTTATAGATGAAAAGAGCTTTAAATGGTAAAGACGCAACATCAAAATTAACATTAATTTTACACTGGACCAGTACGCAACATCTTCACATTTCTATATTTGGTTTCTCTGTAATAAACTTTGTCTGGTAATTGCTTGTTTGTCAGCCTCACAATGATACTAATTTACTGACCATTCTGTTGTTCTTTTGGTATGTATTCTAATTGGCATGTGTGTTTATTTAACTGTTCATGTTCAGACTTCATACAACTACACAGTATTCCCTTCATTTAATAATATATTTGGTAGAAAATATTTACTCTACGTAAATGAATAGATGCAATTTGTGATATCCAGGAAAAAGAATTAAACTGTGGAATTTGCGTCATGTCTTTGTATTGTGCATGTCGTTTTTTGGCGTTTTGAGGATTGTAAATCTACAGAAACCTGGAGGAGGAACCATGGAGGTCCATTTCCCAGGGTTTTTTTTAGACCTGATTGGGTCAGACTAGAGCAGGAACCATGGAGGTCCAATACAGTGTTCAGGCCTGATTGGGTCAGACTGGAGGAGGAACCATGGAGGTCCATTACCCAGGGTGTTCAGACTTGTGTCAGACTGGAGCAGGAACCATGGAGGTCCATTACCCAGGGTGTTCAGACTTGTGTCAGACTGGAGCAGGTAGCATGGAGGTCCAGTACAGTGTTCAGGCCTGATCGGGTCAGACTGGAGCAGGAACCATGGAGGTCCAATACCCAGGGTGTTCAGACTTGTGTCAGACTGGAGCAGGTAGCATGGAGGTCCAGTACAGTGTTCAGGCCTGATCGGGTCAGATTGGAGGAGGAACCATGGAGGTCCATTACCCAGGGTGTTCAGACTTGGGTCAGACTGGAGGAGGAACCATGGAGGTCCATTACCCAGGGTGTTCAGACTTGTGTCAGACTGGAGCAGGTAGCATGGAGGTCCAGTACACAGGGTGTTCAGGCCTGATCGGGTCAGACTGGAGGAGGAACCATGGAGGTCCAGGAAGATGCTGGAGGTGGAGGGGGAAGGTTGTTTACCTTGTCAGGATGACAGGATGATGAGTTAGAGAAGCAAAGACCACACACGTTCCAACATTCTCGCACACGCAAACACACGCAAACACACTCAAACACACACACAAATATACACACTCACACCTTCATGCACAGCCAAACACACTTACTCCAACAAGTCTCCTACATTAAGAACAATTGTTCTAACCCAGCTTACGTCTTAACAGGAATATTCCATCTGTACGAAGCCAACAACTGGAAACGATTTTGTGAGTAAATTGCAACAATTTCTAGTCTCGTTTTAATGACGCTCATCAAGCATATGTAAGAGAACAACATGGTTGCTCCTGTTGACTTGCATTTGACCTCAGTTTCCAACGTCATAACAACACCATCTATACAAAACAATCATTGAACGGGCAGGGCAGTTCACTATTCAACGGATTTTAAAAAAAAGATATATACAAAAATCTTTTAAACTTCATGTTTATATCCATTTTCTTACAACTCAAGGCTCAGTCCTAAGCAGTGAGACCAGTCAACACTACTGGTTACTTAGTAGGTGGGTCCCAAACAGATCTATATAATTATACACATGTATTAAATATTTGGTCTTGGTAGACAGACAGAAGTCCAGGTGGGTGAGCCAGTCCAGACAGGAAGGAGTAGGAGAGGAAATCTCTTCATGAAGATGTGGGCAGGGTCTGGAAAAACCGCTGGCAAAGCAACAAGGGAAGACCAATCAGACGCAATTAACCAGTCTGGCAAATCGGTGCCCAGACTAAACCAGACAGTTCTATATGACTGATTCTTCACGGAGACCCTGAGTATGATTTGAGTTTGTATGTTGTTTCATTTGGGGGTTGTAGTTGTGGGAGCTGTTGGAGTTTATCTTCTAGTGGCTGCTGTGTTTCTGAGGAATCCTACTCAAACCCAAACATGGGAGGTTCCTGTCCTCCACCATTCCCCGGAGTACCACAATGAAAACGGCTTGTCAAATAAATACTTAAAAATGTTCAACTTCATGTTAAACCAGGCAAGAAGAAAAATCCACAACTTTAATATATTGACACTTTCAACCTACCAGCCTCCAGGAGAGGGGCTACATCTTGACTTCTACACCCCAGTCCCGGCACACTAAAGACAGGGCAGCCCGGCCCATGCTCCCCCTCCTCACGGCAGAGCCTCCTGTGTGAGCCATGTCTGTTTGTTTTCCATCCTGGTCCCTGGAGAAGCCTGCAGGCCTTGTGAGACTGATGAACTGAACCCTGGACGACCTCGGCCTCAAACACTCATCCCTGGATGTTGACCCCTGTGACCTCATCACAACCTCAGCCATCGTTGGCCGTTTATGGACGGGATTACACAGATCTTCAGAAGCAGGAGTGGAGCGTGACCCTACAGGAGGGTATCTACAGGAGCAGGGGTGGAGTGTGGCCCTACAGGAGTGTATCTACAGGAGCAGGGGTGGAGTGTGACCCTACAGGAGGGTATCTCCACAGGAGCAGGGCTGGGGCGTGACCCTACAGGAGGGTATCTCTTCAGGAGCAGGGCTTGATTGTGGCCCTACAGGAGGGTATCTCTCCAGGAGCAGGGGTGGAGTGTGGCCCTACAGGAGGGTATCTCTCCAGGAGCAGGGCTGGAGTGTGACCCTACAGGAGGGTATCTCTTCAGGAGCAGGGCTGGAGTGTGGCCCTACAGGAGGGTATCTCTCCAGGAGCACGGATGGAGTGTGGCCCTACAGGAGGGTATCTCTTCAGGGGCAGGAGTGGAAACATCTAGAAGTGCTTAACGGTTTCCGTAGCGACCGAGAGTGCACGCCAGTGTTGGCAAGGAGAATGAAAGATCTCAGAAGTTGTTGAGAAATCATGGTGGAAAAAAGAGCAAGTGTAAGTATATGGAGAAGGGAGGGGTGAGACATTTTTGGTCTTTGGCAGCAGCTCTACGACAAACATCCCAAAGCCTTTTAAGATCCAGAAGTTTCCGAAAACCTGAACATGGAAAGTTGGAACATGGGAAGAGCAGGAGAGATATTGGCCCAAGATCCTGTTGATATGACCACACTGTTGTCATGGATACAAGGTCTGAAACATGTTGTGTCTCACAATCTTTAAACTTCACAGCTAGTGCAAGTGAAACTCAATGAAAGGAAAGAGTTGACCACACGCTTAGTTTGGGCTGCAGTCCAGCAAATGCCTTTGAATGGAAAACCATACCATGCATACACACACACACACACACACACACACACACACACACACGTTCACGGATCTCTGCCTCACAATCTGCGGTGATGTTAGAATTTCACATTGGTATCCCAGAATCCACACCTCCATCTTCCAGACACAAGGGAGAGATTCATCCTCCCGCTGCCCACCCAGACCACCTCATTCCTGGGGTTGGGACCCCCACATCAGTGCCTCGCATCTCCTTTATGAGAAACGGAGAGAAACATCACAGACGCTGCAGAATATTGTCGAAACGGCCCGGTCGAATTTCGCTGTGTCTTCAAGACGGGATTTAACCGTCTCCGTGGCAACGCCGGAGAATTCAGTCCCATCTTCCAATCCCTTAAAAACAGTTCAGGTACAAGTCAATCCAACCTCTTATGTAAGCAAACCCAGAAGCTCTAGAAGTTTCTTATTGAGAGCCTCATCGGACTCAAGTCCTGGTGAGACAGTTTTAATGGGCTCATATCTCAGGGGCACAGGAAGTACTTTCATGGGGTCTCTCTGATCTGATTGGTTCCAGATGTGACACAGGTCCTGTGAGCATAAACAGGTGGTTTGATGTAGCCAATCACAAGCCTTCTCCTTCGGTCCCCAGACACATTCAGGAAAGACATCAAAGTAGGTCCTGAGGTCAGGCGTTCACACACACACACACACACATACACACCTCAGACTACACACACACACCTCCGATTATACACACACGTCTCAAATTACATACAGACACCTTGGAGATGTCCTAAAAGAATAAATAAATATGCAAAAATACGCAAGCATGCACACTATATGAAAGAGGTGGTAGACCTCTCCTGCTGGCTACCATGATGCTCTCTCTGGGAACTGGATCAGGGTCGCCAACACCACATGAATAAACAGACCAGAGGAGGGTGGAGGAGGGGATGGAGGCAGATGGAGGAGGGGCAGATGGAGGGAGGGGACGGAGGTGGATGGAGGAGGGGCAGGTGGAGGAGGGGACAGAGGCAGATGGAGGGAGGGGACGGAGGTGGATGGAGGGAGGGGACGGAGGTGGATGGTGGAGGGGACGGAGGCAGATGGAGGGAGGTGGAGGGGATGGAGGCAGATGGAGGGAGGTGGAGGAGGGGATGGAGGCAGGTGGAGGAGGGGATGGAGGCAGATGGAGTAGGGGTAGCTGAAGGAGGGGAAAGAGGGGCGGGTGGAGGGAGAGGTAAGTTGAAGTAGAGGTGCATGTAGATCATACCTGAGACAGATGTGGTCTTGAAGAGAATGGCGTGATCAATGATGTTTCAGTGTGAAAATCGCCAGTCATTTATCACATTTACGATTTCCCAGCTGTGTGCAGGAGCGTGGTCTAACAGAGGTCAAACCACCATGGGCTTCTGTGTGTGTCATCTAGCAGGTTAGCCTGCAAGGACCCCCTACACCTCACATCAGGAAGAGCTTGTCTTGAACGAACGAACAGGCAGCTCTGTGTGGCTCATCTCCACGTCTTGGCTGGAGAGGCTACATAAGTCTTGTGAATTCAACCCAGTGGATATTGATATCATGCTGGATTTCAATAGCGTGTTCTTGCCAAACAGGCATTTTCAGCCCATCTCTGTCCCGTAAAGGGAGAAAGGAAAACAGTCCGATTTATGAGCGTCCACATGGCGATCGTGTTGACCTCGTCATGGTTACGGCCCCCCCGCGTTCTATGAAGCAATGACTGTCACTGAAGGTCGACGTGGACAGAAACAATTTGCTTCGTGTCTCTTAAAAATTGACGTGTGTGTGTTTGTACAAGACGGGAGGGTTGTGTGTCCAGAGTGTTTGTTCTGAGTAACTGAGCTCAGATAGGAAGTCATGTGGAGGAATATACATCGTACTACAATAATGTTACTGTACGTGGGATAAACATTGACCTAAAGCCCTCCTCTCACAGGGAGGCAGACTGGGTTGTCTTTAATCTGTCTTTACTGTGTATTTACTGTCTTTATGGTTAAGAGGTTGCAGGTTTAAATCCCCTTCTACATGTTGTTTACTTTGCATCCCAAAGGCACCCTTTCTGAAATGCACTCTTCTATTTCATCATCCTTGAAAAGCCAGCCATGCAACCAGCCAAACAACCCAGCCAGACAGCCAGCCATGCAACCAGCCATGCAACCAGCCAGACAACCCAGCCAGACAGCCAGCCAGGCAGCCAGCCAGCCAGACAACCCAACCATGCAACCAGCCAAACAACCCAGCCAGACAACCCAGCCAGACAGCCAGCCAGGCAGCCAGACAGCCAGACAGCCAGCCAAACAACCCAGCCAGACAACCAGCCAGACAACCAGCCAAGCAACCAGCCAGACAACCCAGCCAGACAACCAGCCAGACAAACAGCCAGGCAACCAGCCAGGCAGCCAGCCAGACAACCCAACCATGCAACCAGCCAGACAACCAGCCAGGCAACCAGCCAGGCAGCCAGCCAGCCAGACAACCCAACAATGCAAACAGCCATGCAACCAGCCATGCAACAAGCCAGACAACCAGTCAAGCAACCAGCCAGGCAGCCAGCCAGCCAGACAACCAGCCAGACAACCCAACCATGCAACCAGCCATGCAACCAGCCAGACAGCCGGCCAAGCTGTGAGAGCAGGGTTGGACTGTAATAAGACCTGCAGGCCTTCTAAACAGCCTCACAGTCCAGTTTAACAGCCTGTGATACTTAACACTCATCATGACATCAGTTTCCCGGCTACCTGCACTGTCTTGGCCATCTCACGAAGATGACCTCACAGGTCCCAGGCAACAGTAAAATGCGCTCTGACATCACAGGAAAGAATGCGCTTCACGACCTCCGAGTGTTCCGTGGTTGCTACCCAAGCTGTGTTGTGTTGGTGTCTCCTGGAAGCCAGCGAAGGAATTACGACTGTCATAAAAAAACACGTCATTATTTGAACACATTTTAAGTTATTTGGACACCTATTAAACATGGTTGTCTATGGAGTACGTGTGCATACATGTTTGCATGGATGTCTGAATGCTTAAGCAGACCCACATCAGTATACAGGAGGCACTTGGGGCCTGTGGTGACTAATGAAGCCTTAATTATCAGAAGCCCTTTGGCAGCCTGTAATGCCAATTCAAGACCCTTGCAAACCTGACCCAGGACCCAGCTGCCTTCAACAGACCCAGACCCAGACCCAGCTGCCTTCAACAGACCCAGACCCAGCTGCCTTCAACAGACCCAGACCCAGCTGCCTTGAACAGCCACACAATCACACATCCAGAGCCATGTGCCTTCAACAGCCACAAATTCTGGGTGAATGTGGATCACAGAATATATTGTGTGGAGTGTGTGTGGGAGTGTGTGTTCACTAAGGGTTTGCCCTAAGGAACAGTAGCAAGAAACCTGACCCAGGACCCAGGAAGGAACAGCAGGAGGAAACCAGGACCCAGAACAACCAGGACAGCAGGAGGACCCAGGAACAGTAGCAGGAGAAACCTGACCCAGGAACCCAGGAGAAACAGGAACATAGCAAGAGAACCTGACCCAGGAACAGTAGCAGGAGAAACCTGACCCAGGAACAGCAGCAGGAGAAACCAGGACCCAGGAACAGTAGCAGGAGAAACCAGACCCAGGAACAGTAGCAGGAGAAACCTGACCCAGGAACAGTAGCAAGAGAAACCTGATCCAGGAACAGTAGCAGGAGAAACCAGACCCAGGAACAGTAGCAGGAGAACCAGCACCCAGGAACAGTAGCAGGAGAACCCTGACCCAGGAACAGCAGCAGGAGAAACCAGGACCCAGGAACAGTAGCAGGAGAAACCTGACCCAGGAACAGTAGCAGGAGAAACCTGATCCAGGAACAGCAGCAGGAGAAACCTGACCCAGGAACAGTAGCAGGAGAACCAGCACCCAGGAACAGTAGCAGGAGAAACCTGACCCAGGAACAGTAGCAAGAGAAACCTGATCCAGGAACAGTAGCAGGAGAAACCTGATCCAGGAACAGTAGCAGGAGAAACCAGGACCCAGGAACAGTAGCAGGAGAAACCTGACCCAGTCCAAAAACTCTTCATCATGGGATCAGCTGCTCTCAGTCTCGGAGAGAACACGCACACACGTGTGCAAACACACTCACTCACGAGCACATACACACGCAAAAGCGCAGGCACGCTCACAAGCGCACGCATGCGCACACATGCACAGGCCCATACACATACGTACTCTCACTCACATGCACAAACACCTACACGGTAAAAAAGAAAAATCCCAAATATTTTTACAACCTCTCGAAACTTGTTTTGCTAAAATTATTTTTACATATTTTTTTCCAAGCTTTCTAAACTTTTTTCCCCCCATTAAGTTTTTTTATTCCGAACTTACAAAACATATTTAGTCCTCAAACTTTTAATTTATTTCCTGTGTTGCGTGTGTTTGTGCCTATATGCATGACTGAGTGTGTATCTTTTTGTATGCATGTGAGTGTGTGTGAGTACATGTGTGCACGCTCTTCCCTCAGACAGGAAGTGAAACACACAGGAAAAACAAGCTGACTTGGTCAACACAACAACACAGTCAGGAAATCACGAGCTGCCATGCCAACACCACTGGCACACACAGGAAAGAGACGACACACAATAAATTAAAGAGTCCAGATTAAAATAGAAACGTTCAGAGAAACATCGTTTTTTAGCTTCACTTGACAAGTGACAGATAAACATTGAATACAATCTGTAAAACCATTCAACCACTACTCAACTTACTCTGATCATCATAGCACAAACAGGAGGAGGATGATGTTGATCACAGCTGAAGGAGAGATCAGCATCAACACATCACCATGTCCACACAGCTGATGACCTGCTTAGTCAAACTCTTCTGTGTTTCATGTACTCAGTTATGGTTTGTAGAAACACGCTGAGGGAAAGTTATGTTTCCACCAAAACTCACAAAGTCAAATTAGGGTCCAAAAAAAATTAAACCAAGGCCATATTACACACACGTCAGTGAGAGGAGTGTGTGTTTGTGAGTGTGTAAGTCCATTCATCTCTACAGTACAACTTCAAGAGCCAAACAGATACATTTGTAATAAATATGACGTGTGTTTTACAAACACACCACACGAACGTTGGATGCCTCTTAACATTCCCCGATTAGAAATGGTCCGTTAAGGAGAACTCCTCCAGGGCCCACGCTGTGCAGAAGTTCTGCTAGCCGTCGTAAACCAACGTGATGTCATGTGAAAGAAAACTAAACTTCTGACGAGGGGAGAGCTGAAATATCCTCTAAGGCGTCTCCTAGCAACGGACACTGGTCGTCTCCAAGCCAGCGGAGAACGATATTAACTTTACTCAAGACAGATCGATCCAGACAAACTAAACGCCAAGCATTCATGCTTTAAACATGACAAACAATAAACACCTGCACCCTTTCCTTCCATTCCAGAAGGTGTCAGGACACCTGTTCATGCTACCCCTGGTCTGAAATAATTCAACCGTTACAGTCATACCTGCGATATTGAGTTTTGACTGCCCTGTGTTACGTTGTTGTGGCGAAAATGAAGCCCCCGTTATCCCTTTTCCACCAACGCACCTTAGTTACTGGTTCGGAGCCCGTGCTTAATATCGAAGCAGTTCTTACGATGTATCACTACACCCCCTACTAAATACTGTTAGCTAGCTAGAACTAGCTACTTTTACTGTTAGCTGCTACCCCTTTTCCAACGTCGCATTTTGAGTGCTAGTTCAAGGCCAGTGCTTAATCTCAAATCAGTTCTATCTATTACGACCGCCTAAGAACCGGCTCCGAACAAGTAAAGGAGGTTCCTAAGCAGCAAAAAAGAAATAAATGCTGGGCTAAAGTGAGAACCGCCGGTGTCGGGGCTGGGGCGTGAACAGTAAACAGTACTTACCGCTACTTAACACGAACACTATCCCGGCTTTCACCGCCATTTCTACAAGTTTTCACTATTAACATTTCAGCTCAAAGTTACATGTAAATCAGCTTCTGAATTAAAATATGGCGAGAAATGGGCAGCGTAGTCTCAAAAAAATGTGCTTATTTTGTTGATACAACGGTAATGTTTAAATTCGCTCCGACTTCTCGACAACCTAGCTAGCATCTCACCGCTTGCTTTTACGTTTCCCGCTCTAACGTTGCAGGTAAATTCGAGACGTACAGGGACGTAATGACGTGGCTCTTTGGCAACTCTATCCCGTGGAATAGTAAACCAGTTAAAAGTCTAGCAAATTGAACGAGCTCCAAACCAGCTCTGATACCAGCTCCTTACGAGCTCCAGCTTGATATTGGTGAAAAGCTGATATCATAAATTACTTGTATAAAGAGCTGTACAAATACGTTTTATTCTATTTTATTTTAAATTATTTTCTTGAACTGTTGAGAACGTCCTTGATCATTGACATGCTGTTTGAACTCTTCTGGTCTATTATCTGCTGGACTTCACACATGCTCTGTTTGTCCATTTCGAGAGAAAAGCATCAGCTAAACCAATCAAATAAATCGAAATGTTTTTGGATGCTGAATACTGGACTGCACACGCTGACATACAATGTCCATTTAGACACATACTGTTTCACTCTGAGTGAACTTCTACCCAGTTGCTTAATAAACTGTGAGGATCTGAGCATCCTGCGGGGGCAGACGGCTCCTTGAGCCGACATGGCGTGACAGGAAGTAGAAAGCAGAAGGGAGAGAGTCTGACCCTTCCCTGACCAGTTTCTACTGCCAACGGATAGCTCACACACCAGGGTCTAAGAAGAGCAAAGAGCAGAGTCCTGCAGGAGTCTAAGGTCCTTCTGACTGAACTCCTTCTGACTGAACAAACTCCTTCTGACTGAACAAACTCCTTCTGACTGAACAAACTCCTTCTGACTGAACAAACTCCTTCTGCCTGAACAAACTGCTTCTGACTGAACAAACTCCTTCTGACTGAACAAACTCCTTCTGACTGAACAAACTCTACCCATCCTGAAATTGGACGAAGAGACGAAGAGGAGAGAAGGAGATGAGAAGGTGGATCAAGAACTACAGGAACTACAAGACCTGAAGTTTAGGAATTTCTTTGACACAGCAACAACCTGTTGGTATTATACATTCAGTCTTTCCTATCATACCTTCTAATATATATATATATGTATATGTATATATATATATGTGTATATATACATATATATATGTATATATATATATATACATATATATATGTAGAGAGAGAGAGAGAGAGACAGAGAGAGACAGAGAGAGACAGAGAGAGAGAGAGAGAGATACAAATATGAATATATTTATGTATATATCTCTATATATATATATATTCATTGTAAACTTTTGACTGTCTTTGGAATATGAATGTTCTTTTTTCTAAATTCTATTCTATATTTTAAACTCAAAGTGAACTGTCATAAAAGTGTGTGTTGTTATAAATTGCCTGTGTAAGAAGGTTGAATATTAAGTGACCATTGAAAGGCAGCATCCTCACTGTGAGGTTTGATGTAGTAAACACAGTCTCATGTCTTCTGAACAGACTTCCTGCCTCCATGAACAACACAACCCGCTTCCCCGTTTCCCTCTCCGGCCCAAACCACAGCAGCAGCTGTTCCCGTGACAACGCACTGAAGACAGTGGTGTTTCCTGTCCTGTACTCTCTCCTCTTCCTGTTGGGGCTGTCACTCAACGGTCTGGCGGTATGGGTGTTCCTCCGCACGCCCTCCTCCTCTCATTTCATCATCTACCTGAAGAACATCGTGGTGGCGGACGTCCTCATGACCTTCACCTTCCCCTTCAAGGTACAAACAGTCACAGAGAAGACTCAACAAGACTTGTCACAAACACGACATGCCGTGTCTGTTATTATAATAGTATATGTGTTGTCTGCATCCAAAACAACAAGGGAGGGGGGGGGGGGTTGAACTTATGACCTAAATGGGTGGATTTGTAACTGCTCTTGATCTGCTGTCATGCACTACCACTCAGTTACACCTTCTAACATCAGCCCCTGTCAGATGTCTTCCTGCGATTCACGGCAGTGTGTCTCTCCAGGTGCTGTCCGATTCCAACATGGCGTCCGTGGGCCTGCGAGTGTTCGTGTGTCGTGTGTCCTCTGTGCTGTTTTACCTCACCATGTACATCAGCATCCTGTTCTTCGGCCTTATCAGTGTGGACCGCTGCCGTAAGACCCTCCAGCCTTTCAGGGGCACGAACGCAGGCCGGCTGGCCTCCAGGAAGCTGTTGTCTGCGGGGATATGGGTCACCCTGCTGGGCCTCTCTCTCCCCAACGTGTTCCTGACCAACCGGACCCCCACCTCAGCGCACTTCAAGTGCAGCGACTTGAAGAGCCGTCCGGGCCTAGTGTGGCACGAGCTGGTCAACCATGTGTGCCAGGTGATCTTCTGGGGGAATCTGGTGACCGTGGTGATCTGCTACACTCTCATCACCAAGGAGCTGTACAGCTCGTACGCCCGGACCAGGGCCTCGCGGCCTGGGCAGGGCGTCCGCAGGACCCCTACAGGGCCTGGAGGTCAGCGTCAGGCTCGGAGACGGAAGAGCGTGAACGCTAACGTCTTCCTGGTGCTGGCAGTCTTCTTCGTGTGTTTTGTGCCGTTCCACTTCGCCCGCGTGCCGTACACCATGAGCCAGACCCGCGGGCGTCTCTTCGACTGCAGTCAGAAGCTGTTCTTCTTCCAGCTGAAGGAGAGCACTCTGTGGTTATCCTCGCTTAACTCCCTCCTGGACCCGCTCATCTACTTCTTCTTGTGCAAGTCCTTCCGGAGCACGCTGTTCCGCACGCTGAGTGTTCCACCCGGAACCTGTGGCTGGCTGAGCGTCCGGGCATCGGACTCAAGCGTTCTGACTCCTGTGGCAGGTTCCTGCAGCTGAGTGTGGAACACAAGGTTCGAAACTGGACAAGGGGGGAAGGTGGTCGCTTATTGGTTTCAGGTTAAAAGAATGTTTGTTGCTTAGTTGTAATTTGTTTGCTAAGTGGAAATGGTTTCCTAATCCATATTAACAGGTCTAGTGGAGATGACTGTTTTTAACCTTTTATCCATCAGGCACCAGAAAGGAAGTTGTGTTGGTTTCCTGTCTTGTGAACACATCGCCCTCTTGAGGGCACCTGGATGAACTGTTCTGATACTGAAGAATGTATACTGGACACTCTTGGGTTCAACTAAATGTTGTTTTAGTGTTCCGAGAGAGTTGTGTCTGTGCTTGTTTTGTGAGCCAGGCAGCGACTAAGAGCAACTCTGTCACACATCGGAAGATGCAACCAGAGAAGAAAATAAAAGGCAACTTTCAAATAACTGTACTAGCATTTGTTAACAAACCACTGTCCCTTGAACACTGTCGTTTGCATTAAAGTACATGTGAACAATTATTGGATACTCTTTATTTCTTTATTGACATAGTATTTATGTAGCAGATGTTTCTGTCCAGAACAGCGTACACATAGTGTACATGTATGTTCACTGTGTGTGTGCGGTTGCCCACTACTCACTACTGTGTGTGCACTTGGATGGGTTAAATGCAGAGGTAAAATTTCGAGTATGGGTAACCATACTTGACAATACGTCACTTCACTTCACTTCACTAGAAGAGACAACAGACAGTCAAGCTGCAGCAGAAGATCATGTGGGAAGCCCAGTGGTGGAAGGATGCGTCTATCTGAAACTTCAATTCCAGTCCAAACCGCCCCTCATTCTCTCTTGCTCAACATGTCCTCTCCAAACATAGTATCTCTCTATCGTGTGCTAAATAATAAAAATAGAAATCACACCTGTGTGTTCTGTTTAAAAGTTGGTTGTTTGTGTAGTCTGGGGGAGTCGGGCTTGTAACCTGCTGCAAGTTGCTGGTCGCACCGGCAGGGGTTGAAGGTGGGGATTGTGAACAAACAGCACTCTCTCTGCCTTCAATACCATGACTGAGGTGCCCTTGAGCAAGGAACCGAACCCCCAATTGCTTCCCGCGCTGGAGCAATAGCTGCCCACTGCTCTGGGTGTATGTTCACTGTGTGTGCTTGCGGTTGCCCACTACTCACTGCTGTGCGTGCACTTGGATGGGATAAATGCAGAGGGTTAATTTCAAGTATGGGTCACCATACTTGACAATACGTCACTTCACTTCACTAGTCAGTCAGTCAGTCAGTCAGTCTGTGCTGTGGCCATATGGCTGCACAGCTTCATCTCAGCTAACAGGTCTGAAGGTCTGAGTAACGATGTAACGCAACATCTCAGTCACGATATAAATACAGCACAAAAACACCTCGGTTACAGTAGGCGCATGGCTACTGTCTGGTGAACTGACGCAATCGGACGATGATATGGAGAAGATTAGAAACGGTTGCTACGTTGTGACGATAACATCTGTGTTCCTCAGTTACGTGCTCGGCGACAGAGTTGCTAATCTGTGGTGCGTTTTCAGGGCTAATCTGATCTTGAGTAGCAGGATGCTGTTTGAGGATGCTGTTTGAAGGTGCATGAGAGTTACTGGGCTGTTAGTTCACTCATTGTACAGAGACTCACCACAACGACTCAGTCAACAGCTTCACATGTAAGTGTTTAAGTTTTTAATTTATCAAAGTAATCCGTCTCTTCTCTTCAAACAAGTGTGTGTTTCTTGTTGTTTTTTACAAGATGCCATTTTTGCATAACTTTTTACAGACTTTTCACAAGGTGTGGGTAATTGTGTATTGTATATTGTGATTATGACAGCTCTAACATAAACCTGAAATAGTGTCAAGAAATACATCTGACCCATTGTTCTTGCAAACCAAATCCACAGATTCCACAAAAAAAGCAGTCTCACTAAAATGTCATCTCACAACTGTAGTTTGGACGACTTCACCATGCAAACAGTCTTTTCCTCCCTCGACTTTCTCCTCTTCATCCCCGCTACGGCCCTCAACAGCGTGGCCTTCTGGGTCTCCCTCCACCTGCACTCCTCCTCCACCTTCATGGTCTACCTGAAGAACCTGGTGGTTGCTGACCTTCTCATGACTCTCACCCTGCCTCTGCACGCCATCAACAAACTTCCTGGTTGTCCAGTGGCTTTGAAGGCTATCAGTTGCCGTGTGTCCAGACCCGTGTTCTACTGTTGCATGTACATAAGCGTGATCTTTCTGGGTCTCATCAGCCTGGACCGCTTCTTTAAGGTGGTGCGGCCCGGAGGCAGTAGACCTTGTCAGAGTCTCCTTTTCAGCAAGGCCATCTCCGCCTCCGCCTGGTTGTTCTTCTTCGGCTCCAACGTCCTGCCCACCATCGCTCTGACCAATCAAACTCCTGGAATCGGGTCGAGGAATTTCTGCATGGAGATGAAAAGCCCTGCTGGCTTGGAACTGCACACGAATGTGATATGGGCCAACAACGCAATCTTCTGGTGCGTGTCGGTCCAGATAGCAGTCTGCTACATATGCATTACCAGGAAGACCATCCAGTCATACAAGAACTCTGGTAGCAGCAACAACGAAGGGAACAGGAGAGTCAAGGTTCGGGTGTTTGTTGTCCTTGCAGTTTTCCTGCTGTGTTTCGTTCCCTATCACGTCGTGAGGATCACCTTACAGAATCTCCAGTATAAGAATGAATCCAGCTGCCATGTGACCAAGGTACACTTCCTCAAAACATTTACTTTGTGGCTGGCATCGACCAACGTGTGCCTGGACCCGGTCATCTACTTCTTCCTGTGCAAGGCCTTCAGAGACAAACTCCAGGAGATCAGTGTTGTTGGGGACAGGAAAAATTCGCAATTTTCTACAAACAATGAGGAAGCCACACTTTGATAAGCTGAAGGGATGAAGTCAGCTGGGATGAAGTCAGCTGGGATGAAGTCAGCTGGGATGAAGACAGCTGGGATGAAGTCAGCTGGGATGAAGACAGCTGGGATGAAGTCAGCTGGGATGAAGTCAGCTGGGATGAAGACAGCTGGGATGAAGTCAGCTGGGATGAAGTCAGCTGGGATGAAGACAGCTGAATGGTGTCAGTTCTAAGAAGCCCAAACTGTCTCACCATAAAATCCCTCCCTTTGCTGACGGTTGTTACGGAGTACATTTTCTTCTATGTGGACGCGTTGCAGGTTTAAATGGCTTCAAATAAAGGTTTGATTCTCCCTGGCAAAGTCTGCAAATTGTATAAAATGTTCGTATTATTATTATTATGACTTATTTTATAACAACGTGGCATGTTTAAGTCTTCCTGTGAGTGTGATTAGATTTCAAAAGAACTTGCTGAACAAAACCATGTCCGATTTCTTCTCCTTTATTCTAATATTATTTTCTTTTGAGGTTTCCTGTTAACTAACCACAAGTTCTCCTCCACTGTGACTCAAATCAAACAAGAATTTCTGAAATCTTGTGAATTCATCTTTCTAATCTACTTCCCAACCATTTCTAATTTCTCTCTAACAACCAAGGCAGTATCATATATGCTACCGTTTGTCAAGGCAACTGATGATACATTGGATTATTTTATGTGATTCTGTTTAACATTGGAGGGAACTTGACCCTGCACCATCTCTCTGTCTAGGTCTCTGTCTATCTCTGTGTGTCTCTGTCTCTCTATATCTCTGTCTGTGTCTCTGTCGCTGTCTCTGTCTCTGCCTCTCTCTCTATCTCTCTCTGTCTCTGTCGCTGTCTCTCTCTCTGCCTCTCTCTCTGTCTCTCTCTATCTCTCTCTGTCTCTGTCGCTGTCTCTCTCTCTGCCTCTCTCTCTGTCTCTCTCTCTCTGTCTCTGTCTCTTTCTTTGTCTCTCTCTGTGTCTCTCTCAGACCCAATATAATACATTTTGATCAACATGACATAAGCAACTGATAATGTAGGAAACAGCAGAGAATTGTACATAATCATTTGCATGGATGTACCAAAGCATTTGCAACTTGTTCAAAGAAATGAGAAACTGCTTTTTTGATGTGAACAAGTGACACAATGATGTGAGAATTGAACAGATAGTTTTGAGAATTTCAATTCTGATCTGAGAAATGTACCAAAGTGATTGAGAAAAAACTGTAATAAAATATTAAATAATAACTCCTTTACTTATGATATGGAAAGAAACGTCTGTAGTTATGAATATGGTACGACCATTGACCTTAAAGCAGGCTACTGGGCAGGACAGGAAGCAGAGGAAGGAGACCCAGGATGGATTTGCATCTTTCAGAGCTCTAAAGAACCTGTCGAAGACGTGGTATGACCACACAGGTGAGAGAGCCCACGAGACAGGAACCAGGGAACGACCGCCCCAGCCTCAGGTACGTAACCTCAGACACACAGTCTCAGGTAGACAGCCTCAGGTACTCAGCCACAGGTACTCAGCCACAGGTACTCAGCCACAGGTACTCAGCCACAGGTACTCAGCCACAGGTAAACAGCTTCAGGTAGACAGCTTCAGGTAGACAGCTTCAGGTAGACAGCTTCAGGTAGACAGACTCAGGTAGACAGCTTCAGGTAGACAGCTTCAGGTAGACAGACTCAGGTACATTCACATTAACTAGATTATATGTTGCTACCTTACCAGCTGAGGAGTCAATATTGTTCTAATTTTGATGTCTGTTATCATATTGATCCGTACAGTTCATATTTGGGGTGGTTTCAATCTGTGGTTTAGTTTGACATTGATATCATCTGTGGTGACATCTACTGGACACAGATAATCATTGTTCAGAAATACTGATAATAGAAAATATTCAATGCAAAGGCCAACCCTGTTTTATTTTATTTTATTTATTTTATTTCAAGGTCCAAACTGTTTACACAGTCTTACAAAGCACAAACTTGTGTTAATAAATAAATCCAGCAGACACCCATACAGTAATGTATATATAGATTTGTAGGCACACATGAAGTTTGTTTGGATACCTGTGATGTCTGTATAGCAACAGCCAGATGTGGACCTTGATACCAGACGTTGGGTGATGTTGATGGAGCGTGGAAAATAATTAGAATGTCAAAGACTTCAGATTAAAATAACCAGCAGTCTGTGCACAATGCAAATCCCAACCAACAGACCAAAAACATGAATGGATTCATCTTGTCGGTCTTTATTTGCATCCTCTCACCTTCTGTGTCCTCAAACAGTCCAAGCGAGTAAGATCCTTGGCCTGGTCGATGTAAACTGCTGCTATTACTTGTGTTATTTATTAAAAGAACAGTGTTGGACCAATGAAAAAGACTCTTATCAAAACGCATACATTTTATGTTGTTTGTATTGTAAACAGAAAAAGATTTGCAGACTCACAGATTCTTGTTACATTTCATCTTCGTTGGAACAAACTGGGATTGAACTTTAAAGATGCCATTTTTAACAGCATTCCTGTTTGTTTATCCCTCTCTCTAGTTGTTACGATGACAACCAATCTCACCACACCGTCACACTGCAGCAGCAGCGTCAACAGCAGCATCATAAAAGTGGTTCTCCCTTGCTTGTTCTTCCTAATGTTCCCTCTGGCCCTGCTCCTGAACGGTGTAGCCTTCTGGGTCTCCCTCCATCTGCGCTCCTCCTCCACCTTCATCGTCTACCTGAAGAACCTGGTGGTGTCCGACTTCATTATGACGATGGCCGTGGTGCCTTTCGCAGCTAGCAGCCTACCTGGAGCCACGCTGGGCTTGAAGATCTTCTCCTGCCGGTTCTCTAATGTCATCTTCTTCACCTGCATGTACATGAGCATCACCCTGATGGGTCTCATCAGCCTGGATCGCTTCTTCAAGGTGGTGCGGCCCGGAGGCAAACTGCTGGGCCAGAACCTTCTCTTCAGTAGGCTGATGTGTGGAGCAGCCTGGGTGGTGTTGTACGGAGCCACCACGATTCCCACCATGATTCTGACGGACCAAGAGCCCACCAACACCACAGGAAACATTTGCATGTCCCTGAAGGGTCCGGCTGGCCGTCATCTGCACACGGTCGTAGTCATCTTCATGGATGGCCTGTTCTGGTCAGTCAGCATGCTGGTGGTGTTCTGCTATGTCTGTATCACCAACAAAGTCCTCCAGTCCTTCAGGAACTCTGGCAGCAACAACAGCCAAGGCAAGAAGAAGACCAAGCTCAGAGTCTTCCTGGTTCTCATGGTCTTCTTCGTGTGTTTTGTGCCCTACCACCTGGTGAGGATTCCGGTGGCTCTACAGGAGAGCGATTTGACGACATGCTCTGAACTCTGGGTGGATGTTGCCAACATCGTATCTCTGTGGTTGTCTGCCACCAACGTGTGTTTGGACCCCCTGATCTATGTCTTCCTGTGTAAGGAGTTCAGGGAGAAGCTGATGGAGATGATGAAACGAGGAAGGAATTGTGTCGGCAGGCTTTGACTTTGTTTTCAAACACTCAAAAAACCTCCCTGACCCTCGATATCTATCATGTGCTATGTTGTGTATCTCTTGGATTAGATAGGGACAAAAAACAAAACAATAAAAACTTGGAGCAGAAAATACAAAGTGAATTCATTTTGTCAGCAGGATTTCTTTCTTACTGAATATGTGACAAAACCGTGTTCAAAAGATGTGAATTTTGTATTTTTTTAACAATTATTTTGTTAACAATTTGTTGTTAACCAGGAGTCATCTCCTGGGATTTGTATCTTTCAGAGAGAAGACACGCCCACTTGCATCTTTCAGAGAGAAGACACGCCCACTTGCATCTTTCAGAGAGAAGACACGCCCACTTGCATCTTTGAGAGAGAAGACACGCCCACTTGCATCTTTCAGAGAGAAGACACGCCCACCTGCATCTTTCAGAGAGAAGACACGCCCACCTGCATCTTTGAGAGAGAAGACACGCCCACCTGCATCTTTGAGAGAGAAGACACGCCCACTTGCATCTTTCAGAGAGAAGACACGCCCACTTGCATCTTTCAGAGAGAAGACACGCCCACTTGCATCTTTCAGAGAGAAGACACGCCCACTTGTTCATCTTTCAGAGAGAAGACACGCCCACTTGCATCTTTCAGAGAGAAGACACGCCCACTTGTTCCTCTTTCAGAGTGAGAGAGAACGCCCACTTGCATCTTTCAGAGAGAAGACACGCCCACTTGCATCTTTGAGAGAGAAGACACGCCCACTTGCATCTTTCAGAGAGAAGACACGCCCACTTGCATCTTTAAGAGAGAAGACATGCCCACTTGCATCTTTCAGAGAGAAGACACGCCCACTTGCATCTTTCAGAGAGAAGACACACCCACTTGTTCATCTTTCAGAGAGAAGACACGCCCACTTGCATCTTTCAGAGAGAAGACACGCCCACTTGCATCTTTCAGAGAGAAGACACGCCCATTTGCATCTTTCAGAGAGAAGACACGCCCACTTGCATCTTTCAGAGAGAAGACACGCCCACTTGCATCTTTCAGAGAGAAGACACGCCCACTTGCATCTTTGAGAGAGAAGACACGCCCACTTGCATCATTGAGAGAGAAGACACGCCCACTTACATCTTTGAGAGAGAAGACACGCCCACTTGCATCTTTAAGAGAGAAGACACGCCCACTTGCATCTTTCAGAGAGAAGACACGCCCACTTGCATCTTTCAGAGAGAAGACACGCCCACTTGCATCTTTCAGAGAGAAGACATGCCCACTTGCATCTTTAAGAGAGAAATCACGCCCACTTGCATCTTTAAGAGAGAAGACACGCCCACTTGCATCTTTAAGAGAGAAATCACGCCCACTTGCATCTTTAAGAGAGAAGACACGCCCACTTGCATCTTTGAGAGAGAAGACATGCCCACTTGCATCTTTAAGAGAGAAGACACGCCCACTTGCATCTTTCAGAGAGAAGACACGCCCACCTGCATCTTTAAGAGAGAAGACACGCCCACCTGCATCTTTAAGAGAGAAGACACGCCCACCTGCATCTTTAAGAGAGAAGACACGCCCACTTGTTCATCTTCAGGTTCTCTGGTTCCCTGGATCCAAGTACTTTATATGTTAACGTCATCTCTTTCAGTCTGACCTGGAGGTTACCAGCTAGGTGAGTCAAGACGTAAGCCTTTCACCTTTCCCTCTTTAGGGGTTAGTTGGGGTCTGTCGAGTTCAGTATTTTCATTGTAGCCAACATTGTTCTTTTTGTTTTTACATTTATTTCAATTGGTGCTGAGGGAGAGAAGGGCATGCAAAGTGTTTTGTACCATGCAGAGACAGGTGTGTATCATGTAGAGACAGGTGTGTATACTGTAGAGACAGGTGTGTATCATGTACAGACAGGTGTGTATCACGTACAGACAGGTGTGTATCATGTACAGACAGGTGTGTATCATGTACAGACAGGTGTGTATACTGTACAGGCAGGTGTGTACCATGTACAGACAGGTGTGTATCATGTACAGACAGGTGTGTACCACGTACAGACAGGTGTATATCATGTACAGACAGGTGTGTATCATGTACAGACAGGTGTGTATACTGTAGAGACAGGTGTGTATCATGTACAGACAGGTGTGTATCACGTACAGACAGGTGTGTATACTGTACAGACAGGTGTGTATCATGTACAGACAGGTGTGTATCACGTACAGACAGGTGTGTATCATGCAGAGACAGGTGTGTATCATGTAGAGACAGGTGTGTATCACGTACAGACAGGTGTGTATCACGTACAGACAGGTGTGTATCATGTACAGACAGGTGTGTATACTGTAGAGACAGGTGTGTATACTGTAGAGACAGGTGTGTACCATGTACAGACAGGTGTGTATCACGTAGAGACAGGTGTGTATCATGTACAGACAGGTGTGTATCACGTACAGACAGGTGTGTATCATGTACAGACAGGTGTGTATCACGTACAGACAGGTGTGTATCACGTAGAGACAGGTGTGTATACTGTACAGACAGGTATGTCTCAACTTTGTTTATCAATTTCATGACAAATTCATGTTGTAAAACAGAATTTCTTTTACAACTTAAGGTATTTTTGTTGCCAAAATAACGTTAATGACTGCATATCCTGTTACTAGAGAGCTGAAACAACTATTTTAATGGTTGGCAAAGTATTTTCCATTGAGACAAGTCTTAATAGTTTGTGGTGTGCAAATCTCATGTTTTTTTCTTGGAGGAAATGACAAGCCATTGCCCTTGAACAGGTGAGGCAGCGACATGCAAATATCAATGCAAACCGTGTTAAACTGAGCAAGAGGTTCATTCAAAGTTTCCCTTAATGAATTCACTCTGTTGTTTCCACTGTCGTTTTTTTCAAAACGCTTCAGAATACTTTCCCTTCCAACAACTCATCCTTCATTTTTCCCAGGTCCCACCATGGAACTGAACCTCACGGCTCAGGCCTGCGTGGTCTCGCCCAGCGAAGTCCTGGACGTGGTTCTCCCTTGCCTGTTCTTCCTGATGTTCCCTCTGGCCCTGCTCCTGAACGGTGTGGCAGCCTGGGTCTCCCTCCACCTGCGCTCCTCCTCCACCTTCATCGTCTACCTGAAGAACCTGGTGGCTGCCGACCTGCTCATCACTCTCACCTTTCCCCTGAAGGCGGCCAGCGTCCTCCCTGGAGCCACGGTGGCCCTCAAGATCTTCTCCTGCCGTTACTCGGATGTCATCTTCTTCAAGAGCATGTACATGAGCGTGACGTTGATGGGTCTCATCAGCCTGGATCGCTTCTTCAAGGTGGTGCGGCCCGGAGGCAAACTGCTGGGTCAGAACCTACTCTTCGGTAAGGTGATGTGCGGGATGGCCTGGTTGGTATTATTTGCTGGACTGGCAATTCCCACCATGATTTTGACGGACCAGGAGTTAAACAACAGCACGGGCTACTCCTGCATGTCTCTGAAGAGCCAGGCAGGCCAGAATCTACACAAGTATTCAGGTTTCTTCAACAACATCCTGTTCTGGTCAATCAGCATGTTGGTTGTGTTCTGCTATGTCTGCATCACCAACAAAGTCCTCCAGTCCTTCAGGACCTCTGGAAGCAACAACAGCCAAGGCAAGAAGAAGACCAAGCTCCGAGTCTTCCTGGTTCTCATGGTCTTCTTCGTGTGTTTCATGCCCTACCACCTGGTCCGAGTCCCTTACATCCTGGTTCAGACTCAGACTCTGGACCGCTGCACTGACGCCTGGATCCCCATCGCTAACAAGATCACCCTTTGGCTGTCCACTACCAACATCTGCCTCGACCCACTGCTGTACGTCTTCCTGTGCAGGGAGTTCAGGGAAAAACTGGTGGCCATGCGGGTTCTGGGAAGGGGAACTCCAGTCATGACAGAAGAACCCTCACAGCAGGGTTCTCAACAGGGATAAATGTTTCGTCATAGTTGGTCTGCCATGACGCTGCACTTTGTGTGTTGAGTCTCTTTGTTCGTTTGGACAACCCTGCGAACTCCCTCTTATTGTAGTTGGATGTTTAAAGGGAAAGATTGAGTTTTAGGACTGTTGACAAAGAGGAAAACTGTGTTATGTCATTCATGTGACTTGACATGTGTTTGTTAGCTAACGTCAACATTTGTGTTGTGTTTTAAAACATTAAAAAATGACATAACACAAGATCTTGATACGTGTGAAATATGTGACTGAGCCTTTAGATCAGGGGTCTCCAATCCTGGTCCTCGAGGGCCGCTGTCCTCAAGGACAGGGGTCTCCAATCCTGGTCCTCGAGGGCCGCTGTCCTCAAGGTCAGGGGTCTCCAATCCTGGTCCTTGAGGGCCGCTGTCCTCAAGGTCAGGGGTCTCCAATCCTGGTCCTCGAGGGCCGCTGTCCTCAAGGTTTTCGATGTTTCCCTGCTCCAGCACACCTGATTCTAATGAATGAGCCATTACCAAGCTCTGTGGAAGCTTCATAATGACCCTTTATTAGAGTCAGGTGTGCTGGAGCAGGGAAACACTGAAAACCTTCAGGACAGCGGCCCTCGAGGACCAGGATTGGAGACCCCTGCTTTAGATGTATTAGGAGTTAAAACCTTCATATCTAATGACAGTTATACTAAAAGAATGAACAACAGCAATGGTCTCTAACCCTATAAAACAAGCCTCCACAACACAGCGATCACAGCTGGTATTTGAAGCCATGATGCTTGGTAAGAGAACACGCATGTAAGATCTAGTTTGGTTTGACCTTGTTTCTCGTCAGCCCACATGCTTTAATAAAAAAAAACATGCACGGAGATTCCAGATAACTGCTCTGTGGTTCTGCTCAGAACCGGTGCACACTCATGGTGGTGTGTGGCGTGTGTGTGTGTGTGTGTGCATGTGTGTGTGTGTGTGTGCGTGTGTGCGTGTGTGGGCATATGTGTGTGTGTGTGCATGTGCATGCGTGTGTGTGTGTGCATGCATGTGTGCATGTGCGTGTGTGTGTGTGTGTATATGTGCGTGTGTATGTATGCGTGTGCGCGTGTGCCTATGTGTGTGTGTGTGTATATGTGCGTGTGTATGTATGCATGTGTGCATGTGTGTGTGTGTGTGTGTGTATATGTGCGTGTGTATGTATGCGTGTGTGCGTGTGCGTATGTGTGTGTGGCAGCTGGGGTCTGCAGAGATCTGAGAAGCGTCTGAATGTGGAAGTGGTTGTTGCCCAGTAGTGAGCCTGACAAGCGCTGGCAGCTGAGACAAAACTAGAAGCAAACAATCAGGCAGGAAGCCGGTGCAGAACGTGTTTCCACACCACTAGAAACTGGGAGAGCTGTCAAGACACACGCACACACACACAGAGAGAGACAGAGAGAGAGAGAGAGACAGGGAGAGAGAGAGAGAGGCAGGGAGAGAGAGAGAGAGACAGGGAGAGAGAGAGAGACAGGGAGAGAGGCAGGGAGAGAGAGAGAGAGAGAGAGAGAGAGAGAGAGGGAGATAGGCAGAGAGAGAGGCAGGGAGAGAGAGAGAGAGAGAGAGAGAGAGGGAGAGAGAGAGAGAGAGACAGACTGAGGGAGAAAAAGAGAGAAAGTGTGTGAGAGAGAGTGAGAGAGAGAGAGAGAGAGAGGGAGAGAGAGACTGAGGGAGAAAAAGAGAGAATGTGTGTGTGTGAGAGAGAGAGAGAGAGAGAGAGAGAAAGAGAGAGTGAAAGAGAGAGGGATAGAGAGAGGGGGTGAGACAGAGGGATAGAGAGAGGGGTAGAGAGAGAGGGGATAGAGAGAGGGATAGAGAGAGGGGAGAGAGAGAGGGGTACAGTGTTTAGTTGGTTGTGTAGACCAACAGCAAAGCTACAGTAAATAAGAAAGTGAATGTTTGGCACAAAATAAGTACAAGCTGATTAAGAAATTTCACTTCTTTATATTACAAAGCCTGTCTTCTGCAACTGAATTCTGGTGAAATTCCCAGACGTATCTTCGCATTACGAAGGTAAGGACAAACAGAAAATAACTAATTGAACTGTTCCTTATTCAACCTTATGGAGATAGAGACCTTTTATTGAACTGTATTTCAATGTAAGCTGTGTTTCGTTAACATCCTGTCCTGTTGCTGGATAACACCGTCTTTGACATCGATCACAGCCACCTTGTCTGTCTCCACGCGTTTGAGATTGTAAATAAATATTACCTCGTTTTCAACACCTCCGCCCTCCTCGTGAGACTGCGTGAGACTTCTCTTACTATTCTAACACAGTGGTTTATACAATGGTATGAAACAAACGGTTAAAAAACGTCATTTTTATTATTTTTTTCATTGTATTTAGCATTGAAGGGTCAACGTATTCAATGCCAACACAGTAATGATGAGTGGAGTTCGTATAGTAATAGTTTAACAACAGGACCTTGTGTTCATCCTAAACCTCCATAAGAAACACATAACGGGTGCCCCGTTGCTATAGCAGCAGTTCGTGGCATAGCGACATCTTGTAGGGGTTAGTTAACTCATAGGTGGCAGGCGCCTTTATTCAAAGTCACAATGAAAGAGTGCGTGTGAAAAATACAACAGGAAATCAAGGATCAAAAGTTCACTAGTCTACCAGTGTTTCGACCGATTTTCCGGAGCGGCATTTACCGGGCCCAAGGCATTTACCGGACTGAGGGCATTTACCGGGCCCAAGGCATTTACCGGACTGAGGGCATTTACCGGACCCAAGGCAATGTTGTGGATGAAGTGTCATCGGAGACCGCTATCTAAAACACTCACATACACATGTAGCCTATAGCATGCAGAGAAAGGTTAGATACTCAGGTATCACGTGAAGTAATGTTTTTAAGTGTGGCTAAGTATTATTTTCGATGCCGTCAATCCAAGAGAAAGGCCATCTAGGTAGCGCTGAAAAGGTGCGGCTAAGGAAGTCAATAACGGACAGGTGCGTCGCTGAAACGTTTGTATTTTTCACGTAAGATTGCCTCACTGTACCTGCTAGGTAAAGGCTGGATCTTACCAGAGGCGGAGAAACCACTGGAATAGTTTAGGTTTGAGCGAGTCTGCTGTCTCAATAGACATCGCTGAAACTATATTTTTTTTCATCGAGAACTAATCATGAGGACAAGAAACAGATCGATAACATGTGACTGTTATTCTGTTTGAAACCGAGATTCGGTGAGAACTATCTTTTCAATTTAATCTCTCTCTCTCTCTCTCTCTCTCTCTCTCTCTCTCTCTCTCTCTCTCTCTCTCTCTCTCTCTCTCTCTCTCTCTCTCTCTCTCTCTGCTTCATTTTGTACCTTTGTTGCTCTCTATCTCTCCACCCCCTCTCACATTCTGCCCCCCCCCCCCCTCTCTCTCTTCCTCCAGGATGAATGCCACTCTGTCTAACTCCACGGAGCCAAAGTGCGTGCGGGACACCAGTGTGACCGGCGTTGTGTTCCCGTGCCTCTACAGCATCCTCTTCGTGGCGGCGCTGGTACTCAACTGTCTCGCCGCCTGGATCTTCTTCAACATCCGCAGCACCTCCACCTTCGTGGTCTACCTGAAGAACGTGGTGAGGAAACCACGATTGGTTTAGGTTTCTTTTGACGTCCGAACGAGCCTCGTCCTCCGATGGAATATAAGGATTCAGATTGAATCGTTTATGCCTGTTTGAATCCTGTCCTGATTGGAATCCTGTTGATCTATTTGAACAATTTGCCATTTTGAAGCCTTTACATCGGTTTGAATTCATCACGTCTGTTTGAATTACTATGTGAATCCTTTTTACATATACATACATACATTACATGCATTATCTACTGCTGATCCCTGGGAGGGATTGCAGTGCCGCTTGTTCCCATCTTGGGGTCACGGGTGACTGGAGCCTAACCCAGTAGCTTTCGGGCCATAGGCGGGGTACACCTTGGACTGGGGCCAGCAAGTTGCAGGCTTAAAATGTTTTTATTTTTTTACATATGTTTGAATCCTTTTACTGTTCTGAACCTCACAAACTAACAGCTCACCTCCTTAATGTCTCCAAACACCAGGTAGTAGCAGACTTGCTGATGACTCTGACCATCGCGGTGAAAGTCCTGAGCGATGCTGGCGTGGGCTCCTGGCAGCTCAGAGCTTTCTACTGTCGCTACTCTGCTGTGTTGTTCTACAGCAGCATGTACATCAGCATCCTGTTACTAGGCCTCATCAGCCTGGATCGGTACCTTAAGATCGTGAGGCCGATTGGCAAGGGCGCCCTCCAGAGGGTGTGGGTGGGACAAGCACTGAGCGCGGCTGTCTGGGTGGTCGTCATAGCGCTGGCGTTGCCCAACGTTGTCCTTAGCAACCGACGGCCTGTCCCCACGACGGGGAGGCTGAAGTGCTCCTCGCTGAAGGAGGAGGCGGGGCAACTATGGCATGCGGGCTTCAACTACTTCTGTCAGGTGAGGTCAGGTGTGGTGTGGCGAGGTCAGGTGAGGTCAGGTGAGGTGTGGTGTGGTGTGGTGAGGTCAGGTGAGGTGTGGTGTGGTGTGGTGTGGTGTGGTGTGGTGAGGTCAGGTGAGGTGTGGTGAGGTCAGGTGAGGTGTGGTGAGGTGTGGTGAGGTGTGGTGAGGTCAGGTGTGGTGAGGTGTGGTGAGGTGTGGTGAGGTCAGGTGTGGTGAGGTGAGTGAGGTGTGGTGAGGTGTGGTGAGGTGAGGTGAGGTGTGGTGAGGTGAGGTGTGGTGTGGTGAGGTCAGGTGAGGTGTGGTGAGGTCAGGCGAGGTCAGGTGAGGTGTGGTGAGGTCAGGTGAGGTGAGGTCAGGTGAGGTCAGGTGAGGTGTGGTGAGTGAGGTGTGGTGAGGTGTGGTGAGGTGAGGTGAGCTGTGGTGTGGTGAGGTGTGGTGAGGTGTGGTGAGGTGTGGTGAGGTCAGGTGAGGTCAGGTCAGGTGAGGTGTGGTGAGGTGTGGTGAGGTCAGGTGAGGTGTGGTGTGGTGTGGTGTGGTGAGGTGAGGTGTGGTGAGGTCAGGTGAGGTCAGGTGAGGTCAGATGAGATTCTGCCAGTCTTACTAACTGAGATCTGTGTGTCTTCACAGTAGTGTATGTGTGTTGTCGTGTGTGTATTTTAGTGTGTGTCTACACAGTAGTGTATGTGTGTTGTCGTGTGTGCATTTTAGTGTGTGTCTACACAAGGATGTGTTTTGTCGTGTGTGCATTTTAGTGTGTGTCTACACAGTAGTGTATGTGTGTTGTCGTGTGTGCATTTTAGTGTGTGTCTACACGGGGATATGCGTTTGGGATGTGCGTTTGTGTTTGAGAGCTGCTGGTTTCTCACAGACTCCTTGGTCCTGCAGGTCCTGTTTTGGGGCACCTTGCTGGAGATGTTGGTGTGCTACAGTTTCATCAGCAGGAAGGTGTACCAGTCGTACAAGGCGTCTCGCAGCAGCAGCAAGGCTACGGATCGCCAGATCAAGGCCAAGGTGTTTGTGGTGGTGGCTGTCTTCTTCATCTGCTTCGCTCCGTTCCACTTCGTCCGAGTGCCGTACACCCTGACGCAGACCCGTAACCTCGGCAACCCCTGCCGGGCGCAGAACGCCCTCTACGTTGCCAAGGAGACGACCTTGTGGTTGTCCGCCACCAACGTGTGTTTGGACCCGTTGATCTACGTCTTCCTGTGCCGAGCGTTCCGCAGGAAGCTGAGCGTGGCGTTGGGATGCAAGCTCTGCCTTCGGGATGGCGGCGAGTCCTCCGTGGCGTCGTCCACTCAGCTGGAGATGTCACAGGTGGCTTCCAACAAGAGGATGTTGGAGCTCGCTCAGTCCCAGCACCCAGATAAACAATGACACTTGCGTTTTTCACTTCCTATTTGAACTTCCTTGTTGGACTGTGACCTCGTAGGACCAGGAAACTTCCTCACCAATCGTGCTTTGACCCAACGCTTGGAACAGCCAATAGGAACAGATGTTACCCTAAAAGAATGGTTTCTGTTTCTTAAAGCATAGCGCAGAGTATTATGTCATGAATAAGGATTTTTAATCGTTATTTGGTTATACAAAGTGAGAAAATAACGGGTTACTGTAATAAGAGCACTTAGATCTTGCAAAAAATGTGATATGAGAACATGTAGCTTAGAGTCACCGGACACCTAGAGATGTGACTTGTAACTATTTAAATATACACCAAAAAGAACAAATGTTAAGCTGTAATATAATAAAAACTATTAACTCATGTATTTGATATTTTTTTCCATTGACCCACAACGTTACTTTCAGGAACACATACAAGACACACAAATACTATTACTGCTGTTGCTGCTCCTGAAGCTACAAAGTATCTTCAGTACAAACTGGTTCGTCAGCCCCGAAGAATGTTTGAGTTTGCGCTGTCATTTCCTCCTCAGAGCCGTCAGTCAACTTCCCTCTCTGTTATCTTCAGCTACCGGGCCCGTTCTGTCGATCTCCCTCTCGCAGAACGGGGAACGGGGAGTAGAGAACTCTCCCGGACGTTTACACTGAGGAAGATGAGCGGAAGGGAGGTTGGGTGATAACGGACAGATGTTTCGGAGTGGAAAGACAAGAGCGCTGGAATAAACGATGCTAATTAAACGATACGCGAACACAGTCGTGAAGATGGTGGGTGAATGAGTGTTAATTAAAGGAGGAAGGGAAGTTTTGAGTGAGAGGGTTTAGTCACCAGGGTCAGTGTACCTAGATAAGGACACACACACACACACACGCACGCACACACACACACACACACACACACGGTAAGGTGTAATTCTCGTAGATAACAGCAGGGGGCAGAAGACGCTACAATAAGGTGCCTTACTGGATAAACGTATTACTGAAAAATTTGCACAAAAGATATTTGAAATTAAATTCTTTATTTCCACTTGTCCACAATAATACAGAGAAATACACTAATAGGCCCACAACAATCTTCAGTAAATCCTAAAGAAAAGCAGCCAGTACCGGTCAATATGATTGTCTAATATTTCCCTATTTAATCCACACTAACTGTGAAATGTACCCGATAAAACATTGAAAGTGGAGGCAAGCACAGCTCACAGTCTCCTCAGTAACTGTGTGCCCTCTCTAGATCATAGTAATAACACGGATGCTGTCAGATTGGTTCTCAAATTGGACGAAATGAGTTGAGAGTAGGTGTGATGGAGAGAAAAAAAGGTGATGATTCCCGAATAAATTGCTTTTTCCGCCGACACACCTTGCAGTCAGGTCTCGTGAAAGTCACTAATCTGGTGACGGAATATACGAGGCCTTGGACCTGATTTAGCGAGGCGTCTGCACGCGGCGATGATTAATCTAATAATGAAATATGATCTTGTTCCATCCCCGCCAACACACTCGACTGATATTTGGGTAGAAAATTAATGAGCTAATACTGCTGGACAAGCGAACTGAGCTGGAGGGGTCATCTTCGTCAGAATTAATTCGTTGACAGAAACCCGTAGGAGTGAATTATGGGGCATTTCAAATGACATTCATGGGAGTTACATCAACCGCAGTAGATATTTTTAACCTGGCGAAAAAAGAGTGGGCACTATCTTAAGATTTTTTTTAAAGATATCAAAAAAAAAACTAATGATACTGTCAGGAAATTAAATGAGAAAGAAGGGAGAGGGCCGATGGCGATGTAAATTGTGTTTTTTTTTTATTGGGAAAAGTGTTCACTGCAGGGATTTGTCAGTAAGATTCAGACCACAGCGATACATGACCTCACACCTGCGTGCGTGTTTACAACCTGCTGTTGTGACACAAGGTGCCTCCTTTAGCAACAAGGTGACAAGATGACTTCAGTGGTACTTAGTGGTACTTAGTACCGCTCACGCTTAAGTGAGGGAAAAGAACTTCCTCTCTCGCTAGACGGAGCTTCGCCCTAGTCTGTAAGTCACGTGAAGCGGAGCGGTCATGTGACCGTCGTTTCTATTTACTCTCCTCAACTCTCACTCAAATCATTCAAAGATGGCGGAAATAGATGAACGGAAAAACCTGTTAGGTAGCGATGATGAAGGTGATAACGTTTCTTTTTCAGATACCATGGATGGACCGGGACCGCGGAGAACAATGTCCGCTTTAACAGATCCGAGTCGGTTGCCACACCGAATTATCGTCCTTAGTTTTATGTGCTTTCTTGGATTCGGTAAGATGAACTGGCGTTTTAACTCTTCATACCAAATAAAGTAATGACATGAATAGGTTTTTCATCTGTGTCTGCCAACAGCGATCTTTTGAGGCTATAACTTTGTGATAGTCCACAGCAGGGTGATTTTAGCAGGGTGATTTTAGCAGGGTGACTTTAGTGCTGACTGGTCTCTTTTTGGTTTCAGGTAGTTACTTCTGTTATGATAATCCCGCTGCTCTGCAAAAACAAGTTGTTCAGGTAAACAGTTGTGAAGTATTCGACAAGAAAGTTAGTCTATGTCGTGACCGGACCAGTGTTTCTGACAGACCAGATCGTATTACTGTTCTGTCGGTAAACACACTCTATCCGGTAACCGTGGAATCAATCTAACATGTTATAGTGTGCGACCTCGAAATGTCAAACATTTAGACGCGACTACAAAGCGTCGGTTCAGTCTCCGGTATGATTGTATTAACTGAGTGGTAACACGGAAATGGTTGTCACTCATGATTCTGAACCTCAAATTTGGTTTCTGTAAATGTGTGACTCACAAGCAGACTGTTCATTCTGCAATGTCAGCGAAGTTCTGAACTCTCTTCTACTGTGTTGTGTTGGTTTGTTCAGGACATGAACCTGAACACAGTTCAGTTCATGCAGCTGTATTCCTGGTATTCATGGCCAAACGTCTTCCTGTGTTTCCTGGGAGGATTCCTGTTAGACCGGGTGTTTGGCATCAGGTTAGCATCAGCACCGATATAGCTACACCTGCTGCTAATGTACAGGTAGAATAGCTTAGCATCAGCACCAACATAGCTACACCTGCTGCTAATCTACAGGTAGAATAGCTTAGCATCAGCACCAACATAGCTACACCTGCTGCTAATGTACAGGTAGAATAGCTTAGCATCAGCACCAACATAGCTACACCTGCCCCTTAATGTACAGGTAGAATAGCTTAGCATCAGCACCAACATAGCCACACCTGCCCCTTAATGCACAGCTGGAATAGATTAGCATCAGCACCAACACAGCCACACCTGCCTCTTAATGTACAGCTGTTTCTGACTCAAACACTCTTCATGTTCAAATGTTTGACTTGTGTTACAGGTTAGGAACCATCATCTTTTCGCTGTTCGTTTTTGTCGGACAGGTGAGCACAGAACCTAATCTTTTTTTAAAATAAAGTCAGTTTTTGAGAAGTTTATCTGAACAATTAAACTTGGTTTCAAAATCATCTGCTATATATGTGCGATTATATTCATTGTGCGTGTGTGTGTGTGTGTGTGTGTCTCCAGGTGATCTTCGCATCTGGAGCTCTTCTAAACAGGTTCTGGTTGATGGAGGCTGGTCGGTTTGTGTTCGGGTGAGATCACATACCTGTCGAACACCATGGAGATCTGATATACACTTAGCCTCCAGACTCCTCCTTTCAGCCCACCCTCCCGGACCTTCTTCCCCGCTAACGATGCTCTTTGTCTGGGTAGGATTGGAGGCGAGTCCCTGGCTGTGGCCCAGAACACTTATGCTGTGAACTGGTTCAAAGGAAAGGAGCTCAACTTGGTGTTTGGTCTGCAGCTCAGCATGGCTAGACTGGTACACACACACACACACGCACACTCACACATAGACACACACACACACTTACACACACACAGACCCACACACTCACACTTACACACACACACACTCACACACACACAGACTCACACACTCACACTCACTCACACATACACACTCTCACACACACACACGCACACAAACGCACACACTTACACACTCGCGCACACACACATACTCACATGGCCAGACTGGTCTACTCACAAACACACTCGCGCGCGCACACACACACACACACACACACTCACACATCAAGGCATGGCCAGACTGGTAAACACACATACACTCACACACTTACACACATCAAGAACAGCCGCCCCTACCTACCAGCTGTTGTTGTGTGTGTTGGCTGTTTATTCAATGTGTGTGTGTCCATGTATCCTCAGGGCAGCACAGTCAACATGAACATCATGGGCTGGGTGTATAACAGAGTGGGAGAGCTGGTGGGGTCTGCAGGATACACCACACTGGGAGCCTCCCTCATGATTGGTGAGCTGTCGGTCTGTCGGTCTGTCCGTCTGTCTGTCTGTCTGTTTGTCTGTCTGTCTGTCTCTGTGTGTCGGTCTGTCGGTCTGTCTGTCTGTCTGTGTCTGTCGGTCTGTCTCTGTGTGTCTGTCTGTGTGTGTGTGTCTCTGTCTGCCTGTCTGCCTGTCTGCCTGTCTGTCTGCCTGTCGGTCTGTCTGTCTGTCTGTCTGTCTGTCCCTCTGTAATAGTGTGTGTGGAGAAGGGAAGCTGATCTTTCTTGTGTCTCTGTGCTGGCCCAGGCCTGTCTGTCTGTCTGTCTGTCTGTAATAGTGTGTGTGGAGGAGGGAAGCTGATCTTTCTTGTGTCTCTGTGCTGGCCCAGGCCTGTCTGTCTGTCTGTCACGGCTGAAGGAAGATCTGGCTGCCATTCTGCGTCTCTGGAGATCACATATCACTTCCCTGTTTTCTCTTACATGCTTGCAAACACACACACACACATACACACACACACACACACATACACACACACACACACAGACTTGACCCTCCTCTCCCATTGGTTGTTTCTGGTCTTACTGGTCTCTCTCTGTCTCTCCCTCTTTGTCCCTCCCTCTCTCTCTCCCTAACTTTCTATCTGTCTCTCTCTCTCTCTCTCCCTTCCTCTCTCTCTCCCTCTCTCTATCTCTCTCTCCCTCTGTCTGTATCTGTCTCTGTGTGTCTGTCTCCAGGTGCACTGACCTGTGTGTCTGTTTCCAGGTGCACTCGTCTGTGTGTCTGTGTGTCTGTCTCCAGGTGCACTGACCTGTGTGTCTGTCTGTCTGTCTGTCTGTCTCCAGGTGCACTGACCTGTCTGTCTGTGTCTGTCTGTCTCCAGGTGCACTGACCTGTGTGTCTGTCTGTCTGTCTCCAGGTGCAGTCACCTGTGTGTTCTCCCTGGCGTGTGCTCTGGTGTTAGCTGTCCTGGACAGGAGAGCAGAGAAAATCCTCAACAAGGAACAGAGCAACACAGGTGAGGAGGGGGGGGAGGGGGGATGGACAGGTAGGGAGGGAGGAGGAGGAGGATGGGGAGAGAGAGGAAGGGAGTTGTGCAGATAGGGGGAGGGAGGTGGACAGATAGAGGGAGGATGGACAGATGAGGGAGGGAGGGAGGGAGGGAAGACAGATGAGGGTAGGGATGGGGACAGATGAGGGCGCGCTAGGGAAGGTGGACTCAGATATCAATGCGCCGCGGAGGGTGGACAAACCAGCATCAATAACAAAAGGAGGGAGGGATGGTGGACAGAGGGGCCTCTACGAGGGAGGTGGACAGATGGGGGGAGGAGGGGAGGTGGGAGAGACAGGGGTGAGGGTATGGACGGTGGGACAGATAGGGGGAGGGAGGTGGACAGATAGGGGGAGGGCTAAGGTGGCAAGGGGAGGGGGAGCACATACCAGGACCAACCCAGAAATAGCAAAGAGAACACCCGGACGTGGAACCGCTGGGATCACGGCACGGCAACAAGAGAGAGAAGAAAAGAGAGCATAGTGGTAACGCATAAGCCGGGAGACGGGCGGAATGCAATGGACAGATAGCACGACCCGGGGGGGCAGGGAGGTGGGGAACGGGGCAGGGAAGGGAGTGGAGCGGCGGAGTGGGCGCGCGCTAACGGAGGTCCGCAGTGGGGTGAGTGAGAAGTAGGATAGACCCACCATTAAGCGACAGATACACGGGGGAAGGGAGGTGGACGGAGGGTGTAGGGAGGGAGGCTTGGGGATGTTGGAGGGAGGACTTCTGCCGACCTGGTGGGCGGCAAACCCCGCACGGCAGGGCAGGTGGGCGACCCACGGGCACACACCACCCCGGGAGGAGTTTCTAACTGTGTTATTTCCCATCTTTTTGGAAGGATCTTCTATAAATGTGTGCGTGTGTGTTCTTGTCTCCCTCTCAGGCGAAAGTGATCCGCTGACTGGATCGTAAAGAGAAACTCTCAAATTCCCCACTCCTCCCTTGGACTAATCTTCCTACATCCTGTCCGTGGGATTAACTACGCACTAGCCACTCTTTTCCCCCTTTTCCATCGGTTCCCTCGGGCCACCGTGAGTAAACACACATACACACACATACACACGCACCGCATCGCACACAACACCACACACCACTCATACACACGTGCAGCTTATATACACTCTATACCGTACAGGATAAAATACTGGATATTTTAGGTAGGTAATATTTTGTACAATTCCTGGTTTTTCATGAGAGAATCCTGGTGTTGGAAAGAGATTCTCTCGCTGCTCCAGAGATCATCTATCTGAGTGAAAGAAGAATGATGACACATCTGTTACCTAGATACAGACTGACGGACTGAAGGATACCATCTGAGCGTGCGTGTGTGTGTCTTGCGCGCGCGTGTGTGTGTGTGTGTGTGTGTAGCCACCTGAGTGTGTGTGTGTGTGTCTTGCGTGTGTGTGTGTGTGTGTAGCCATCTGAGTGTGTGTGTGTGTGTGTGTGTGTGTGTGTGTGTCTTGCGTGTGTGTGTGTGTGTGTGTAGCCATCTGTGTGTGTAACCATCTGAGTGTGTGTGTGTCTTGCAGGGTGTTTTTCATTGAGAAGTTTAACTTCTCCCCGGCAGAAGCCAGAGCGATCAACAGGTAGGAGAGCTGCTGTCGCAGTGTCTCTGTGTGTGTGTGTGTGTGTCTGTGGTCACTGTGTAGCAGTGTGTGTCTGTGGTCACTGTCTAGCAGTGTGTGTCTGTGGTCACTATTTCCAGCAGTGTGTGTGTCTGTGGTCACCATGTCTAGCAGTGTGTGTCTGTGTGTGTGTTTGTGGTCACTGTCTAGCAGTGTGTGTCTGTGGTCATCATGTCCAGCAGTGTGTGTCTGTGTGTGTGTCTGTGGTCACCATGTCCAGCAGTGTGTGTCTGTGTGTGTGTGTCTGTGGTCACCATGTCCAGCAGTGTGTGTCTGTGGTCACCATGTCCAGCAGTGTGTGTCTGTGTGTGTGTCTGTGGTCACCATGTCCAGCAGTGTGTGTCTGTGTGTGTGTCTGTGGTCACCATGTCCAGCAGTGTGTGTCTGTGGTCACCATGTCCAGCAGTGTGTGTCTGTGGTCACCATGTCCAGCAGTGTGTGTCTGTGTGACATGTATGTTTGTGTTCCTCCAGTATTGTGTACATCATCTCTGCTCCTGCCTCGCCTCTGCTGGGCTTCCTGGTGGACCGGACAGGCAGGAACGTTCTGTGGGTTCTGTGTGCTGTCGTGTGCACCCTCATCGCTCACATGATGCTGGCCTTCACCTTCTGGAACCCCTGGATCGCCATGGTGACAGCCCCCATCACCCCTCTGCTGCCAGATTAGGAGTCGTGATGAAATGAAAATACGAAAAATAATAATGAGATAGTCGATGTCTAATTGTGGATATGTAATTGTTGTTAATTTAGTGGCCCTGTGTGTGTCTTCTGATGGAGAGTGTATAGTATAATATGTATAAGGTGTGTGTGTGTGTGTTTAACAGGTGTGTGTGTGTAACAGGCATGTGTGTGTGTGTGTGGGTAACAGACGTGTGTGTGTGTGGATAACAGACGTGTGTGTAACAGACGTGTGTGTGTGTGTGTGTAACAGAGGTGTGTGTAACAGGTGTGTGTGTGTGTGTATGTAACAGGCGTGTGTGTAACAGGTGTGTGTGTTCTCCAGTCTCTCCTAGGTCTGTCCTACTCTCTACTGGCCTGTGCTCTGTGGCCCATGGTTGCCTTCGTGGTGCCAGAACACCAGCTGGGAACTGCATACGGCTTGTAAGAGGAGGAGGAGGATGATGATGATGATGAGGATGATGAAAAACATTTGGATGATGATGATGATAGTTTGAGATGATGATGATAGTTTTTGGGATGAGGATGATGATGATGATGATGATGATGAAAAACATTTGGATGATGATGATGATAGTTTGAGATGATGACGATGACGACGATGATGATGATGATGATGAAGGTGCTCTCTTTCTCCAGCATGCAGTCCATCCAGAACCTGGGTCTGGCCCTCATCTCCATGGCAGCAGGTTCCATCCTGGACACCAGAGGATACCTTTTCCTGGAGGTCTTCTTTAGTGCCTGCGTCTGCTGTGAGTCTGTTTGTCTGTCTGTCTGTCTGCTGGGAGTGTGTCTGTCTGTCTCTCTCTGACTGTCTGCTGTGAATCCAGAAGTGTTTGTGTGTGTGTGTCTGCTGTGAGTGTAGGTGTGTGTGAGATGCATTGCTTGATTGAGAACATTGTGTCATGTGTCATCTCTCTCACACACAGTGGCTCTGATTGCCGTGGTGATGCTGTACTTTGTGGACTATATCCGAGGTAAGAGTTGATCACCCCCTGTATCCTGCATACACCTGACATGGCTGCATACACCTGACCATGTCTTCCTCTCTCCTTCTCTTCCTCTCTCTTTTTCCTCCCTCTCTCCCTCCTCTCTCCATCCGTTCCTCTCTCTTTTCCCTCCCCCCTCCTCTCTCTCTCCTCCCCCTCCTCTCTCTTTTCTCTCCCTCCTCTCTTTTCTCTCCCTCCCTCCTCTCTCTCTCTCTCTCCTCTCTCTCCCTCCCTCCCTCTCTCTCCTCTCTCTTTTCTCTCCCTCTCTCCTCTCTCTCCCTCCCTCCCTCCCTCCTCTCTCTCTCTCCTCTCTCTCTCTCTCTCTCTCTCTCCCTCCCTCCTCTCTCTCCTCTCTCTTTCCCAGGTGGAGATTTGAACCTGTCAGCTTCAGCCAGAGCCAAACTCCTCAAAGATAGTGCACCTGAAGCCGAGTAAGAGCTCCCTCTTCCTCCCTCCTCGTCTCCTCTCTCAACTCCCTCCTAGCCTCCACCTCCTCTCTTCTCCGCCTCCTCTCTCACCTCTCTCCCAGCCTCCCTCCACCTCACCTCCCTTACATTCTCAGCAGACACAACCAGATTGAAACATGAGCACAGCATCTCAAGCTAAATAACAGCACCTGATCTAGGAAGGTGCACTGTGTCAATAACAGCACCTGATCACCTGATCTAGGAAGGTGCTCTGTGTCAATAACAGCACCTGATCTAGGAAGGTGCACTGTGTCAATAACAGCACCTGATCACCTGATCTAGGAAGGTGCATTTTGTCAATAACAGCACCTGATCACCTGATCTAGGAAGGTGCACCTGTAAATAACAGCACCTGATCTAGGAAGGTGCACCTGTAAATAACAGCACCTGATCTAGGAAGGTGCACTGTGTCAATAACAGCACCTGATCACCTGATCTAGGAAGGTTCAATCATGTTGGATAAAGACTAACCTGTCATCCATATCACTGGGGTGGATTATAAATCCATATAGATCTATCGCTGGGGTGGATTATAAATCCATATAGATCTGTCGCTGGGGTGTGTCACTCAGATTATAAAACTGATATTTCAAGTCAAATGTTTGATTTCCTCTCTAAAATCTAGTGTCAACAATGTAGTGTGCTGAAGTAGTCAAAATGTTACTTGACATTAGATACATGTGGTCCTCCTGCATGCTAGAGAGCTGCCTGCCTCCACATGTCCACAATGTTAATTGGCTTATGTGTGTGTCTGACTGTGTGTGTGTGTGTGTCTGACTGTGTGTGTGTGTCTGACTGTGTGTGTGTGTGTGTGTGTGTGTGTGTGTCTGACTGTGTGTGCGAGAGTGGTGCGTGGTGTGTGCGTAAGTGCTGCGTGGTGTGTGTGTGTGGGCGTATGTGCTGTGTGTGTGTATGTGTGTGTGTGGGCGTATGTGCTGTGTGTGTGTGTGCTTGGTGGAGATGGCTTTGGAATGAAGAGGATGTCAGGATTATGCTGACTGGCTGTGAATGTGTCTGTGTGGGCATGAATATACATATTATATGTCTGTCTGACTGACTGTGTGTGTGTTGGAGCGTGCGTGTGTGTGTGTGTTGGAGCGTGCGTGTGTGTGTGTGTTGGAGCATGTCTGGATGTGTGTGTTCGCTCGCTGGTCTGCGTAGCTAGTGTGTAGTCTACCCTACAGAGCCCTCTAACACTCTAACACCCAGGCTGTGTGCTATCGTTGTGTTCCAGATGACAGGCGTCACGCCGCCCTGGGCCTCTGCCCCGCCCCCTCCACCAGGGGGCGCCTCTGCACTACTGACTCTTCCCTCGCCTGTGCACTGGCTCCTCCCACCACACTTCTGACCCAGCCAATCGTCTTAACTGACACTCTCCCTGACACTCAACTGACCAATCACAGACAAGATGCTGACTGCTTTGGCTGGCCAATGGCTGACTGTTTCCTGTGGGGGCTGGCCAATGGCTGACTGTTTCCTGTGGGGGCTGGCCAATGGCTGACTGTTTCCAGTGGGGGCTGGCCAATGGCTGACTGATTCCTGTGTAGGCCCCCCCCCTACCTCACACCAACATGTGCCCCACATCTTCTCATCTGTCCCACATCTTCTACACAAACCACACGGCTGTTGGAAGCTTTTTCTCCCGTCTTCAGTCTAGGCAGGTTTTTCTACCGAGGTACTGATGATGGACTGGAAGGAGACGGCAAAATAGACTTGATTGTCTACGAGTATCGAGGAGTCGGTTAACATTTTTTTCATGTTTTAACAATGTTTTATAGAAGCTGCTTTGATTAACCTCATCTACATGTTTTTAATGATTTATTTCCTTAGTTGGGAAGGTGAATTGACAGCACCAACTCATGTCCTGTTTTATGCTGACCAGATTTCTATTCATTTTATCACCATTTTTACCCAAGTTAAGATCGTCTTCTCCGATGCAGAGAGACGTTCAGAGCTAACTGTTCCTCCACTGGAGAGAGACGTTCAGAGCTAACTGTTCCTCTGATGCAGAGAGATGTTCAGAGCTAACTGTTCCTCCACTGGAGAGACGTTCAGAGCTAACTGTTCCTCCGATGGAGAGAGACGTTCAGAGCTAACTGTTCCTCCGCTAGAGAGAGACGTTCAGAGCTAACTGTTCCTCCACTGGAGAGACGTTCAGAGCTAACTGTTCCTCCACTGGAGAGAGACGTTCAGAGCTAACTGTTCCTCTGATGCAGAGAGACGTTCAGAGCTAACTGTTCCTCCACTGGAGAGAGACGTTCAAAGCTAACTGTTCCTCCACTAGAGAGAGACGTTCAGAGCTAACTGTTCCTCCACTGGAGAGAGACGTTCAGAGCTAACTGTTCCTCCACTGGAGAGAGACGTTCAGAATGAACTGCTCAACTTGGTATTGTTGTCGTGTTCAGAGTGACCTTCTACGAATGACCTGTCTTCCGAAACACTTATGAAATCCCTCAACTGTGGCACACGCACGTGAGTGTACGCACGAACACACGCACGTGCACACGAGCACAGAGAACAGCGGAGCTTGCATGCAGAAGAGACTGACAGAGAAACTAGTGGTACTTATGGCTTCCAGCTGTTCACCCTCTCAGGGAGACAATCAACCCCTTTAAGGAGACCAGGAGACCAGTCTCAGTGCTGTCTGTAACAGGCATCTGGTCTGTTACTGGTATCAGTGCTGTCTGAAACAGGCATCTGGTCTGTTACTGGTCTCAGTGCTGTCAGTAACAGGCATCTGGTCTGTTACTGGTCTCAGTGCTGTCTGTAAGAGACATCAGATCTCAGTGCTGTCTGTAACAGGCATCTGGTCTGTTACTGGTCTCAGTGCTTTCTGAAACAGGCATCTGGTCTGTTACTGGTCTCAGTGCTTTCTGAAACAGACATCTTGTCAGTTACTGTTAGGATTGTTTATGGAGTAAACCTGCTGTGGTCTTGAGCAGAACGTGCACATGAAGCACATCTGACCACCAAACTGCCTCCTGGGGGAATCCAACCTCAGATCTTTCATGTTGTGACGACTTGTAGGATTTTACTGTTTGTTTGTTTGTTTGTTTGTTTATAAGGGATGTTTTAGTTTTGGTGCCAAGTGATCGATCTCAGGACTGAGCGTTTCAAAGTTTTGTTTACAGAGATCTGTAAACAACATAGAGCTCCAACAGCCATTGGAGGTAGTTTAACCCTTAAGACTGTTTATGTCTAAACAGCCTAAACTTCAGAAAATTGAGCAATGGGGAACTGGGGATCACTCACACAACACCGGTTTAGCATGAGACTGGAACATCAGAATCGGTTTTTATTCGCCATGCAAGATACACAAGCATAGAATTTACTTTGGCGGGGAAGTGCAAACATAGAACATATATATAAACAGCAAAGCAAGGTAAACAATAAACAATGTCCAAGTGACTTCAGCAAATGGACAAACATCCCAGAACATCCCCTGTCCTCATGGAACATGGAACTGGTGTAACGTTAGAGGTTATTTTAACTTTGATATCAGCTAATGACTTGGCTGTAAACTGGTGAGCAAAGCTAGCAGCTATCCGTAGTGTTAGCTTTGCTTTGCGTCAGCTTTTGTAGCTGTTAGCTTTGTTTTCATTATAGCTTTGTACGTTTTGCTGCATCAGTTGCCATGTTAGCTTAGCTTTGTCTTTTCATGCGGTTTGATCGTTCCTGTGGGACGAGTAGCGGGGCATGGTAGCCTGCTTTCTGACAGAGGTCCAGTGACCTTCAGGGGTCGTAGGTCATAGGTCATGGTGACCAGGTCTTCATCTTTTTCCCAGTTGTCTATCTGACGTGATCCACAACCACATTTGAAGTCAAATTATACGCCGAATCGTTACTGCCATCAAGAATCAAGTATACTGAATACCACACTGTATAATCTGATATATTATTCTGTATTCTCAAAAAAAAATTACAAATGTGCAGGAAAATAAAGTAATGTTTTGTCAAACAGACGGAATATTTCTGATATGTGAATGTTTAACCTAACCTTACTTCAAGCAGGAGAGACCAGGGATGGTGAAGTGAGATTATTTACAAATGTAAATGTATTACAAATGTTTGGGTTTAGACCCCGAGGGAATTATAGATCGAAGGGCGCCTGCCCTCCATAGAATACGAATCCCCGCGGAGTCCAGACACTGGTGGTGGTGGCAGCAGCCGAAGATGATCTAGTCAGATGAGGCGAAGTCCCGACACCTGGCGGTGGCGGGGAGGCAGAGGGTCGCGCACTTGATTTCATGGGCAAACTAAACATAGTGATAGGCTGACGCGATTATGAAGATTGACAGCGTTAATTGATACACGTCAGCACTAAACAATGCGGAACTCGGATAACGCTCGATAGAAAATAGAGCGTTCCTAACAGCGGAGGGAGAGAGATAAAATGAGGTGATGTGACGGAGTGCAGGGATCGTCTTGCCTGATTGAACTTGTGCAAAGCTTCTTGTGTTGCTGCTGTGTGTGTGTTCGATTCCATCTACACCATTTGAGACTGTCTGCAGAATTATAGCAAAGCATGAACTGTGATGATGATGATGATGATGATGAAGGTGTTCACCTCCAGCAGGATGAGGGGGCGTGGCCAGGTCATGAAGATGACTGAAGAGGAACTGGCTAAACTCAAGCCCATGTCTGCCTTCAGTATCCGCAACCGTTACCTGTCCAGACTGGGGGCTCAGGTACGCACACACACACATACACAGACACACACGCCAGGTATGCACTCAGACCCACACGCCAGGTACACACACTCCCATATGCACACCAGGTGTACACACACAAACCAGGTACACCCACACGCACACATACACAGGTACTCCCGCTCGCACACACACACACACACACACACAGACAGGTACTCCCGCACGCACAACGGTACTCAAATACAGGTACATACAGGTGTTCTCTGTAGTCAGGTTGTCCTTCCTTCAGTGTCAATGCTAATGGATGATTGTGTTAGAGGGCTTGATTCTCTGTTTCTCTCCTCAGCTTCCAGATCACTGCTGTACCCACCTCTCCTCGCTAGCATACCGTAGTGTTCTCAAGTAGTAGCCAACTCACCTGTGCTAACCTGGCCTAGCCTTGCTCACTTTGGATAAGGTAATTTAGCCTATCTCACGTATGCTAACCTGATTTAGCCTAGCCTAGCCTTGGCTGTGCTTCTGTTGTGATGGACCATCATTCCCCAGAGCTAATGCATTACACTCATCCCCATGGTGAACAAGCACATGATGGACAGAACACACAGCAATCTTATTTACTGACACAAGGGGTGCTATTTGTTGTTGTGAAAATGTATTTATTAAAGTTGGGATATTGATTGACATGGTGTTGCAGTGTCATTTCAGTTACATATATTGTCATTGTTCGGTTTGTTGCATTTTAGGTCCTTACAGCGGTTCTCAGGCTAAAAGGATTATACGGTCTACCGGCAATTAGGCTACTCGGTACACGTAAAAACATCTGCTCTACCGTCAATCAGGCTAGTCGGTAAGAGTAAAAAGATTATCTGGTCTACCGGCAAGTTCCACCGGGCACACCATGGGTTGTATCTTCCTATTTCGGCGCCAAAACCTGTCCCAGAGTGTCAACATCTCTCTGCGTTGCCTTTTAGGCGCGAGGAAGTAGAACAGAGGGTTGACGCAGCAGTTCATGCTCACGAGCGGCTTCCACACCTTGTATGATATCATCACCACGTTCAGAAGCCTGCAGTCCGCGCCCACGTACACGCGCACGGACATGTACGCTGCCTGCGCGATGTGGTACGGGACGAAACAGAGCACGAACATCAAACATACCGCCAGGATCACGCGCAACGACTTTTTGCGCATTTTTGTCCGCACGTGTGTGCTGTCTCCTCCGGGCCTGTCACATAGGACTCGCATCACGGAGCAGTAACAGAACAAAATGACCAGAAAGGGTATTAAGAATCCAACCAGAGTCAGAAATATCCCGTAAGGGAAATATTGTTTGAAGTTCCATGGGCTCGCCATATCATAGCAAACCGTCATATTGTTGATTGAACCCGTGTGAGAGTACACGAGAGCCGGTGCTAACTCCGTCGTCACCAATACCCACACCGAAACAGACGCGAAAACGGCGAAGTCGTTAGTCCTCAACCGGAACGCTGTCATGGGGTAGCACACCCCGAGGAAACGGTGCGCGCTGATGCACATGAGGAACATCATACTGCCGTGAAGATTGACGTAGAAAAAGTACCTCACGGCTCTGCACGTGAAGTCACCGAAAGGCCACGCGCTGTTGTAGGCGTAGCTGATGATGAGAAGCGGGAGAGACAGCACGTAGAGTAAGTCCGCCACAGCCAGGTTGGTAAGATACACCACCGAACAACTCCAGCGTCTTGTCCTTTCCCACACCGACCAAAGTAAAGCTCCGTTCAAGACCAGACCAAGCACGAACACCACGCTGTAGGTCACAGGCAGAAGTATCCGTTTGTAAAATTCGTTCACCGGACACAATGTAAAGTTTTGTACATTCATAATGTCGATTAGATAGGTTGTATGTCAGAAATGTCCACCTCGATATAGTGTTAATAACGGCTTTCCATTTGTCACCCCGCTCGCCCGTTAAACCTCTTCTCGATGGGCCTGCTTCGACGGTTCAAAACCAGTCGTGACCGCGAGACACCCAAGTCGGTTACGGTACTTTTATCACTGTTTGACGAGGTTGTGCGTCTCTACCGGGCAGTTTGTGTGCAGAGCTAAACTGATACAATGCCACCGTAGATAAACGAGCAAAGACTCGGATTGATTATTACCAAGGCTAAATAAACAATGATCCGCAGTTTACATAGAGCTATGACGTTATTGAATTGATTAGGCCATATGTTCATCTTAAACTGGAGTAGAGAGACAAAGATGCATGCGCCTACATCACATCAGTGAAAGGTTCAACCATATTTTATTGACATTTTTGTTGTTGTTTTGTTTCTGATCTACTAACATCTACTATTAGAGCAGAGTAGATTTAGGTACATATGTTTTAGTTTGACCTTAAAAAACATTTTGATTTTTCTTGTTGCCTTCTATCTTGCTCCTCGCAATGTCGAGAAATCATTTTAATAATGCCACCCGACCACGTCTTAATAAGTAGAAAGTTCATACATTTGTGCCAAAAAATAATAATAATTAAAGAGTGAAAGTAAAAAGTTTTCATTAAAATAAATTGAGACAAAGTACTGATATTAGGAAGATCGACCTAATACCTGCATATGAGATTAGTCTACATAAATTAATATTCCAGAATGGATGGGAAGAAGCGGCACTGCAATCCCTCCCGGGGATTAGCAGTAGATAATGGGTGGATGGATGGATTGAGTTTAGGCACAGAAGTGTACTTCTGATCTTTGATTTTCTGGACATTTAGTCCTTCTTACTGTAGTGATGAGCTTTATAGCACGATATAAGATAAACACGTCAGCTAAAGTGTTGTTTCAGAGCGTCTAACTGTACTTCATATAGGCTACCGTCTCACGAAATTATTGAATGATCATGATTATGTCAAATGTCACATTATCACATTGATCTAGCCTGCTATATTAGGCGGTGCCTGCCTCACACACACACACACACACATGCACTTACACACTCATACACACACACACACACACACAAGCACTTACACACTCACACATACATACACTTACACACACACACACACACACACCGCCTGGACAGTATAAATCATGTACGAGCATCCCATTGGCTGAGAGCGTTTCCCAAGTCCGGTTTCACCGACAGTCGGGAGGCTCCGTTATCCAGCTGTTCATTCGTGTCTGTCTGACCGCGGGAACGACCAGCCATGCTCAGAACCGGCAATTATCGGTAAGTATATCTCAACGCCTTTTACCAGGCTATTATCTTGTTTTACGACCTAGACTAGACATGCATCTAGACATATTCAGTTCGCTGGCGACAGTAAGCCTCATTTCAGAGACTTGGAGTGACGAGAATATTGTAGGAGACCCTAACCGTCACCGTGAAACGAGAGCTGTGATCTGCTCGTGGTCGATATGCTAGACTGTCACGAGCCTGATCCACGCTGCTTGTGTGGTTTAAGGAGTACTCATCCCGGAGAAGACGCGAGAATGCGGAGCGGGAGTCTGGGTTCCGCGTGGGAACGGAAGCACCTTGCCCTCTGCATTAACCAGGTAACCACGTCCTATCCTCTCGAGCTACAGATCATCTTAGATCTGTATTATTTTTTAACGTTTTTCAACCGACGTTTTTTGATTGGGTTGGCTGCGACGAAGGATCGAAACAGTTTCCCGTTAAGTAAACTTGCGGTAGCCAAACACCGCAGTAAAGGGCTTCGTGTTTCCAGCACCACGGACAGCGAACACCCCGGTTTTGCGGCGGTTGAACGGGGGTCCAGGCTCTAACGGACCGCTTCATCTCTCCTCCTCTTTCTTAAATATGAAGCATAACTACCGCACATATACCCCTCGCTCTCACTCTCTCTTTCTCTCTCACTCTCTCTTTCTCTCTCACTCTCTCTTTCTCTGTCTGTCTCTTTCTCTGTCTGTCTCTTTTTCTCTCTCACTCTCTCTTTCTCTGTCGGTCTCTTTCTCTCTCTGTCTTTACACAGCCATCTGTAGATGGGGGTCTTCCGTTCATACCTAGCGCATGCGGGGGTCAATTGAACGTTATCCGTCTGCGTGCTCGAAATGACATCCAATTATCAGTCTTATAGCCGTCGGTATAGGGGACTGATCACTGGCACGAGATGGCTTGACTTTGGCGGCCGGGAGAGTCTCGCTGTCATCACGGCACTGGAGAGTTGAGGCTCAAGGAAGTTTAACCTGCTAGAGAAAGAGGAACATTGTGTGTGTGTGTGTGTGTGTGTGTGTGTGTGTGTGTGTGTGTGAGAGAGAGAGAGAGACAGAGAGAGAGACAGAGAGAGAGACAGAGAGAGAGACAGAGAGACAGAGAGAGAGAGACAGAGAGAGAGACAGAGAGAGAGAAAGAGAGAGAGAGAGAGGGGTTGAGCGAGAGGTTGAGAGAATCAGACTTTTCACCTGACATTCAAAGCTTATGAATATTTAATAGTGGTGATGTAGTGCATGCATTACCGGCTAGGGGAGATATCTGGTGTTCTAGAACCTACAGCGTGGTTCCATAAAAGCATTCTATTTGCTCCACAAAACATTCTGATGATGACAGCTGTGTGTTCTTATCAGTTTACAGAACTGTCTGATAGATGTTTGACTTGTTCGGCTGACGTCTTACAATTGCTTTTACGTTTTGCGACGAACAATCCCATATTGAGACGACAACGGCAAAATCTGATTTCGACTTTTTCAAACGTCATATTTTAATGACGTAAAAAATACACGTATACCCCAGCTACAGCCGAACTATTAGGCCACGTCGATGTTGTCCAACAGTTTAAACTCTGGCTGGTACAAGGAGCACAGAAATAAGGATCATTATTGTCTAATTGTCGTGTGAAATATGAGTCACGCGAGCAGGAACGGTTATTAAACGCGTCTTACTGTGTCTATTTGACATTCATGAGGAGGCATGTTCACCAAGATCATTAATCTAGTACACACCCCCTCCCCCCCACACACACACATACCCTACACACCATACACAACAACACCCCCCCACACACACACATACCCATACACACCTACACACACAATGCACATACACAAACACCAATGCACATGATGCACACACACACACCCCCACCCCCCCCCCCCCCCCCCCCCCACACACACGAACACACACATACCCTACACACACATAACACCCCCCCCCCTCCACAACACACACCATACCCCTCAACACACACAACACACCCTACCCCCCCCCCCACAACACACACCCATACCCCACACACGACACACACAGTACCCTACACACCCCCACAACAACAACCCCCTACCCCCCCTGCCCCCCCCCCCACACACACACACACTTACCACCCCATCCACCATACACACCACAACACACCCTCCCCCCCACACACACACACACCCATTACCCAGTAATCAATTGGACAGCTGAATTTTACAGCTAGAGAAGCATGTTGTTAAGCATTTTACAGCGAGGTTATTTGAACTGGATATTGGTGGTTGGATGTGATGGGACGTGAGCAATGCCAAGGGCAGCCCTGCTCATATAACATGTCTGCATGCAAACGCCTCTACTGGGAGAGATGGTGAAGGTGACACAAGCGTGTGTGAGGGAGGGTGTGTGTCACCTGTGGGTTAGTGTGTGGTAGAGCTGGGTTAGTGTGTGGTAGAGCTGGGTTAGTGTGTGGTAGAGCTGGGCTGGTTAGTGTGTGGTATAGCTGGGTTAGTGTGTGGTATAGCTGGGCTGGTTAGTGTGTGGTATAGCTGGG
>BROE01000005.1:851426-854526 GCA_036571765.1 Plecoglossus altivelis | reverse complement strand
TTCCTTTTCCTTTCCCTCCCACTCCTCCAGCCTCCCTCCATCCTCCACCCCCCCATCCAGCCTACACTCCTCCCACTCCTCTGTGTCTCCACTCCCCTTCACCTTCCGCTCTCCTTCTCCCCCTCTCACTCCCCTCCCCTACCATTCCCCCACCCTCTCCACTCCCCTCACCGCCTCCATGGCCTCCCTCTCCACTCCCTCCCTCTCCATTCCCTCCCCCTCCATCCTTCTCCACTCCCTCCCCTCGCCCCCTCCTTCAGTCTCCGTCCTCCCCCCTCACCTCCCCCCTCCCTCACCTCTCCCCCCCCTCCCTTCTCCCTGATGGATGCGTTGTGTTATTTCTCTGTGTCTGTCGTTCGAGTCTTAATTAGAAACCTTGAGCCATCGTCACGGAGACAGGTACCCTGGCAGGGCTAGTGTGAGGGGACCTAGAGGAGAGAATGAATGTGGGTATTTATTATTCAGTTCAGAACGTTAGACTGAGAAATTTGCATGTCTCTGTGTTACCTCACACATGCAAATACAGTAACACACACACTGCACCTGCGCGCACACTCACACTCACGCACACAACACCTGCGCGCACACGCACACTCACACACAACACCTGTGCACACTCACACACGCACAACACTTGTGCACAAACACACGCTCACACACACACACACACGTGTATGCACACAAGCACACGCTCACACACACAAGCACGTGTGCACACAAGCACGCACACACACTCTCACACACACATGCGCACATACATATGCGCACACGCACACACATACACATACACACACTCACACACAGCAAGAGTTCTCTCACAGTTGAATGACTCACAGGTGGGAGACCTGTGAGTGTGTGTGAGCGTGTGCGTGAGCATGTATGTAAGCGTGTGTGTGCGTGAGTGTCTGTGTGCGCGTGTGCTCGTGTGTGCACGTGAGTGTGTGTGTGTGTGAGTGAGTGTGTGTGCGTGTGAGAGCATGAGTGTGTGTGTGTGTGCGTGTGAGAGTGTGAGTATATGTGTAAGTGAGTGTGTGTGTGAGTGCGTGCGTGTGAGAGCGTGAGTATGTGTGTGTGTGTGCGTGTGAGAGTGTGAGTATATGTGTAAGTGAAAGTGTGTGTGTGTGTGAGTGTGTGCACGTGAGTGTGTGTGTAAGAGAAAGTGTATGTGTGTGTGCTCGTGTGTGCACGTGAGTGTGTGTGTAAGTGAAAGTGTGTGTGTGTGTGTGAGTGTGTGCACGTGAGTGTGTGTGTAAGAGAAAGTGTGTGTAGGCTTCTACCAGTGAGTTACTGAGCTGGGAGAGAGATGGGATGTACTGCATCTTATTGAACCTTACCTTCTCCTCTGCTACTGTCTTCCTCCTCTCCTCTCCTCTACTCCTCCTCTCTCCTCTCCTCCTGCCTTCCTCCTCCTCTCTCCTCTCCTATCCTCTCCTCCTGCCTTCCTCCTCCTCTTCTCCTCCTCTCTCCTCTCCTCCTGCCTTCCTCCTCCTCTCCTCCTCCTCTCTCTTCTCCTCCTGCCTTCCTCCTCCTCTCTCCTCTCCTATCCTCTCCTCCTGTCTTCCTCCTCCTCTCTCCTCCTCCTCTCCTCTCCTTGTTTAAATCTTCTTCTCTTTCTTCCACATTCAGACCTCGAACTCCCTCTCCTCCCCCTCCCTTTTCTTTACTTTCCTCTCCTCCCCTTTCCTCTCTTCTCCTTTCCTCCCCCTTCCTCTCCTCCCCTTCCCTCTCTTCTCCTCTCCTCCCCCTTCCTCTCCTCCCCTTCCCTCTCCTCTCCTTTCCTCCCCCTTCCTCTCTTCCCCTTCTCTCTCTTCTCCTCTCCCCCCTTCCTCTCCTCCCCTTCCCTCTCTTCTCCTTTCCTCCCCCTTCCTCTCCTCCCCTTGTCTCTCTTCCCCTCTCTGAAACCACCCTTAGATTTTGTGTGTGTGCATGTGTGCATGTGTGTGCGTGTGTGTGCATGTGTGTGTGTATATGTGTGTGTATGTGTGTGTGTGTGTGTGCATGTGTGTGTGTGCATGTGTGTGTGCATGTGTGTGTGCATGTGTGTATGTGTGTGTGTGTATATGTGTGTGTGTGTGTGTGTATATGTGTGTGTTTATGGCCTTGGTTTAGCTTTAACCTGCCATCCGTCAATCCACACCTGTTCTGTTCTGTCACCATGTCTCATATGAGCTAGTGCTACACTTTCTCTCTCTCCTCCCCCCATCCTTTCTTCTCTCTATCTATCTCCATCCATCCATCTCCCTGCTATCTTCCTCATCTTTATTCTCTCTCTTTCCTTCCATCCATCCTTCAATCTGTCCATCTGCCTGATTTCAGAGTCTCATGTTGATGCAGGTAGCAGATCTCCCCTCAAGACAAGATGGATCTATGGTCATGATCTCTGGTTTAGATCTCTGTGCTAGATCTCTGTTCTAGATCTCTGTTCTAGATCTCTGTGCTAGATCTCTGTGCTAGATCTCTGTGCTAGATCTCTGGTCTAGATCTCTGTTCTAGATCTCTGTTCTAGATCTCTGTGCTAGATCTCTGTTCTAGATCTATGTTCTAGATCTCTGTTCTAGATCTCTGACCTGGATCTCTGGTCTGGAATTCTGGTCTAGATCTCTGGTCTACGTCTATTGTCTAGATCTATAGTCGTGATCTCTGGTTTAGATCTCTGGTCAGTGTTATCTGTGTGTCTGCAGTGATCTGTGGAGGTCTATAGGGGTATATAGTAACAGGTGTTGGTCTGTGGTTGTCTGTAGTGGTATATAGTAACAGGTGGTGGTCTGTGGTGGTCTGTAGTGGTATATTGTAACAGGTGTTGGTATGTGGTGTTCTGTAGTGGTATATAGTAACAGGTGTTGGTCTGTGGTGGTCTGTAGTGGTATATAGTAACAGGTGTTGGTCTGTGGTGGTCTGTAGTGGTATGTAGTAACAGGTGTTGGTCTGTGGAGGTCTGTAGTGGTATATAGTAACAGGTGTTGGTCTGTGGTGGTCTGTAGTGGTATATAGTAACAGGTGTTGGTCTGTGGTGGTCTGTATTGGTGTATAGTAACAGGTGTTGGTCTGTGGAGGTCTGTAGTGGTGTATAGTAACAGGTGGTGGTCTGTGGTGGTATATA
>BROE01000005.1:838926-846426 GCA_036571765.1 Plecoglossus altivelis | reverse complement strand
TACTCCCTATTCCCTCCCCTCACTTCCCTCTCCTCCTCTCCCTCTCCTCCTCTCCCTTCCTCACCTCCTCCCTCGCTCTCCTCCCTCCCTCCTCTCTATTTCCCTCCTTCTTTCTCGCTCCTCCCTCCTCCCTCCCTCTCCTCTCCTCCCTCCTCCTCTTCCTCCTCTACCTTCTCTTCCTCGCCTCTTTCTTCTCCTCTTCCTCCTCCTCTCTTCCTCCTTTCCTCCACTCCTCCTCCTCGTCTCCCCGCCTCCTCTCTCCTCGCCTCGTCCTCCTCTCCGCCTCCTCCTCCGCCTCCTCCCTCCTCCTCCTCCCCCTCTCCTCATCCTCCTCTCTCGGTGTTCCTGAAACAGGAGCATGTGGTGTGTTTCAGCACAGATCAGTCTGTGGTTATTCTTTACTGAGCAGAATTAGAATGAATGTGACAGTTCATGCTTTTGACTAACCGCTCCAGTCTGTGTGTTCTGTGTGTGTGGTTAGATGTGCACTGTGTGTGCACACTGTGTGAGAGTGTGTGTTTAAGAGAGAAAGTGTGTGTGAGTGTGAGTGTTGTGTGTGTGTGTGTGTGTGTGTGTGTGTGTGTGAGGAGAGAGAGCAGCAGGCTATAGGGATATGTAAGATATATAGTGTGCTAAACATATAGTGGATAAAAATAGGTGACAGTTTATTTTTGCAAGTGTATATGAGAGTGATAATGTGCAGTTTGATGGGACTGTAACGGTGTGATATTTCATATGAATTGTTTCTTATTGTGAGTGTGTACATATGTGCTGTTGTTTTGCTGTGTATCTGAGAGTGCCTGTAATATCGTGTGTGTGTGTGCACTAATGTGTAGTGAGTGTGTGCCATGTGCCCTGCTGTTTGTCGTGCCTTGGGCCCGGTAGTTTTTCATTAAAACATGCTTGCCAGGACCAGATAACTCTACTTGTTCCAGAGCCCTTTCTTCCTGTATGTCCTTTCTATGGCTGAGCTTGTCAGTGCACAAACTTTATATGATCCTTCATACCCTGGAAGCCAGAGCTGTTAGAAACTGAATAACAGCTTTGTGAGATACTGTGAAAAAGCCGTTCTATACTGAAAACAGCCTGGTTAGAGATACCCTGAATAACCAGCCCCGTGTCTAGAGATACCTGAATAACGCCTGCCTGTTAGAGATACTATAACAGCCTCTGTTAGACGATACTGAATAACAGCCGTGTTCATACTTGCAGGCCGGGAAGTTACAAAAACCGCCTGGCTGTTAAGCCGTACGGAGATACTAATAACCAGCACTTGTGTTACGAGATACTGAATAACAGCCCCTGTTAGAGATACTGAATAACAGCCTGTGTTATACTGAATAACAGCCTGTGTTATACTGAATAACAGCCTGTGTTATACTGAATAACAGCCTGTGTTATACTGAATAACAGCCTGTGTTATACTGAATAACAGCCTGTGTTATACTGAATAACAGCCTGTGTTATACTGAATAACAGCCTGTGTTATACTGAATAACAGCCTGTGTTAGAGATACTGAATAACAGCCTGTGTTAGAGATACTGAATAACAGCCTGTGTTAGAGATACTGAATAACAGCCTGTGTTAGAGATACTGAATAACAGCCTGTGTTAGAGATACTGAATAACAGCCTGTGTTAGAGATACTGAATAACAGCCTGTGTTAGAGATACTGAATAACAGCCTGTGTTATACTGCATAACAGCCTGTGTTAGAGATACTGAATAACAGCCTGTGCTAAACTGAATGATAGATTCTGCATTATAGATCTTGAATATAGATATAAGCTTAGGGAGAACACAAGCTAGTTCTAGGTTCTAGTTTAGACACACTTGGACAATTCTCCCCTTGCGGTGCACACACACACACACTTATACTCACACACATACACACTTACTCACGCAGGCATGCACACCTTCACACACACCTGCACACGCACATAACACGCATGTGTGCACACACACACACAAGCGCGCACACACACCTACACACTCACACAAGCGCACACACACACTCACACACATACACACTTACTCACACAGGCATGCACACACACACACTCACACAAGCATGCACACACACACACACACACTCTTACCTACACCCACACACATACACACTTACTCACACAGGCATGCACACACACACACTCACACAAGCGTGCACACACACACACTCTTACCTACACTCACACACATACACACTTACTCACGCAGGCATGCACACCTTCACACACACCTGCACACACACATAACGCGCTCGTGCGCACACACACACACACACAAGCACACACCACACACACACACACACACACAAGCACACACTACACACACACACTACACACACACACACACACACACAAGCACACACTACACACACACACACACAAGCACTCACACACACACACTCTGCCCCCCACCAGGTACCCTCCCAGCTTGGCTGCCGAAGCTTGTTGCTAAGCAATCATCCACTCCATTACCCTGATATGATGAGAATACCAGCCAGTGTTTGTTTTGTGAGAGAGGGTGTGTGTGAGTGTGTCAGAGTGTCCGAGAGGGTGTGTGTGAGTGTGTCAGAGTGTCCGAGAGGGTGTGTGTGAGTGTGTCAGAGTGTCCGAGAGTGTGTGTGTGTGTGTGTCAGAGTGTCCGAGAGTGTGTGTGTGTGTGTGTGTGTGTCAGAGTGTCCGAGAGTGTGTGTGTGAGTGTGTCAGAGTGTCCGAGAGTGTGTGTGTGTGTGTGTCAGAGTGTCCGAGAGTGTGTGTGTGAGTGTGTCAGAGTGTCCGAGAGTGTGTGTGTGAGTGTGTGTCAGAGTGTCCGAGAGTGTGTGTGTGTCAGAGTGTCTGAGAGTGTGTGTGTGTGTGTGTGTGTCAGAGTGTGTGTGTGTGTGTGTGTGTGTCAGAGAGAGTGTGTGTGTCAGTATGTGTGTGTGTGTGCTTGTGTGTGTGCTTGTGTGTGTGTGTGTGTGTGTGTCTGTGTGTGTGTGCTTGTGTGTGTCTGTGTGTGTGTGTGTGTGTGTGTGTGTTGCTGATCTATGATACCCAGGCTAAGTGTTGCCACAGAAACAACTGTAAATGACTCCCAAGCTATTAGATAGATGTGCAGCACACACACACACACAAACACACACACACAAACACACACACACACAAGCACACACACACAAGCACACACACACAAACACACAGCCCTTGCCAAGAACACACTCTGACAGACAAACGAGCCAGGTCCTGATGTCTTGGCCTGGGATTGATTAACTGCCCTGATTGATTAAACGGCCTGATTGATTAACTGGCCTGATTGATGAATGAACTTGATTGATGACTGAGTCTGATTGAGTAATGAGCCTGTCTTAATTGAACATGCTGTTTTTGTGTCCTCTTCCTGCTTTGGGCCTTGAACCACAAAGCCAGTTTAACAAGTGAACCAGGCTTCATTCAGTCACAGGACTGATTTACCGACGATTCGGTTCAAGCTCAGTTACCATGGCAACTTCTACTGTGAAACCAAGCAGGTGGACACTGACTGGCAGGTTTATTTAGTGATGTTAAACTGTCTCTGTGCTGTTTCAAACTAAACTATCTCTGTGCTGTTTCAAACTAAACTGTCTCTGTGCTGTTTCAAACTAAACTATCTCTGTGCTGTTCTCTGTGCTGTTTCAGACTAAACTATCTCTGTGCTGTTTCAAACTAAACTATCTCTGTGCTGTTTCAAACTAAACTATCTCTGTGCTGTTTCAAACTAAACTATCTCTGTGCTGTTTCAGACTAAACTATCTCTGTGCTGTTTCAGACTAAACTATCTCTGTGTTGTTTCAGACTAAACTATCTATATGCTGTTTCAGACTAAACTATCTCTGTGCTGTTTCAGACTAAACTATCTCTGTGCTGTTTCAGACTAAACTATCTATGTGCTGTTTCAGACTAAACTATATCTGTGCTGTTTCAGACTAAACTATCTCTGTGCTGTTTCAAACTAAACTATCTCTGTGCTGTTTCAAACTAAACTATCTCTGTGCTGTTTCAAACTAAACCGTCTCTGTGCTGTTTCAGACTAAACTATCTCTGTGCTGTTTGGCCAGACTGTTTTGTTGCGCTGGAACTACATGGGAGCACTTTTCAACAGATTGTTTCAACAGACAGTTTGGAGGGAGAGAGGGAGTGAGGGAGTGAGGGAGGAAGTGAGGGAGTGAGGGAGGAGGGAGGAAGTGAGGGAGTGAGGGAGGAGGGAGGGAGGACAGATTAAGAAAGAAATGAAGTGGTAGAAAAAGAGTGAAAGGCAGGCGGATAGATATACCAGCTCTAGGTTTGACTTTGACAGAGGATGGCTGTTTCTGTGTGTATGTGTGTGTGTGTGTGTGTGCGTCTGTGTGTGTGTGTGTGTGTGTGTTGCGGCTAGGTTAACAAGAAGTATGTGCATGCATGCATGTTTGTGTAGTGTATGTGTGTGTTTGTGTAGTGTGTATGTGTGTGTGTGTGTGTTTGTGTAGTGTGTGTGTGTGTGTGTGTTTCTATAAACAGTGTAGGTGAGTGGACACAGCAGCCCTCTAGGTCCACGCTGTAACAAAGATGTCTGACGAAAGACCGGAATGTTCCACATCCGCAAGGCTGTCACTCAACAAGAAACATGCGTGTCAAGATGATGTCATCACCCAGAGAGAGAGAGACAGGGAGAGGGTGTGAGAGAGAGTCAGGGAGAGGGTATGAGAGAGAGACAGGGAGAGGGTGTGAGAGAGAGACAGGGAGAGGGTGTGAGAGAGAGACAGGGAGAGGGTGTGAGAGATAGACAGGGAGAGTCTAGAGAGCCAGATAGACAGAGGGTGGGAGAGAGAGAGAGGGAGAGAGGGAGAGGGAGAGAGAGACAGACAGGGAGAGGGTGTGAGAGAGACAGGGAGAGGGTTAGGAGAGTGAGAGAGATAGACAGAGGGTGGGAGAGAGAGAGGGAGAGAGAGGGAGGGAAAGGGAGAGAGAGACAGACAGGGAGAGGGGGAGAGAGAGATGGAGAGAGAAACAGATGTAGCAGGACAGGGATGAGAGCGGAGCAATAGAATGACTTATAGAGGAGAGAGGAGGGGGGAGAGAGAGGGGGGAAGAGAGAGGATGGGGAGAGAGAGCGGGAGAGAAGAGGGGAGAGAGAGCCGGAGAGAGATGGGAGGAAGAAGCGGAGAGAGAGGGAGGATGAGAGAGAGATGGGGAGAGAGAAGGGGAGAGAGAGGAGGGGAGAGAAGGAAACAGGATGTAGAGGAGACAGAGAGATAATTGGGTGTTAGAAATATGAGTCTCACACCTCCAACTATCGTAGAAGTGACCTAAATGAAGAGCAAGAGATGGAGAGATGCGGAGAGAGAGAGACGAGAGGAAAGGAAAGGAAAGAAATCAAGCGTGTGTTGGTGTGTGATGAAGAGAACAAATCTAATGAGGGTAGAGGGGGAGGCTGGAGGAGAGGAGAAGAGAGGTAGAGAGAGAGAGGAGATGGGGAAGGAAAGAGATGGGTAGAGAGAGAGAGAGCTATGAGGAGAAAATAGGAAAGAGAAGAGAGACAGGAATGAGAGGACCCGCCCATACAGAGAGAGAAGAGAAGACCATGGATGACAAGATAGAGAGAGGGGGTGATAGAGAGAGATAGATGATAGACGAAAGAGCGGGAGAGCAGAGTCGCTGAGAGGGAGGTAAATGTTGGGTTACTGGAGAGTGTTTTCTTGGCTCTAGTGTCAAGACCACTTCCTGCTCTCGGGCATCCCATAATGCCAACTATGAGCATTTGTATTTAGCATGACCCGAGTGTTGTGTCTCCAGTCAGTGTGTGCGTGAAGTGTGTGTTGTGTGAGTGACTGTGTGTAGTGTTGTGTGAGTGGTGTGTGCATGGCTCTGTAGTGTGGTTTGTTGTGGTGTGTGTCAGGGTCTGGAGTGTTGTGTGCTGTGCAGAAGGGTGCTAGGACAGATTACAGAGAGAGAGAGAGGGAGGCTGGGAGGGAGAGAGAGGGAGGCTGGGAGGGAGAAAAAGGGGGAGAGTGAGAGGGAGGCAGGAAGGTAGAGAGAGAGGGAGGGAGACTGGGAAGGAGAAAGATGGGGGGAGAGAGAGGGAGGGAGGCTATGAGGGAGAAAGATGGGAAAGGGAGAGAGAGGGAGACAGGAAGGTAGAGGGAGTGATAGAGAGAGAGAGAGATAGACAGGGAGTGACAGAGAGAGAGAGAGGGGGGGGTGATAGAGAGAGATAGGGAGTGATAGAGAAAGAGGGAGAGAGAGTCGCTGAGAGGGAGGTAAATGTTGGGTTACTGGAGAGTGTTTTCTTGGCTCTAGTGTCAAGACCACTTCCTGCTCTCGGGCATCCCATAATGCCAACTATGAGCATTTGTATTTAGCATGACCCGAGTGTTGTGTCTCCAGTCGTGTGTGAGTGAGTGTGAGTGTGCGTGTGTGCGTGCGTGTGTGAGTGTTTGTGTGAGTGTGTGTGTGTGTCAGTGTGTCTGTGAGTGTGTGTGTGTGTGTGTGTGTGTGTCAGTGTGTCTGTGAGTGTGTGTGTGTGTGCAGGAGAGGGGTGCTAGGGACAGATTTACACCTTTGCACAGGAGAAATGAAGGCCTTTACTCACAGTGGCACCACTTCTCTCTCGCTCTCTCTCCCTCTCTCTCCCTCTCTCTCTCTCTCTCTCTCTCGCTCTCTGTCTCTCTGTCTCTCTCTCTTTCTGTCTATCTTTTTTGTCCCTCTCTCTGGCATTGGTCCAGTTTAATCTATACCTCCCCTCTCTCTTCCTCTCCTTTCTCTCTCTCTCTCGCTCTCTCTGTCTCTCTCTCTCTTTCTGTCTATGTTTTCTGTTCCTCTCTCTGGCATTGGTTCAGTTTAATCTATACCTCACCCCCCCACCCCACCCCCCCCCCCCCCCTCTCTCTCCCAGCCTCAGGCGTGATACTCATTTTCAATCCTTCTACCCTCATTCTGTCTTCCATTCTGCTCTCTCTTTCTCTTTGTCTCGTTCACTCTGTCTCTCTTCTGCATCATCCTGTCAGACACCTTCCATCTTTCCTGGAGGAAGAGAGGAGAGAGGAGGAGTGGAGGGTGGAGAGGAGGAGGAGTGGAGGGTGGAGAGGAGGAGAGGAGGGTGGAGAGGAGAAGAGGAGGGTGGAGAGAAGGAGGGGAGGAGGAGAGGAGGGTGGAGAGAAGGAGGGGAGGAGGAGAGGAAGGTGGAGAGGAGAAGAGGAGGGTGGAGAGGAGGGTGGAGAGAAGGAGGGGAGGAGGTAGTGAAGTAGTGAACCCGGCTTGGTGTTCCTCATACGTAAGCCAGGTTCAAGGTCTCTCTCTAGGTCTCTTTCTCTAGGTCTCTCTCTAGGTCTCTCTCACTAGGTCTCTCTCTTTCTCTAGGTCTCTCTTGGTCTCTCTCTTTCTATTGGTCTCTCGCTCTAGGTCTCTCTTGGTCTCTCTCTTTCTCTTGGTCTCTCGCTCCAGGTCTCTCTCACTAAGTCTCTCTTGGTCTCTCTCTCTCTAGGTCAGCACCCCCTCCATCCCCC
>BROE01000005.1:789145-801645 GCA_036571765.1 Plecoglossus altivelis | reverse complement strand
CCTCCGTGATTCAGGCTCGTGGAAGGAAACCGGTGCCACGGAGTCTTTCCCGGTGGTGTGTGTGTGTGTGCGTGTGTCCGCGAGTTCACCGGCGAACATCGAGATATGCACGGTTGTCTCGTGAGAGCTCTAGCCGATGAACAGGCACTCTCGTTCTCCCATCAGATCCTGTCGGTATTGCTGAACGTGTGTGCGCGCGCTGAGCGATAACACCGGGGTTGACAACTCTGTCAGAAGACGACAGTAGAGGCAACCTAAGCGCTCGCGAAAGACTGGATTTTTACCACGTCTATTTTTGAACTCGAGCCTCCGGTGGGCTCGAGGGCTGGGCTGCGCGGCGGAGACGCACACAGCGATGACACGCGCGGACAAGGCTTCTTAAGAATCTGCCGGCTTTTTGTAATATCTTAGCCTCGAGGCGAATTTCTTGACCGTCCACTGACCTATAAGCACTACTTAAAACACCAAAACCTGTTCTTGAATCGGAATATAGTTTAGAATGTCTTGAATCGGAAGACTTTCGAGACGATGACAGTAAGTATTCCCCCCGTCTCTTATAGTCATGTAGACCATACTGTGTGGTACTAGCGAACGACTATTATAACGGCGTGTTTATATCGATATAACATGTCGTGGGTGTCGATATCCTGACTGTTGTGATTTGGGCTGTTCTGTCACCGCGGTTGCCAGGGGGATCCGGTTTCTCTCGAGGCTGTTTTGGGAACATTACATCATTTAGGTATGAATGAGCGTGCATAAGGGTTTGTCTTCGCGTTCTGTCCATGCGGTGGCTTTGCAGCTTCGCAAGCAACCTGCTTCAGTCATCATCTCACTGTTTTCCTCCACCTTTTGTGATTTTACGGTTTAACGTTGTAAGGGAGAGGCTGGGCGTATCACGGGCACAGTGACTTGTCCTGCGCGAGAACGTGCTAAAACAGTCTTCATAAACAGAACTGAACATTAGACGCAGCAGACACGCCAGAGTTAATCGTGCCGGTTGTGGAGTTCAGTCTTTCACGTTATTTAAAACGCAAAACACCCGCCTCGCTGTCGGGGTGGGGTTCCGAGCGCCTGTCAATTTGCATGTATTGTGTGTGTGTGTGTGTGTGTGTGTGTGTGTGTTGTCCAAATCCGCCCCGTGTCTGCGCTGTTGTGTGCTTAATCCGCCTCGCGCCAGCCGGGGATCTTTCCCACCCTATCTCTGAATCACTCTAAATAATTACACATTAAAGACTCAGAGGAACCAACGGCAGAAATTGAATTATTATGTTCGTGTTTGCCGTTGCTTGAAGCTGAGGACTGCGTGTATGATAACGTCTTTCGCTGAACAATTAGTGAGAGCTACGTTTCCTTTTGCCGACCCGTTAGAGTGGAGCTTCTGTTCGCGTTTTAACGGATCTCCGGTGTTGCTTCAACAGCGCCGCGAGTCACTAGGTTGTGAGACTGTCGAGGTTTCGATCAAATGACGAGGACAATCGAGAACAAGCGCGTGAAATGGCCGGCAGGTTTTGAAATAACAGCGACTGGCTACTGACCAGTGAGCCGGGGTTTCTGATGAAGAGAGCGGTAAGGTTTGCCACGTAACATTGTAGTTAAACGTGTGATTGTAGGTTAGAAGCGTAGTCCATGTAGTTAAAGCATTCGAATGGACTGACCTCGATTCTTTAACCCGTTAAGCAAAGGGACAACGGGTTCAGTCAAGGCTCAGACCCGGTGGGTACACGCGGGCATTGTCGCTTTGTAAACTGACATTGTAGCTCGCTGACGCCGGTCCTGTCCCCGGTAGACGACACCTGGCATGTGAAGCGATCACAAACCGTTGTTATCCTATTCGTTAGAGCTTGTCATTAAAACAGCTTATATTTGGAGTATAACCTCAAAATTGCATTCTGTGACACCATTGTAACAAAACATTGCCATCTTGCGGGGTGTGACTTGGAGTCAAGTCGCTTTTTAAAAGGTGAAGAGTGGGACTTTTTCAGACACCTGCGTCTTACCGTCTTACCGGCTTACCGGCCAGGGACCGGGAGGACGACACGGAATAGTATAATAGCATATTAATGTCAGCCTCGCCCCAGGTCCGGAGTCATGGAGACAGTTGGGTTTTGTGTCCGTCATGTTTGGGATCGCAGAGGTTCGACAGACATCCTTGCCTTCCTCCTACTCTTGCGTGTTTGACGTCACTTGTATTAATAAGTTAGCTCTACTCGGTATATTAACGAGTTAATACGCATCTGTTATCATTCACTTTTTAGTCATTTAGCAGGCTCTCTCATCACAAGAAACCTTTACACGATGCCTTTCGAAAGTACAGTGAAATCAAGGATGAAAATTGAATATTTATAATATACTATCCCTAACTGTTATGCGATGATCTGAATCAACGAATGGTCTTTAATTACCTGAATTAAAGTAACCACATCTTAACCACCAGGCACGATTCAACCATAATAATAGACCATCTCATTTTGTATGATCCTGCAGGAGCCAAGCCAGCAGGGAGCGAGACACTGTCTCTTTAGTCCAAATCTACTGGTTTGGGAGTTTTCAAAAAAGTGATTGGCACTTTCCCCGAATCCCAAACCACCACAGATGTCCACGTTCCTACCGTTGTCACACTTCCTGTCGTAAACTGACCACATCCTGTCTTGACATGGCAGCTTGGCGCGACATGCTTAGGAGGAAGAGAAAAACTGCAAGAAGGTTCCACCTCACGGGAGATTTAGAAAGCTGCTTGGGGTGTTCATTAAACAGCTGATCTGTCAGCCTGAATGAAGGGCATAGAACTAGGCTTGGCTGTTTCTCTTATGCCTGTCCAACTTCTAGTCTGTCTGAGGGCTTAAGATGCAGGATAGCCTGGGTACAATGAGTTCAGAACCATCTCACTCCTGGTCCATCTGTAAGCTTAAGATGCAGGATAGTCTGGGTACAATGAGTTCAGAACCAGCTTCATTTAGAGATTTGAACTTAAGACCTCTTGATCTGACATCAAATTTTCTACAACTGAGTTATACCCATCCCCATGTTCTACCACTGAGCTGTACCCATCCCCATGTTTTACCACTGAGCTGTACCCATCCCCATGTTCTACCACTGAGCTGTACCCATCCCCATGTTCTACCACCGAGCTGTACCCATCCCCACGTTCTACCACTGAGCTGTACCCATCCCCATGTTCTACCACTGAGCTGTACCCATCTCCATGTTCTACCACTGAGCTGTACCCATCCCCATGTTTTACCACTGAGCTGTACCCATCCCCATGTTCTAACACTGAGCTGTACCCATCCCCACGTTCTACCATTGAGCTGTACCCATCCCCATGTTCTACCACTGAGCTGTACCCATCCCCATGTTCTACCACTATCTCTCACCATGCTCTCAAAGAGAGAGGTAAGAGAGAGGGAGTGAGGGTTGGGGAGAAGGTATAGAGAGGACAGCAAAAAGCAGAATGCTTCATAGAGAGACTGAGCCAACGTCAAGACAATCAGAACAGGAAGTTAGGGTCCCAAGGACAGGAAGTAGTTTGCGGCTTGTGGTCTGAGACACTTTAAGTAGTGACATGGTTAGTCTGCGAAATGCACACTTCCCTAAATTCTCTCTCCGTCCTTTCAATGTTTCTTCTTTATTTCCTCATCCCTTTCTTCTTCTCTTTCAATGTTTCTTCTTTATTTCCTCATCCCTTTCTTCTTCTCTTTCAATGTTTCCTTTTTATTTCCTCATCCCTTTCTTCTTCTCTTTCAATGTTTCCTTTTTATTTCCTCATCCCTTTCTTCTTCTCTGGTCGCAGGACTACCGAGAGGACGGCATGGACCTGGGCAGCGATGCCTCCAGTCGTTCCAGCTCCGAGTCCAACTCCAACAAGGTGACACCTTGCTCCCCCTCCCTGGACCTGGCAACCCTGGAAGACTATAAATCATCCCCCTCTCTTGACCTGGCAACCCTGGAAGACTACAAATCATCCCCCTCTCTTGACCTGGCAACCCTGGAAGACTACAAATCCTCTCCATCTTTGGATCTAGTAACCCTGGAGGACTACAAATCATCCCCCTCTCTGGACCTGGCAACCCTGGAGGACTACAAATCATCCCCCTCTCTGGATCTGGCAACCCTGGAGGACTATGAGGAAGATGAGGACTACCAGGAGTACAAGAAGAAGGTGATTGAGGAGTGGGAGAGTGAGTACGGGGAGGACTACACTTCCCAGCAGCCATCTGACCAGGAAGAGCACGGAGGAGAAGTGGGAACGCTGGGGAGTGATGGATGCTTCCGGAAGGCTGTGAACAGCCGCAGCCTGGCCGAGGAGTTCCAGGAAGTGAAGGCCCCGCCCCTTCTTGCCCCTGAAGGGCACAGCGCAACATTGGCCGCAATCGTCCCCGAAGAACTGAAACAAAATGGGAACCTGATTCTACCGGGGCCACGCCACCTCCAGACCCCTGGAGCCCCACAGGGAGGAAAGGCCCCTGCCAAGCCCAGCCAGAGGAGCTCTGGGAGGGGCGAGGGCGGAGGGACAGGGGGGAGGGCAGGGGGAGATGGGGAGGAAGAGCCCCTGCCCACGATGGACTGGGCAGCACTGGAAAGACACCTGGCGGGACTGCAGTGTCGGGAACAGGAGAACCAGAACCTCAACCAGAACCACTGCATGGGCAAGTCTAACTACACCTCAGTAAGTGGACCGGACTCCTCTGTGTGTGTGTGTGTGTGTTTATGTTTGTGTCTTAACATCGCTGTCATACATTGTTGTCATATTTCCTTACCACCGTGATCCTGATGCTTACGTCACTAATCTGCCATGATCCATGTCAGATGGACTTGGGTAGTACTGTGTGTGCAAGAATGCTGAAATAAGGCTGGATTACTGGGTAATGTAGCGCTAAAATATGTGGATCTGGTGTGTGAGACCAGACCTTCTAGGAAGAGAAGGAGCAGAAAGGGGGGGGGCAGGATGGAGAGGGGGGGGAGGTAGGATGGAGAGCGGGGGGCAGGATGGAGGGAGGGGGAGGCAGGGAAAGAGGGGGGGGCAGGGATGGATGGAGGGGAAGGAGTAAAGATGGAGGGAGGGGAGGAAGAGGAGAAAGATGAAGGATGATTGGGTTAGCTGGAGGTTGAAAGCATTTGACTGCGGATTGAGAGTTCCCAGGTTCAAATCCCCCCTGGCTTGTTGCTTTGAATAAAAGCTTGTGTGCATGACTCTGCATTGTGACGAGAGCAGAGGAGGAGGGGCCTTCATTGTTGTTGTTGTGTCTCAGTGTCACCAGTAGAGGGCACTGTTGTAATGTTCCTCAAACTCAACTGCAGGATAACCACATCTCTGATACCGGACACAGTGTAAAGTATCCACGTCTCTGATACCGGACACAGTGTAAAGTAACCACATCTCTGATACCGGACACAGTGTAAAGTATCCACGTCTCTGATACCAGACACAGTGTAAAGTAACCACATCTCAGCTACCAGGCACAGTGTAAAGTAACCACACCTCAGCTACCAGGCACAGTGTAAAGTAACCACATCTCTGATACCTGACACAGTGTAAAGTAACCACATCTCTGATACCGGACACAGTGTAAAGTAACCACATCTCAGCTACCAGACACAGTGTAAAGTAACATCTCAGCTACCAGACACAGTGTAAAGTAACATCTCAGCTACCAGACACAGTGTAAAGTAACATAGCTACCAGACACAGTGTAAAGTAACCACATCTCAGCTACCGGACACAGTGTAAAGTAACCACATCTCAGCTGTGAACAGGAATTTAGAAACTTCATGTAGTAGAATGTGCTGGAACAGAGCAGCATTACACATGGTCAGTAAACAACAGCTGTAGTGAGGACGAAGCTCCATCAGTCGTCATCCTGTGAGGAAACAGCCAGACTGTTGCCAGGCAGAATGTGACTGAAAAGCTGGTTAATCTTTGATAGCTTTTTAGCGTGTCTCTTGAGGAGAAAAGGTGTTTAATAGGAAAGTCCTGTTTTTCTCCTACTGACGACACTGTGCTCTGGAGAGAGACTCCTCAGCTCTGAGAGAGAGAGGGGGAGGGGGAGGGAGAGAGAGAGGGAGAGGGGGAGGGAGAGAGAGAGAGAGAGGGAGAGAGAGAGAGAGAGAGAGAGAGAGAAAGAGAGAGAGGGAGAGCAAGTGGTAGAGAAAGAGAGGGAGAGTGTGCATGTGTGTGTAAGAGAGGAACTGGCAGTGTGTCTTTTGGCATGCAAACGCCAGAACCTCTACTTAATGCTGGCAGACAATGGGTGTTACCCTGGCATTGTGTGTGTGTGTGTGCGTGTATGTATGTGTGTGTGTGTGTGTGTGTGTATGCATGTATGTGTGTGTGTGTGTATGCATGTGTGTGTGTATGCATGTGTGTGTGTGTGTGTATGCATGTGTGTGTATGTGTGTGTGTGTGTATGCATTGTGTGTGTGTGCGTGTGTGTGTATGCATGTGTGTGTGTGTGTGTGTGTGTGTCTTTGTTTGGCTGGCCTGGAGGCCCCTATCTCCTGAAGGCATGTCTGGAATGTGGAGAGACGAACAGGAGGGGGAGGAAACCACGGGGGGGGGGGGGAGGAAGGAGGGAACGATCCACCATAACCACCTTGACAGCCTTCTCTCGTCGAGATGTACCCTGTGTATCAGATGTAACAGAACAGAAAGAGGAGGGGGTGGGGGAGCAGAAGAGGGGGGGGCAGGAGAACGCAGGCTGGGCTTTTAAAATGTTATTAAATATTTAAACATGCACTTAGCCACGGCCAACCAGCCTGAATAAGGTGGTGGAGGGGGAGGGAAGGGGGAGAGGGGAGTCTTGGGAGAGGGGGTTTCACGCTTCACTGGTCCGCATCTAATTAGCTGGGCAGCTAGCATGGCTACAAGTATCTTTGCTAGCCAGGACAGGTGTATTAATGCTAGCCTGCTAGGCAGAAACATTTTTTCTTGTTATTGTGGGCCTGGCTATCACGCACAACAGATGTAGGCTACCAAGCTACCATGGAGTTACCAAGGAAACAAGAAGAATGTTTTACACTAAGAATGTTTGTCCACAAGAATCTTGAAAGGGGTGAACATGTCTAATGAGTCACTAATTATTCTAAAATTATTTAGAAAACATTTGGAAAATCAAAAAAAGACACCTCCCAGGTGTCTTTTGTTGCCCCGAAAAGATTAAGAAAAAGGATATAAATATATATATATACCATGCTAGCATATATATACATACCATGCTAGCATATATATATACATACCATGCTAGCATAGATATACATACCATGCTAGCATAGATATACATACCATGCTAGCATAGATGTACTTGTCTTTTTGCTAGCATAGATGTACTTGTCTTTTTGCTAGCATGGTATGTATATCTATGCTAGCATGGTATGTATATATATGCTAGCATGGTATGTATATCTATGCTAGCATGGTAGGTATATCAGCACACACACACATGCAGACATACATACACACACACACGCACACACATACACACACACACACACACTCTCTGTCTCACACACACACATACAGACACAGAAATACATACATACAAATACACATACACACACACACACACACTCTCACACACACGTACACACACACACATACACACAGACATACATACACACACACTCTCACATACACACACATACTCTCACACACACACATACACTCACAAACACACATACTCTCATACACACACACACTCTCACACACACATACTCTCATACACACACACACACACACATACTCTCATACACACACATACACACACACAGACACACAGTCTCTCTCACACACACTCACACACGCACACACACACACACACACACTCAAACACACACACATAGACATAGACACACACACACACACACACTAAAGGTGTGTCCTTGTCCTCCCAGCCAGCTGGCCCAACATCTCCATGGCAACCCTCTCCAGGGCGTTGGCTGGCTATGAGAGAGTTGATTAATGTCCATTAGGGTGTGTGTGTGTATGCACTCGCGTGTGTGTTTGCTGGTGTACACGCTTGTGTGTCTACGCTTGTGTGTGTGTGTGTAAGCTTGTGCGTTGTGTTTAGCTTGAGTCGTGTGGTAAGCGTGCGTGCCTGTTTATGTGGTAAAGCTTTTGCGTGTGGTGTGTGGTATAACTTGTGCCGTTGGTGTGTGTAAGCTTGTGCATTTGTGTGGTGTGGTGTTGTAAGCTTGTGTGTGGGGTGGGGTAAAAGCTGTGTGTGTGGGTTGTAAGCTTGTGCGTTGTGTTGGGAAATGCTTGTGCGTGTGTGTGTGGATTGTGGACTGGTGTGTGTCTAAGCTTGTGTTGTGTTGTGTTAACTTGTGCTGTGTGTGTGTGTGTTGTAAGCTTGTCACGTCCAATTGGTCCTACCTATCTTTATCTTGGTTGTGATCAATAAAAGGTTTCTTATTGTCTGTTCTTATTGGATAATGAATGAGAGTTTGTGTTTGATATACTGCAGCTGTGTTTGGTCAGGTAGAAGAAGGGGAGGGAGAAATGGAGGGACGATGAACCGGCAAGTTCTAGAAGGAGAAAAGAGAAAGGAGAGAGAGGAGAAAGGAGGAAGGAGAGAGAGAGAGCGAGGAGGAGAGAGAAGAAGAGAAGAGGAAGTAAGAAGGAGGAGAAAGAGAAGAGGAGGATGTGAAGAGAGAAGGGAGATAAAGAAGGAAAAGAGAGGAGAGAGACGAGCAGAGGGATTGAGGGGGAGGAGGGAGAGAGAGAGAGAGAGAGGGAGAGAGGAGCGTGTGTGTGAGGCAGAGGAGTGTAGAAAGAGAGGACGAGAGACGAGAGGGAAGGGAAAGAGAGAGGGCAGTAGAGTGAGGGAGGGAGGAGGGGATGAGAGAGAGAAGGGAGGAGGAGTAGGGAAGGGAGGAGGAGAGGGATGAGGGAGGAAGAGAGTTTCCGGGTGACCTGCTCATGATTAGGCCTAAGAACCATGGCATTGAGGGACCCCTCCACACACGAGCACCACACACACACACACACAACCAACACACACACTATCTAAACAATAATATTATCCCTGCTAATTGTAGTGTGTTGTGTGTGTTGTTGTGTGTGAGGTTGGTCTGATGTGTGTGTGTGTTGTATCCAGCTCAGCCACCTCTCTGTCAAGGGGACCTCAGACAGACCAGGTCTATATGGTGCACATCAATCTAACCCCTCTTCCCTCCTCCTCCTTCTCCTCTTAACGCCCCTCTCCTCCTCCTCCTCTTCTTACCCTACTCCTGTTATTCGTCTTCCTCCTCCCTTCCTCCTCTTCTTCCTCCTATCTCCTCGTCCACTTCCTCCTCCTCCCACCCCTCCTCCTCTTCCTCCTCCCACTCCTCTTCCTCCTCACACTCCTCCTCCTCCCTCCGAGAATGATGGCTTCGACCTGCTCCACCTCTTTTACCAACTCACCCAGGGGTTGGCATTCCTCTGACATGTGCACACAGAGACACTGCAGGCTGTGTGCTATCTAACAGGACAAAGAGGAACACGCCAGACTAGTGGCCCGCCAGAGAGGGAGGGAGGGAGCGAACTGAACTGACAGTGATTACATCGAGGTGTCTCTGACTCACCTCTCTGTCTTCCACTCTTCAGTCCTGCCTGTCGGACATACAATCAGGGAGAGAGGAGAGATGGATAGATGACTAGAAGGAGAGAGAGAGAGAAATGAAGACCAGAGGGAGAGAGAGAATGAGGGCCAGAATGGGGAAGAGAGGAGAGAGAATGAGGAGAAGAGGGGAGAGAGAATAAGAATGAGCCAGAGGGGAGAGATGGAACAACATGTAGGCCAAAGGGGAAGGGAGCGAATAGAAGACTGCCAGAGGGGGGAGAACGAAGAGAATGAGCCAGAAGGGAAGAGAGGAGAGAGAATGAGGAGAAGAGGGGAGAGAGAATAAGAGGCCAGAATGGGGCGAGAAGGAAGAATGACCAAGATATTGAAGAGAGGAGAAAATAGGCAGAGGGGAAGAGAGAACCAAATAGACTGGAAGGGAAGAGAAATGAGCCAGAATGGAAAGAGAAGAGAGAAAGCCAAGGGGGAGAAGAGTAAAGGAGCGCCGAAGGGGGAAGAGATAATAGGGAGGAAATGAGAGAGAGGGAGAAAGAGCTGTACAGAGGGGGAGAGAGAGAATGAGCGGCCCCAAAGGGGGAGATAAGGAGAAGAAGGAGGCCAGAAGAGAGAATTTGGTGTGAGAAACAGAAAAGAATAGAAGAATATAGTAAGAGAGAGTGTGGAAAAAGACGATTTTGAATAAATGATAGTGGTTACCCAGTATCTGATAGTCACCCAGGGAAAAAGATTTTATTAGCAACAAATGACAAAACATTCTAAGATAGACATTCCGAGGCTGGAGATTTGCGTATAACGGCAGGTCAAGAACCTTAAAGCTGGAGATTGTGTCGAGTAAACGGCATTCAGACTGGGTAGATAAGGCTGAATGTGGCAGAGCTGGATGATGTCAGACTGGGGTGAAAGGCTGGAGATGTGTGCAGAGGGCGGGGGCAGGTCAGCCAGGTGTGAAGAGTTGACTGAACCTCTGGAGTCTGATTCAGCCCCCACCTCCTCAAGTTCTGCGACTCTCCCTCCCCGTGTGTGTGTGTGTGTGTGTGTGTGTGTGTGTGTGTGTGTGTGTGTGTGACTCTCCCTCCCCGTGTGTGTGTCTGTGTGTGTGTGACTCTCCCTCCCCCTGTGTGTGTGTGTGTGTGTCTCCCTCCCCCTGTGTGTGTGTGACCACAGTAAGTGAGCCATGTGTTTGAAAAGGCCAGGCATGTTGGAGCCAGTCTACACACACAGTGCTGGGAGCCAGTCTACACACACGGTGCTGGAAGCACAACTTTCAGAGCAGACTTCAAAGACAGACAGTCGTCTTCTTCTGTCTCTGGAGTGTTCATATATGAGATCAACCTTGGATTCCACAGCAAACAGCGGCCAGTTAACTCAGGTAAAAATGGACTCATTTAATTATACTTTACACAAATAAAGTGATTTAGCTACCTCTAAGATCTGTGTTTTTGTTAGGTTTCCTAAGTTGCACAAAAGACCTGATAGGACTTGAGGAGAGACAGTTTAGGCAGGAGGTAATCTTGTCTAGCTGTGTTTGGGTTAGGTAGCTGTATGGTTGGGTTAGGGTTAGGTAGCTGTGTTTGGGTTAGGTAGCTGTATGGTTGGGTTAGGGTTAGGTAGCTGTGTGGTTGGGTTAGGTAGCTGTATGGTTGGGTAGCTAGCTGTGTGGTTGGGTTAGGTAGCTGTATGGTTGGGTAGCTAGCTGTGTGGTTGGGTTAGGTAGTTGTATGGTTGGGTTAGGTAGCTAGCTGTGTGGTTGGGTTAGGTAGCTGTATGGTTGGGTTAGGTAGCTAGCTGTGTGGTTGGGTTAGGTAGCTAGTTGTGTGGTTGGGTTAGGTAGCTGTATGGTTGGGTTAGGTAGCTAGTTGTGTGGTTGGGTTAGGTAGCTGTATGGTTGGGTTAGGTAGCTGTATGGTTGGGTTAGGGTTAGGTAGCTGTGTGGTTGGGTTAGGTAGCTGTATGGTTGGGTTAGGTAGCTGTATGGTTGGGTTAGGTAGCTGTATGGTTAGGTAGCTAGCTGTGTGGTAGCCTGCAGCTGTGCATTCCAATCCTGGGTAGGAGAGAGAAAGAAGGCTAATGGACTACAGTACTGCTGTTCCACAGTACTGCTATTCTATAGTTCCACAGTACTGCTGTTCCACAGTACTGCTATTCTATAGTTCTACAGTGCTGCTGTTCCACAGTACTTCTGTTCCATAGTACTTCTGTTCCATAGTACTACAGGTATACAGTTCTATAGTTCCACAGTTCTACAGGTATACAGTTCTATAGTTCCATAGTACTACAGGTATACAGTTCTATAGTTCCATAGTACTACAGGTATACAGTTCTATAGTTCCACAGTTCTACAGGTATACAGTTCTATAGTTCCACAGTTCTACAGGTATACAGTTCTATAGTTCCATAGTACTACAGGTATACAGTTCTATAGTTCCACAGTACTACAGGTATACAGTTCTATAGTTCCACAGTACTACAGGTATACAGTTCTATAGTTCCACAGTTCTACAGGTATACACAGTCTATATTCCACAGTTCCTATTTTCTACAGTTCTCTCCTAGGCTGGTCTAGCGTAGAACAGTGGCGTGGAAGCATAACGATCCTGTGGCAGGAACAGCCCACAACGTCCACGCTCCCTCCTCCCCCCGTGTGGTGTGGTGTGTGGGTGTGTGTGTGTGTGTGTGGGTGTGGGTGTGTGGTGTGTGTGTGTTTGTGAGTGAGTGAGAGAGTGATGGACAGAGACAGAGAGAAGAGAAGGAAAGAGAACAACGGAGTGACCCAGAGAGAGGTATCGCAGAGACAGAAGACAGAGAGACAAGAGAGAGAGAAGAGAGAGTAACAGACAGAGAAAGAAGAACAAGAAGAGAGAAGAGAAGACAGAAGAGAAAGAGAACAGAGAAAGGACAGAGAGGGAGAAGAAGAGAGATGAGGAGAAGACCAGAACAAGA
>BROE01000005.1:783598-786098 GCA_036571765.1 Plecoglossus altivelis | reverse complement strand
ACAATCAAGACTATTAAGGGGGGTTTGGATCGGTTAACATCGACGTCTTGATATCCGCAGACTGTCAGACGAAGCCAGTCCAGATGAGCCAGCGAGGTGTGCTGAAGCGAATAGCATGTTAGATGATCTGATACGTGTTACTAATACAGTGACTTTAGAAAAGTTACATTTTCCCAAATAGGTTTAAAATAAATGTTGAAGTAACTCATCGTAATTCAATGTTGTTTGTACAGGCTCGTATCCAGCGTAAAATGTCTTGGACAGTTTTGCTGAGATGTAGGTGTCCGTATATCACCTGATATGGACACATCTGCAGCCAATCAAAATCGAAGATTTTTCCAGACCATGGTATAATGGAACATATTAGGACATATATTATCTTTAATATTAGGAAATAGATATTACTATCTATTTTGTCCTCCATCTTCTCTCTTTCCTCTCCCCCCTCCCTCCGTCCCTCTCCTCCCTCCCTTCCTCCTTTGTCTCTCCTCTCTCTCTCTCTCTCTCTCTCTCTCCCTACTCTCTCTCTCTCTCTCTCCCTCCTCTCTCTCTCTCCCTCTGTAATAGAAAGATTGATCAGATCTTGTCAGAGGGTTGGCTTTTCCCTTTGGAAAACACACAGAGACACACTCACACACACACACACAGACAGACAAACACACTCACACACACACACACACACACACACACACACAGACACACACACACACACACACACACACAGAAAACCACACTGACACACACACACACACTCCAATACAGACAAACACACGCACACACACACACTCTCACACACACAGACAAACACACACACACACAGAGAGAGAGACAAACACAATCACACACACAGAGACAAACACTCACACTCAGGAGTCTCTACAGCTGCAGGGCTCTATTTAAAGATGTGTTGTTTTGATGTATGATTAGAAAGGGGAGGAGAGGAGAGGGGAGGGGATAAGAGAGGAGGTGAGGGGAGAGAGGGGGGGGGGAGGCAAGGAGAAGGGAGGGAAGGGAAAGGAAGGGGAGAGAGGAAAACCATGATAACGCTCCAACATTTTGATTGCAGCTCATTTGCAGCACACACCCACACAGACAAACACACCCACACACATAGTAATTAACGGGACTGGTACTACAGTACTAGTGTGGACTGGTACTACAGCACTGGTGTGGACTGGTACTACAGTACTAGTGTGGACTGGTACTACAGTACTGGTGTGGACTGGTACTACAGTACTAGTGTGGACTGGTACTACAGCACTGGTGTGGACTGGTACTACAGCACTAGTGTGGACTGGTACTACAGTACTAGTGTGGACTGGTACTACAGCACTGGTGTGGACTGGTACTACAGTACTAGTGTGGACTGGTACTACAGTACTGGTGTGGACTGGTACTACAGTACTAGTGTGGACTGGTACTACAGTACTGGTGTGGACTGGTACTACAGTACTAGTGTGGACTGGTACTACAGCACTGGTGTGGACTGGTACTACAGTACTAGTGTGGACTGGTACTACAGTACTGGTGTGGACTGGTACTACAGTACTAGTGTGGACTGGTACTACAGTACTAGTGTGGACTGGTACTACAGCACTGGTGTGGACTGGTACAGTTAGACTCAAGGAACCTTGGCAACCATGTGAAGGTTAACAGGATGAGTCTGCTACCATGACGATGGGAGGAGAGCGATGGGGTGGGTGTCAATATAGAGATTAGGATTCATACAGGTCACATCCCTCTCTCTCTCTCTCTCTCTCTCTCCCTCTACCTCTCTCTCCCTTTCTCTCTCTCTCTCTCTCTCTCTCTCTCTCTACCTCTCTCTCCCTTTCTCTCTGTCTCCCCCTAACTCTCTCTCTCTGTCTCCCCCTAACTCTCTCTCTCTCTACCTCTCTCTCCCTTTCTCTCTCTCCCTCTAACTCTGTCTCCCTTTCTCTCTCTCTCCATCTAACTCTCCATCTATTTATCTCTCCCTCTGACTCTCTCTCCCTTTCTCTCCCTCTAACCCTCTCTCCCTTTCTCTCTCTCTCCCTCCCTCTAACTCTCCCTCCCTTTCTCTCTCCCTCTAACTCTCTCTCCCTCTCTCTTTCTCACTCTCTCTCACTTGCTTTGTCTGTACGACCGTCTCACTCTCCTCCCTCTCTTCCCCCTTTCTCTCACCCCCGCTTACTTTCTCTCTTCCCCCCTGCTGTGTGCTGTGGACAAGGGCTTGGTGTTAGCGCTCCAGTGTGTGTGATAGATTGGTATTCAGGCAGTGTGTGTGTGTGTGTGTGCGTGTGTGTGTGTGTGTATGTGTGCAGCGATGCCTTTGAAGCTGTGTGCGACTTCTTCAATGTGCTGCTTCTGGTGACCCAGAAATAAAAGGTTCCACTATTGAGCTTGTTAAGAGACCCTCAAAAACCAGCCCGTAGAACCTATGTGGAGAACTAGCTTCGTAGAACCTGCCTTGAGAACTTGCTTTGAAGAACCAGGTTCTCTCTCCCTGTGGAACGTTTATGTT
>BROE01000005.1:776098-778598 GCA_036571765.1 Plecoglossus altivelis | reverse complement strand
CTCGTCATACGCAGAGAACATGGAGGGAGAAGTAGCGAGACGAGAGAGAGGAGAAGGGAGAGATGGTGATGTGGTGATAGAGAGATGAACTAGCTACCCAAGCTAACTAGCTCCCTCTCTAACCCAGCTAACTAGTTACCCAAGCTAACTAGCTCCCTCTCTAACCCAGCTAACTAGTTACCTCTCAGGCTAACCACACCAAACTAACCACACCAGCAGATATGGGACAAGGGGATGTGGTGCGCTTGTTTTCGATCTGTGGTTCAGCCTGTTCCCTCTTTAGAGAACACCAGCCATACACTGTGTTTCTTTGATGTTACTTTCCCTTACGGCTTGCGTCGTGGGTGTGTGTGTGGGGGGGTGTGTGTGGGGGTGTGTGTGTGTGTGGTTGTGTGTGTGCGTCTTTGTCAAGAGACCATTTTATAATTGGATAAGGATTTCCTGCATGAAATGCCATGTTTACTTGAAGATGATACGGAGGGAGGGAGGGAGGATGCGAAGGGGGTGGATGAAGGAAAAAAACAACAGATGGAGAAAGGATAAAAGAAACAGAGAGACTAGCTGAGCTGATATGTGTGAAGAGAAAGAGAGAGGGAGAAGATAAGAGAGAGGGAAAAGAACAGAAAGAGTCTTGGATCAAGAGACAGAGGAAAGGTTAGATGAAAGATGGGGAGGAGGAGGAGGCCAGAGAGATGAGAGAAAAGAGGAGAGAAAGGAAAGAAAAAGAGAGGGAAGGGAGTAAGGGAGTAAGGGAGCGAGCAACATGGAGGATGAGAAGCTCTGATAACAGCTCCTTCCCCAGAGACTCCTCAATTAGACCGGTCACCTAGCAACCAGAAGCCAGCGCCCCTTACGTGCACACGAGCAAGAGAGAGAGAGAGAGAGAGAGAGAGAGAGAGAGAGGGAGAGAGGGGGAGAGAGAGAGAGAGTGAGAGAGAGAGAGGGAGAGAGAGAGAGAGGAAGAGACAGAGAGAGAGAGGAATAGACAGAGAGAGAGAGATGGAGAGAGAGACCGACAGACACAGAGGAGAGAGAGAGAGGGAAAGACAGACAGACAGATAGAGGGAGAGACAGATAGACAGAGTCAGAGAGAGAGGGAGAGACAGACAGAGAGAGAGAGAGAGTGAGAGAGAGAGAGAGAGAGAGAGACAGAGAGAGAGAGAGAGAGAGAGAGAGTGAGTGAGAGAAGGGTTGGTAGAGTGTCCAGGTTGCTTGGTGTGTGACGTAGGCTGTGTGGCCATCTTCAGCTAGTTCCTTCCTCCAGGGAGGAGCGAAGGGGATTCCTCCCCCAGCATCAGAGAGACAGCCTGGGCCTCGCTGCCTCGGTAGCACTGCATAGCTCTGGAGCTCCTGTGGTCCACTGCTGTCTTCCTGTGTGTTTAGGGGTATGCTGGTTATGTAAGTGTGTGCCTTTCTTTGCAGTCCAGTGTAGCCCACAGGAGAGCGATGTAGAAGTACACTCTGTAGAAGTTACAGTCTCTAAACTGCCCTTTCTAATCTAGTGTGGCACGCACATACGCACACTCACACACACACACACACTCACACACACACACACACACACACACACACACAGGAGGTGCCAGGAACCCAGTGTTTCACAGTCACTCTCTGTTCCTCAGGAACAATGACCCCTCTCTCTCCCTCTCTCCCTCTCTCTCTCTCTCTCCATCTCTCTCCCTCTCTCTCTCTCCCTCTCTCTCCTTCTCTCTTTTCCTTTCTCCTCTCTCTCTCTCTCTCTCTCTCTCTCATTCTCTCACTCCCTTTCCCTCTCTCTCTCTCCTTCTCTCTCTCCCTCTCTCTCTCTCTCCCTCTCTCTCTCTCCCTTCTATCTCTCTCTCCATCTCTCCCTCTTTTTCACCCTGTGTTCATCTCTCTGTTTCTCTCTCAGCTGACTAGAGTCATTCACTGTCAGATAATCTGTATATACTGACCTGTTACAATCCTCCCCTCTTCTGATGTTGGAGAGAAAGGTATTTACCCTTGAGCCATGGAAGTCTGTGTGTGTAGGGTGTAAGAGTGTGTGGAAGTCTGTGTGTGTAGGGTGTAAGAGTGTGTGTGTGGAAGTCTGTGTGTGTGTGTGTGTGTAGGGTGTAAGGGTGTGTGTGGAAGTCTGTGTGTATAGGGTGTAAGGGTGTGTGTGTGAAGTCTGTGTGTGTAGGGTGTAAGAGTGTGTGTGTGGAAGTCTGTGTGTATAGGGTGTAAGAGTGTGTGTGTGGAAGTCTGTGTGTGTAGGGTGTAAGAGTGTGTGTGTGAAGTCTGTGTGTGTGTGTAGGGTGTAAGGGTGTGTGAAGTCTGTGTGTGTAGGGTGTAAGAGTGTGTGTGTGGAAGTCTGTGTGTATAGGGTGTAAGGGTGTGTGTGTGGAAGTCTGTGTGTGTAGGGTGTAAGGGTGTAAGGGTGTGTGGAAGTCTGTGTGTGTAGGGTGTAAGAGTGTGTGTGTGGAAGTCTGTGTGTGTAGGGTGTAAGGGTGTGTGTGTGGAAGTCTGTGTGTGTGTGTGT
>BROE01000005.1:743139-773941 GCA_036571765.1 Plecoglossus altivelis | reverse complement strand
CTCCCACCCTCCCTTGCCTCTCTCTGTCTCCCACCCTCCCTCTCTCTGTGTCTTTATCTCCCGCCCTCTCTCTCCCGCCCTCTCTCTCCCTCCCTCTCCTCTCTCTGCCACCCACCCCCTCCCTTGCTCTTTTTCTTTCTCTCTCTTTTTGCTGTGTGGTGTGTGTGGTGTGTGTGGTGTGTGTGGTGTGTGTGGTGTGTGTGGTGTGTGTGGTAGTGTTATACAGTTGCAGTATGTGTTGTGTGTGGTAGTGTTATGCAGTTGCCGTGTGTGGTGTGTGTGCCATGTGTGGTGTGTGTGTCGTGTGTAGTGTGTGTTGTGTGTGCCATGTGTGTGTGTTGTGTGTGTTGTGTGTGCCATGTGTGTCTGTGTAGTGTGTGTGTGTGTAGTGTGTGTGTGTGTGCCGTGTGTAGTGTGTGTGTAGTGTGTGTGTGTGTGTGTGTAGTGTTATGCAGTTGCAGAATTCTAGACACGTTCCACAGTTCTTCAAAGAGAATTCAATGTGTTTCATGTTGCCATTTAGAACCCTTTATTGTACCTCTCCATCCCTCCCTCTCTCCCTCCCTTCCTCTCTCCATCCCTCCCTCCCTTCCTCCCTTCCTCCCTTCCTCTCTCCCTCCCTCCCTCCCTCTATCATTGTCCCTTACTCTCTCTCGGTTTCTGTAAGTGGAGGATGATACAGACTGACTGATATTAATTACATTTGATAGTCTCCATCTTGTGTTTCTTCATCCATGGTGTGTGTGTGTGTGTGTGTAGGATATGTGTGTGTAGGGTGTGTGATTGTAGGATATGTGTGCGTAGGGTGTGTGTGTAGGGTGTGTGTGTGTAGGGTGCGTGTGTGTGTAGGGTGTCGGTGGTGTGAGTGCGTGTGGCAACTGTGAGTCACTGGTCAATATCGTCTCACACTGATGACATCATTCTACGCTGCCAAGATGAAGAATGTGACTTAGTGATGAAATGACGCATGCTGTTGTGCGTGCGTGCGTGTGTGTGCGTGTGTGTGCATGTGTGTGCGTGTGTGTGTGTGTGTGTGTGTGTGTGTGTGTGTGTGTGTGTGTGTGGTGTGTTCCCTCTGCAGTAGTTGAGCAGATCATGTAATGGTTCTGGAGCAGGGACAAATCTCTATTTTTACCTTCACATAGAGGAAGAGAACAGCATCTCTAATCTCTGCTGGATCACACACACTCACACACTCACACACTTACACACGCCACTCACACACACTCACACACTTACACACACCACTCACACACTCACTGTGTGTTCCTAATGTGACAACTCTTTATAAACCCCCTCATTCTCTCACGCTCTCTCTCCCCCACTCACTCACTCCCTCTCTCCCTCTCTCTCCCGCTCTCTCTCCTTCTCTCCCCCTCGCCCTCTCTCCCTCTCTCTCTCCCACTCGCTTCCTCTCTCTCCCTCCCTCTCTCCCACTCACTCCCTCTCTCTCCCACTCACTCCCTCTCTCTCTCCCTCTCTGTCCCTCTCTCTCTCCCTAACTCTCCCACTCACTCCCTCTCTCTCTCCCTAACTCTCCCTCTCTCTCTCCCTCTCTCTCTCTCTCTCTCTCTCCCTAACTCTCCCTCAGACCGTAATGCCTGGTGGATAAGCAGGAATGAGGGAAGAGAGTGAAGGAGTGAAAGAGGAAGAGAGAGAAATGAGGAAGGGTAGTTTTTGTAAACATCGTGTTGGAATGGATGACATCATATGCTTTCCCCCTCAACCTCCCAGAGAGGGAACGGATACTGTGTGTGTGTGTGTGTGTGTGTGTGTGTGTGTGTGTGTGTGTGTGTGTGTGTGTGTGTGTGTGTGAGAGAGACAGAGAGAGAGAGAGAGAGAGAGAGAGAGAGAGAGAGAGAGAGAGATCTTCACCCGGAACACACACATACACTCATACTCACACACTCAGGGCCAGTCCTAAGATGTGACCTGTGTTTAAACTTTACTGAAGAGGTCAAAGGTCAAATTGTCTGGAGAGAAATGTATCTCTGTCTGGAAGACTGAAGCGCGCGCACACTCATATATATACACTCACACACATACATACACACAGATATACACACACACAGATATACACACACTCATACATACACACAAATACACACACTCATATACACACACAAATACACACACAAATACACTCACACACATACATACACACAGAAACACATACATATACACACACAAATACACACACACACAAATACACACACACATACACTCACACACACACATACACACTCACACACACATACATACACACAGAAACACATACATATACACACACCAATACACACACACACAAATACACACACACACACACACACACACCAGGCTTCCTGTTTGACTTCCTGCGGACAGAGACAGCAGCCCAGACTGACAGGAAGTGTGGACAATAGCATGTGTGACTCAGCAAGCTGTTTGTTACTGTGACCACACACACACACACACACACACATACAGGCACACACACACACACGTACACACACATACAGTCACACACACACACACGTACACACACATACAGTCACACACACATACATACAGGCACACACACACACACATACGGGGACGCACACACACATATACAGGAACACGCATACAGGCACACACACACACACACTCACACATACACACACACACTCACACATACATACACACACTCACACACACATACGCACACACACACTCACTCACTCTCACATACACACACACACACACATACAGGAACCCGCATACACACACACACACACATGGGAGGGATGAAAGTAGAGAAGAAGGGAGGGATGGGTGTGTGGGGGAGATAAGAAGGGAGGAGATGTGTTGGAGAGAGATAGAGTAGGAGGAGAAGCACTTGGACATAGAAAGAGGAGAGGTAAGGTAAGGTAAGAGAAAAATAAAGGAGAGGGGGAGAAAGATGAGAAAGGAGAAAGAGTTGGACAGAGAGAGAGGGGGGAGAGAGAGATAGAGAGACACACACAGAGGGGTATTTTCACCTCCTCATCTCACCTCCTCCCCCTCCTCCCCCTCCTCCCCTCCTCTCCTCATTAGTCTCTTGTCATCTGCCTGATTCCTTCTCTTGTGCGTGGAGAGGGGGAGGTGTGTGTTTGCAAGGTACTGTGCATCTTCAGCCTTCTAACCCTTAGAGAGATGGAGAAGGTCAATAGCTAACCTCCTGCTCTCTATCTTACACTCTCAGACACACACACACACACTCAGACACACACACTCTCAGACACACACACACTCAGACACACACACTCTCAGACACACACACTCTCAGACACACACACTCTCAGACACACACACACACACACTCAGACACACACACACTAAGACACACACACATTCAGACACAGACTCAGACACACTTATACACTCAGACACACACAGACACACACACACACACACACACTTAGACACACACACATTCAGACACACACACACTCACACACACACAGACACACACACTCAGACACACACACACACACTCAGACACACACACACTAAGACACACACACATTCAGACACAGACTCAGACACACTTATACACTCAGACACACACACACACACACTAAGACACACACACACACTAAGACACACACACACACTCAGACACACACACACACTTTGCAGTTTCTTTACAGTTCCAGTCCCCACTCATGTATTACTGGAAAGATTGTCGTCCTAAAATTCCTTGGTATTTGGTTAAGTGATTGTATTACAGCAGATGAAAATAGAGTCCAATAGAATAGAGATTACAGTCAGTGTTGATTTTATGAGTGAATCACATGCAGAATAAACAGATATAAACTTTATTTCTGATGGTTACCTTGGTTACCCATCACAAGTGCCATACAGTGTGTGCGTTGCTGTGTGTGTGTTTGTATGCGCATGCGTGTGCGTTAGTGTGTGCATGTTAGTGTATATTTGTGTTGGTGTGTGTCTGTTAGTGTATATGTGTGTGTGTTTGTGTGTGTGTATGTGTTGGTTAGTGTATGTGTGTGTGTGTGAGTGTGTGTGTGTGTGTGTGTGTCGGTGTGATGTGTTTGTGATGACTACTTTCTTGACGGATGTTTTTCCTCTCCTCTGGCGCCACCTTCTGGTGGAAATGATCATGTTGGTGTTAGATAGATGAGATGTTACTTTACACTGTGTCTGGTAGCTGAGATGTGGTTACTTTACACTGTGTCTGGTAGCTGAGATGTGGTTACTTTACACCAGGGGTGTCAAACTCCGGTCCTCGAGGGCCGCTGGCTGTCCTGAAGGTTTTCGGTGTTTCCCTGCTCCAGCACACCTGATTTTAATGATGGGTCGTTATCAGACTTCCACAGAGCTTGATAAAACAACCCATTCTTTAGAATCAGGTGTGCTGAAGCAGGGAAACACCTAAAACCTTCAGGACAGCGGCCCTCGAGGACTGGAGTTTGACACCCCCTGCTTTAAACTGTGTCTGGTAAATACTGGTTCCTTGACTCGGCAGTAACGGTGATAAAACCTGTGTGCAAATGTTATGGGTGCGTACATGTGATGTGATGATGATGTGTAACAGTGCAATGTTATGATGTTGTCTGATGATGTGTCTATGCTGTGTCCACAGGCCCAGAAGAATGAGCGTGAGTCCATCAGACAGAAGCTGGCTTTGGGCAGCTTCTTTGATGAGGGACCTGGACTCTATACTAGCTGCAACAGGAGTGGCAAGCCCAGCCTATCCTCACGGTGAGTGTGTGTGTCTGTGTCTGTGTCTGTGTCTGTGTCTGTGTCTGTGTGTGTGTGTGTGTGTGTCTGTGTGTGTGTGTGTGTTTGTGTGTGTCTGTGTGTGTGTGTGTGTGTGTGTGTGTGTGTCTGTGTCTGTGTGTGTCTGTGTCTGTGTGTGTGTGTGTGTGTGTCTGTGTGTGTGTGTGTCTGTGTGTCTGTGTGTGTGTCTGTGTGTCTGTGTGTCTGTGTCTGTGTGTGTCTGTGTCTGTGTGTGTGTGTGTCTGTGTGTGTTTGCGTGTGTGTGCGCGTGTGTGTGTGAGAGTGTGTGAGAGTGTGTGAGAGTGTGTGTGTGAGGCGGGGAGGGGTGGAGGTTTCTGGTACCGTGTGTGTGTGGGAGGGGTGGAGGTTTACTGGTAACGTGTGTGTGTGTTTCAGAATGGCTGTTGGTGTTGTTTTAGAAAGTGGAAGCTATGAGAGAGTTGGTTAAATCATAAAGGGTTTACTGGTAACAAATGTTTACAAATGAAACTTTGTTGTAGGGGAACTTTACCTCGTCTTCATGATCCTGAGCTTTTATGATCGGGCACTAAGTCATGCTAATATAGAGACGGTCAAAACAGCCATCTCTCTTTCACTTCCCTAAACACACACACACTCATACACAGACACACACACACACTTATACACACACTCTCATACACACACTCTCATACACACACTCATACACAGACACGAACGCACACACTCATACACAGACACTAACACACACTCTCATACACACACTCATACACAGACACGAACACACACACTCATACACACACACTCATACACACACTCTCATACACGGACACTAACACACACACTCATACACACACTCTCATACACACACTCATACACACACACACACACTCATACACACACTCTCATACACACACACTCATACACGGACACTAACACACACACTCATACACACACTCATACACACACTCTCATACACACACACACACACTCTCATACACACACACTCATACACAGACACTCACACACACACTCTCATACACACACACACACTCATACACACACACTCATACACACTCTCATATACACACACTCTCATACACAGACACTCACACACACACTCATACACACACACAAACTCATACACACACACTCATACACACATACACCCTGTCATACATACAACTCACACTCATACACACTGTCATACACACACACACTCATACACACTCTCATACATAGACACTCACACAAACACACGCAAACTCACACTCAAACACACATACACACTCAAACATGTACACTAAGTTACTCTCTTACACACAGTCAGTCATTAGTCTAATGTGCATCCTGATACTGTGTCCTACACTGCTGTTATAGCCCCTGCTGGTTTACACCTGTGGCGATCCAGACCATGTTGACTGTCACCCTGGAAGCTACAGATCGATTACACTGGTCTGATCAAGTTTAATTGATCTGCTATCTTTGTACGACACTGAATCAGCAGATGATTGATCTCAGTTTGGTCCTGATGTTCCAGAGCGGACTCCCCTCCAGGGTCTGGCTGCTTGGACCGAGCCAATAGGAAGCGACCTACCGGGTTGATCCATGTCTCAGAACATGGGGGTGCAGTGAGGGGGGATTATAAACACAGGGCCTTGTTAAGGTGTTCACTGGTCTGATGTTAGAGGGCTTCTGGGATGGTACGGGTTTTTTTCTCATCTTCTGACCTTCTTCCTCCATCCCTCTTCCTCCCTTTCTCCCCCTCCCTCTCTCTATCTCCCTCCCTCACCCGCTCTGTCTCTCACTCTCTCTCTCCCTCTCTCCATGTCTCCCCCTGTCTCCCCTTGTCTCCCCTTGTCTCCCCTTGTCTCTCCTTGTCTCTCCATCTCCTTCTTTCCCTGTCTCTCCCTCTCCCTGTCTCTCCCTCTCTCTCCCTCTCCTTCTTTCCCTCTCTCCCTCTCCCTCTTTCTCCGTCTCTCCCTCTCCCTCTTCCTCTCCCTGTCTCTCCCTCTCCCTCTTCCTCTCCCTCTCTCCCTGTCTTTCCCTTTCTCCCTCTCCCTCTTTCTCCCTGTCTTTCCCTCTCTCCCTCTCCCTCTTTCTCGCTCTTTCTCCCTGTCTCTCCCTCTCCCTCTCCCTCTCTCCCTGTCTCTCCCTCTTCCTCTCCCTTTCTCCCTCTCTCCTTCTCTCTCCCTCTCCCTCTTCCTCTCCCTTTCTCCCTCTTCCTCTCCCTTTCTCCCTCTCTCCTTCTCTCTCCCTCTCCCTCTCTCTCTCTCCTTCTCTCTCCCTCTCCCTCTCTCTCCCTTTCTCCCTCTCTCTCTCCCTCCCTCTCTCTCTCCCTCTCCCTCTCTCTCCCTCTTTCTCCCTCTCCCTCTCTCTCTCTCTCTAGACTCCAGAGTGGGATGAACCTGCAGATCTGCTTTGTAAACGACAGCAGCAGCGACAAGGACAGCGATGCCGACGACAGCAAGACAGAGACGAGTCTGGACACACCTCTGTCTCCCATGGTAACTGACACACCTCTGTCTCCCATGGTAACTGACACACCTCTGTCTCCCATGGTAACTGACACACCTCTGTCCCCATGGTAACTGACACACCTCTGTCTCCCATGGTAACTGACACACCTCTGTCTCCCATGGTAACTGACACACCACTGTCTCCCATGGTAACTGAGTTTTCACTCAGTAAAAGTAGCAACCATCGTTAGCTAGGCTAGCTAGCTTGATGGATTGTAGCATTAGCTAAGCTAGCTAGTGAAGGATTTTTAGCGACATTATAACATACTCAGTTATCTGATTGTCAGCATGCAGGTCGTTGATGTTAAAAGATAAATAATTGTCAATATAAAGTCTGTCTTATGTTCTCTAAGGATAATGACGAGAAATCTGAGAAGGCGATCGGCCAATGGACCCGCAATCGAAGCAGGGTTAGACGGGTATAAATTCAAGTTCAAGTTGTGCTTTGTCATTCCGCTACATGCGGGTGCATACAGTGGAACGAAATGTCGTGCCTCACAGAGCCACGGTGCTACATAAGTACAGACATACAACAACACAGGCAAACAACAATCAATTTAAAATAAATATAACATTTTCCCTATACTTAAACTAAACAAGATGCAAACTATACAAACTGTACGAATACTTACCGATGTGCATGTGCAAAGAGTATTGTACATGTGCGAAGAGTATTGTACATGTGCGAAGAATATGAGCGTGTAAAGCGTATAAAAGCGTATAAAAATACATATATTACAGACGCACACATTATAAAACACAACACTTACAAACATACCACACCACAAATACTCTTACACAACACACACACACACACGCCACAGACACACACACATACAACTTATAGTTGTCCCAGAAGTGGGGGAATACCACGGTGAGAATGAGAGCAGAGTGACTGTAGAAACAGTCAGCCTAGATGAAGGAGAGCTTATTCACTGATCAGCCTTCAGATGATTTACACAGAGACTAAACAGAACAAGTTTACACATCAGGAATCCCTGTACTTACTCTTGATGTATGTTTGCTTTTAGTGCACATGTGTTTACATCTGTCTGTGATACACTAGTTTCCCATGAACTAGCTCTCAGGAACTGACATGAACTAGCTAACTGGAACTGACATGAACTAGCTAACTGGAACTGACATGAACTAGCTCACAGGAACTGACATGAACTAGCTAACTGGAACTGGCATGAACTAGCTAACTGGAACTGACATGAACTAGCTCTCAGGAACTGACATGAACTAGCTCACAGGAACTGACATGAACTAGCTCACAGGAACTGACATGAACTAGCTCTCAGGAACTGACATGAACTAGCTAACTGTATGAACTGACATGAACTAGCTCTCAGGAACTGACATGAACTAGCTAACTGTATGAACTGACATGAACTAGCTCTCAGGAACTGACATGAACTAGCTCACAGGAACTGACATGAACTAGCTAACTGGTACACACTAGCTAATCTGGAACTGGACGCATGTAACGGTGAGCTCCCACTGAAACCGCGGAGACTGACTGATGAACTCTAGCTCACCACTGAAACTTTGACTTATTAGGAATCAGCGTCACGGCGAAGGAACCGGCACTAATGAACTTGAGCTCACGGAAGTTCACGTGGGCTGTTCTGTCGTCTGATGCGTGAAGGAAAGAGCCTGGAGAAACTGAGACCGCTGACGACCGAAATGGAAAGAGATAAAAGATCGGGAACTGACATGAACTAGCTCACAGGAACTGACATGAACTAGCTAACTGGAACTGATATGAACTAGCTAAGTGTGGAAGTAATATTAACCAGACAGTTAACAGAGAGGGGGAGAGGGGTCGCGATTCGTGAAGCGGCATGAGCGAGGTGACTCTAGCCCACTTCGTTCTGCACAATCAATAAAGCTTGATGTCCGAGGAACATGCGCCAAACCATCCTAAGACCATATTGATTGAGCTTGACGTAATGAAGGGCCAGTCTATCACAGAGAGCGGGATCGGATTGCCTATAGTCAGATCACGATAAGAATCGGGAACCAACGCGCAAGGATCATGGGACTGTATCTTCCACAGATCCCAGAAACCAAGACCGTAATGTAGAGTTCTGAGTGTCCTGCAATCTGCGAGAAACGGAGATCACCTCAACCCAACCGATATTTGTGAACAACGCTGACCGGAGTTTACAAAGCACATGTGATTCGGACAGACCACCACCCCTTCCACCCACCCAGGCCAGCTTAAGAAAATTGACTGGGAGTATAGTAATTGACTAAACAGACTACTTGTGGGCTACTTATGATTGGGACTTTCGTACAGGCAGTACGCGACTGACCTGACCCTGACCTCGGCCTCAGCGCTGAGAAGTGCCACTCTCAGAGTCTGGTCTGACCAGCCAACGAGCCCTCCCCACGCCACAAAACTTGAGTCCTCGGAGGACGCACTGAGGAGAGACAACAAGTCATCTACCATGCAAACGCACAAAATGCCTAAGTAATCGGCCAGCAGCCACAGAGAACCGAACGCCCAATAACTGGTTGTAGTGTAGTCGCTGTTATGTCAACAGAAAGGAAATTCTCTAGACGAACGCATGAGCGGAATGGTCGACATGGGAGGAGCAGAACAATGAAGAGTATCTTCCCTGAGTGTCTACAATAGCCTTGCCACAAGAACCCTCAATGCAGAGGGATTGTGTGTTGGTTGGGGGGGAAAAACCGCAACCGTTTACCTATTTCGTTAACTTCCGTTCCTCCCCCCATCTTTACGCAAGTCTCGCCCCCGCCTCTTTCGATTTATGTTCGTGTCCCCCTTCTCTCCCCACGACATTCGAACACTCATATTCTTCGGCTGTCTCCCCCTCTTCTATAAGTGTCTGCCCCCTCTCTGGCTCGTCTCCCCCTCCAATTAAGGATCCGGATGGAGAATTTAAAACCGTTCTAGACTATCACTCACGCCTGCCATTCCACACCAGCTCATCAGACGAGGTGATGCGATAGACTTAGCTCTTTCCCTGTCGAATGGGTAAAGTTCACCCACTGGTGGCTTCTTGGTATTAGTACTTTTTCTTTATTGAGTGACCCCCCTCTCTGGTTACCCCCACCTCTCTTCTCGTCTCCCCCCTCCTGGCTCCCTCACACAGCGCACAAGAGCGGCCTCTGCTTCTCTGTTCTTCGGCACCCCTCGTCTCACACCACCTCCCTCTCACATAGTAAGCGGGAATTCCCAGCCCGGAGGAGAGCGCCTTCTCTGTCTCCCACTCTGCGTGTCTTTTTCTTTCCCTTTTTCTATCTCTCTATCCTTCTCTCTCCCTCTCTCCCACCTCTCTCCCCCAACTCTGGCACAACTTTCTGGTCCACCTCAATCTCACCCCGCTCCTCATCACAATATTAGTTGTCGTTGCTCACGTTCTCCCCCCTCTCTCCCCTCTCTCTTTCTCTCCCGTCTCTCTCCCCCCTCCCTACCCCCCACACCCCCTCCCCCAATATGTTCCTCCATCTCCCATCCTTCCCTCCCTCACTCCCACCCTCACTCCCACCCTCCCTCTCTCTCCACTCTCTCTCCACCTCTCTACCCCGCTCTTCTCTGTCTCCCCCTCCTCCTTCCCCACCTCTCTCCCCCACTCTTCATCTGACTGACCCCTTCACTTACCTGTTCCCTAACACTGTGACCAACTCTCTTCCCCTCCCGTGCCAGTCCTCCCCCGGCGGTGAGGCTCTAAATTCTGTTTCCAGCATCCTCTCTGCGCCTCCCACCCCCTCCCCCACCCATACACCCACCACGCACACACACACCACACCACTCTGTATCGTCCCCTTTGCCGACGGCTGCCCTTTCCCTGCTCGTAAGGTCGCATTCATCTCACCCCACATCCATTTACTCCCTACTACAGTCTCTTCTCCCAAACCGCACCTTTGCGAGTTCCTCTCCTGCTATCGTCCCACCTGCTTCTCCCCCTCTTTCTCACCCTCTCTCTCTGTCTGTCTTTCCCTCTATTTCTCTCTTCCTTCCTTCCTTCACCCTCTTCTCTCCCTCTCTCTACTCTCTGACCTCTCTCCCTCTTACACCTCTCTCCTCTCTCTTTCGCACATGTCTCTCTATGAACGTCTCCTCCGGCCCTCCTCCAAGATCGCCGGGCGACTGCTCTGTTCTCCTCCAGTCTCCAGAAGCCCAGTCCCTCCTGGAGGAGCCCTGCGTCTCTGACTCTTCTCACGACCCGCTGCCCAGACGCTTCGCGTCCCCGCGCTCTCCTTCTGCGTAGGGTCCACATCCCCAGCCATACCGCCCCAGAAGGACCCCTCTGCCTACTCTTCGTCCCCACACCCCCTCTCTCCGCCTCGCGACTCTTGCGTACTGTAGCCGCCCCTCATTCCCTTCCCCCTAGCAGGCTTGCTCGGTCAGTCCGCCCCCTCCTCCCGCGACTTCGGTTCTCACCCTTCACTCTTCTCTGTCCTCCCCCTCCTCTCCCCCTTTCCTCTCCTCCCTCCGCCCCCCCTCCCTTCTTCCAGCCTTCAGTCCCTCATCTGCCCCATTCCCTTTCAATAAACTATCCATCCTCCCCCACGTCCAGCTAATTCTCTCCCCTCTCTTCTGTTCTCATTCTCTCCCCTCTCTCCCCGACTCTCTCCCTCTACTCTGCTCTGAGCCTGTCATCTCCCCACTCTCGCGTCCCCCTATCTCTCCGTCCCCCGGAGAGATGCCGCCCGTCGACCCTTCTGTGTCCTTCTACTGCCTCCCTCCGTCTTCATCACCAATCTCTTCTTCTGTTCCGTTCGTTGTGTTTGAGCTATACATTCTTAGCACTAGCACCCGTGCGTCTCTCTTCCCGCCCCGCACCACTCTAGCCTGACCCTCCTCCCCCTCTTCTCTGTCTCCCCCGGCTAAACACACCCCATCACCCAGCTCCCCCACCAGGACGCGCTGGCCTCGCCTCTGCAATCAACGTGATATCTGGAATGCTGCACACGTCACTCCCCCGCTGCCGCGTCTCTGGCGTTCCCCGTATCTCTCGTCTCTAAAGTGACCACAGAAAGCCCTGTCTCCGCTTTCGTGCTCTCTCTTGCGGCGAGCGCCGGGGGCCGCTTCCTCTGTACTCCCCCTTCTCTCCCCAGCTCTCTCACCCCGCTCTGCGTCTGTCTCCCCCTCGTCTCAGTGGCGAGGGCCCGACCTCCTGCCTGCTGACCCACTTCTCTCTGGCTCCCCACTCTCCCCCCACTCTTATTATGTCTTCTTTTTCCCTCCATCTTCTCGCGCTCTGCTCCTGTCCTACGCCCAGTCCAAGCAAGGACTCTATACACTAGCTCGGGCAGGGAGGCGAGCCACAGAAAGAAGAACAGTGAGTCCCCTGAGAAGTGGACCTGGACATGCCTGAGTCGACAGAATCGGAAAAGTGCAGCAGAAGCTAAGGCTGGCAGTTGCAAATGGCAAAACAAGCCCAATGGCCAGATGCAGTCGCGAGGGGAGAAGGCAGAACACCGTAAAAATCTCATTGTAGGGCGATCTGGTGGAGGGTTAGCTGCAGTCATCTCTTCTAAGGCACACGCTATCACAGTTAAATACTATACTCATACTAGTACTACAGCAGTACTGCTGTATCACAACTAATACTATACTCATACTAGTACAATAGCAGGAACTCCTCCTCTCCTCCTCTTCATCTTTAATCTTTCCTCTTCATCTCCTTTCCTTTCTTCCCTCTTCCTCTTCTCTCCCCCTCTCCCTCTTCTCCTCTGCTCTCCCCTCTCCCCTCTCTCCTCTTCATCGTCCTCCCCTCTCCCTTCTCTCCTCTTCTCTCCTCTCTGCCTCTTCTGTCTCCTTCTTCATCTCTCCTCTTCATCTCTCCTCTTCTCTCTCCTCTTCTCTCTCCTCTTCTCTCTCCTCTTCATCTCTCCCTTCTCTCTTCCTCTTCGGTCTACTCTCATCTCTCCTCTTCATCTCTCCTGCTCTCTCTCTCTTCTGTCCTCTTCATCTCTCCTCTTCATCTCTCCTCCTCATCTCTCCTTCTTCTCTCTTCCTCGCTTCTCTCCTCTTCATCTCTCCTCTTCATCTCTCCTCTTCTCTCTCCTCGTTCTGTCGCTCCTCTTCACAGTCTTGTCCATCGTTCACTCTCCTTTGCTCTCTCTCATCTCCTTCCTCCTCTCATCTCCCCTTCATCTCTTCCCTCTCTCTCCTCTTGCTCTTCTCCTCGTCTCCTCTCTTCTCTTCTCCGCTTCTGTCTCCGCTTCATCTGCTGCCTCTTCAATCTCTCCTCTTCTCTAACATCCATACATTCAATGTCTCTCGTCTCCACCTCCTCTTAACATCCTCTCACTCTGCATCTCTTCCCTCTTTCTGTCCTCCTCTTGCATCTCTCCTCTAATCAATCTATATCTCCTTTCCTCCTTCCTCTTCTCCTCCTTCTTCTGTTCTCCTCTTCATCTCTCCTCGTTTCATCTCTCCTCTTCATTCTCTCCTCTTCTCTCTCCTCTTCTGTCTCGCTCTTGCTCTCTTCTTCTGTCATCCTCTCCCTCTCTCTCTCCTCTTTCTGTCTCCTCTTCATCTCTCGCTCTTAACATCTCTTCCGCTCTTCTGTCTCCGTCGTTCTGTTCTCCTCTTCATCTCTCCTCTTCATCTCTCCTCCTCTCATCAGTTAAGATCTGTCAGGTTCTTCAGATTCCATAAGAGCTTCATGTTCATAAGTATTCTAACATTGTCGACTGCTGTGTCTTCATCATGCTCACACACACACACTCACACACACACACACACACTCCAACACAACACACACACACACCCCACACACTCACACCCACCTGTCACACACACTCACAACACCCACACACTCACAACACCCACACCACTCACACACCACACCACACACACACCGCACACACACACACACTCACACCACCCACACACTCACACACCACACACACACCACAACTCACACAAAACACACTCACACACCACCACACACCACACACCCACACACACCACAACTCACCACACACACTCGCACACTCACACACACACACACACCCACACAAAACACACACACACACCCACACCCACACCCACAACACACCTCACACACCACACCTCACACCCACACCCCACACCCACACAAACACACACAACACCCCAACACCCATCACACACTCACACACACACTCACACCCACACCACACACACTCACACTCACCAACACACGACACCGCACACTCACACACACAACACACCACCATACATACACACACACACACATACTATACACACACTCTTCCTATATTACACTCACATGCTATCCACTCACACATACTATGCACACTCACATGCTACACACACATATTATACACACTCACATGCTATACACTCACACATATTATACACACTCACATGCTACACAATCACACATACTATACACACCACCGATGCTACACACACATATTATACACACTCACATGCTATACACTCACACATACTATACACACTCACATGCTATACACTCACACATACTATACACACTCACACTGGCTACACCACACAGACTATACACACACACACACAACACATATATACACAGCTCACATGCTACACACACCATACTATTAAACACTCACATGCTACACACACATACTATACACACTCACATGCTATACACTCACACATATTATACACACTCACATGCTACACAATCACACATACTATACACACTCCCCCCCCCCAAAAACATTGCTTTATACACACATATTTATACACACACAAACATGCTATACACTCACACATACTATACACAAACATACATGCAAACACACACATACTCATACACACTCACATGCTACACAACACATATTATACACACTCCACATGGCTACACACACATACTATTACACACTCACATGCCTACACACAACATACTATACACACTCACATGCTACACACACGTACTATACACACTCACATGCTCTACACGCATGCTATACACACTCACATTGCTACACCACTCACAGCATACTATACCACAACTCACATGCTACACACACAACTATAACACCACTCACATACTACAACACATACATACACACTCACATGCTACACACTCACACATACTATACACACTCACATGCTACACACACATACTATACACACTCACATGCTACACACACATATTATATACACTCACATGCTAAACACACATATTATACACTCTCACATGCTACACACACATACTATACACACTCACATGCTACACACACATATTATACACACTCACATGCTACACACACATACTATACACACTCACATGCTCTACACACATACTATACACACTCACATGCTACACACACATACTATACACACTCACATGCTACACACACATACTATATACACTCACATGCTACACACACATACTATACACACTCACATGCTACACACACATACTATTCACACTTACATGCTACACACAACATACCTAACCACACTCACATGCCTACACCACACATACTATATACACCCTCACATGCTACACACACATACTATACACCACTCACATGCCTACACACACATACTATCACACTTACATGCTACACACACATACTATACACACTCACATGCTATACACTCACACATATTATACACACTCACATGCTACACACATACTATACACACTCACATGCTACACACACATACTATTCACACTTACATGCTACACACACATACTATACACACTCACATGCTACACACGCATACTATACACACTCACATGCTACACACACATACTATACACACTCACATGCTACACACACATATTATACACACTCACATGCTCTACACGCATGTGTACTCGTCATATATTTAGTGAGGAGTGGGCTGCTTCTATAATTCATAAAACAGAAAGTCTGTGTTCACCTGTCAGGACAGATCTCCTCTGAGCACTGTGACATCATCCCCCTGACCTCTGACCCTGCTCCAGCTGTTCAGCTCATGTCAGGAGTTAGCAGTTAGCAGTTAGCAGTTAGCAGACAGGGTTAAATCTCCAGAACTGGAGTCTGTCGTGTAGTGAGAACATTTTCAGTTTGTGTTTCTGAAGAGCTACTTCCCTGTTTTGTTGAACTCCAATCACACTTATTTGACCTGATGTAACACTAGTGGAGATACTAACAGTAATGTGCATACATGCTAACATTAATGTGAATAGCATCGCTGCTAACAGTGAGGTGAATAGCATAGATACTAACAGTGAGGTGAATAGCATAGCTGCTAACAGTGAAATGAATAGCATACATGCTAACATTGATGTCAATAGCATAGCTGCTAACAGTGAGGTGAATAGCATAGATGCTAACGGTGAGGTGAATAGCATAGCTGCTAACAGTGAGGTGAATAGCATACATGCTAACATAGATGTGAAGAGCATAGATTTATTTTCTCTCGTTTTTTTCTTTCACCTAGTCAGCTGTTCTCTCAATCCCTCTCTCTCTCTCTCCCACTTGCCTACTCTCTCTCTCACCCACACTCTGTTTCTCTTTCTCTCTCGCCCATTCTCTGTCACCCACACTCTTTCTCTGTCTCTCTCGCCCATTCTCTCTCACCCACAGTCTCTTTCTCTATCTCTCTCACCCACTCTCTCACCCACGCTCTCTGGGGAAGTCGTGGCCTAATGGTTAGGGAGTTGGGCTTGCAAGTTGCTGGTTCAATTCTCACACCAGCAGGAATTGAAGGTGGGGAATAAACAGCACTCTCTCTGCCTTCAATACCATGACTGCGGTGCCTTTGAGCAAGGCACCGAACCCCCAATTGCTTCCCGGGCGCTGGAGCAATAGCTGCCCACTGCTCCGGGTGTATGTTCACTGTGTGTGCGTGCAGTTGCCCACTACTCACTGCTGTGTGTGCACTTGGATGGGTTAAATGCAGAGGTAAATTTCAAGTATGGGTAACCATAATTGTTTCCCAGGGAGGTGAAGCAGACTAAGTGGAAACTCTCTCGTCCTGTGTAAATGTTTCCCACAACACTTTGTGGTTGTTCACCGTGATGTCTGATGTGACACCATCCAAGAGCTGAGTGTCTTGATGACAGAAAGAGAGGGAGGGGGGAGGAGAGGGGAGGGTGGAGGGGAGAGAGATAAGGAAATAGGGAGAAAGGGAGGAGGAGGGGGGGTGGATGAGTGTCGTGATGACAGAAAGAGAGAGGAGGGAGGAGGGGGAGGGGAGAGAGATAAGGACAGAGGGAGAAAGGGAGTAGGGGAGAGACAAGGGGAGAGAGGTAATAGCAGTGAAACTAGAGGGTGACACATAGTTACTGGAGGAAGTATAAACCACAGGAGTTCATCACAGATACAAAAAGAAGAACTTTGTTTTGAAGCTCTAGATCTGCTGGTCTGTTGCTCTGCTTACTGCCCACTGCTGGACACACTGGGGAAGTGCACACAGTCTCCACACTGTAATAACACAAGGATTGGCTGAGGATATTGGAAGATTAACGTGCGTGTGTGTGGTGTGTGTGTGGTGTGTGTGTGTGTGTGGTGTGTGTGTGTGGTGTGTGTGTGCTGTTGGTGGTGGTGTGTGTGTGTGTGTGTGTGGTGATGTTGTGGATGTGGTATGGTGTGTGTTGGTGTGTGCATGTGTTGGAGTGTGCGTGTGTTGCTGTGGTTATGTGTGTGTGTGTGGTGTGTGTGTGGGTGTGTGTGTGTGTGTGTGTTGTGCATCCTGTGTGTGGTGTGTGTGTGGCTGTGTGTGTGTGTGTGTGTGTGTGTGTGTGTGGTTGGTGTGTGTGTATGTGGATGGTGGCTGTAGAGGCTGTGTGTGTGTGTGTTTTTGTGTTTGTTTGTGTGTGTTTTTGTGTCTGTATGTGTGTATCTTTGCCTTTGCGTACTAACAGTTCTTTGTGTGTTGTGCGTGTGTGTGGTGTGTGCGTGTGTGTGTGTGTGTCCGTGTGAGTGCACGTCTGCGTGTGTGTGGTTGTCTCCACAGCTTCCCCACATGCCCCACATCAGTGAGAGTCTGATGAAGAGGAGTTTGAAGCAGGCGGACCTTAGGGACATGTCTGTGGGACAGCTGCAGGTCATAGTCAACGACCTGCACTCTCAGATAGAGGGTGGGTCTCTCACACACTGTTCCTCCAATGTTCCTCTGCTGTTCCTTTAATGTTCCTCTGCTGTTCCTTTAATGTTCCTCTGCTGTTCCTCCAATGTTCCTCTGCTGTTCCTTTAATGTTCCTCTGCTGTTCCTCCAATGTTCCTTTAATGCTCCTCTGCTGTTCCTCCAATGTTCCTTTAATGCTCCTCTGCTGTTCCTCCAATGTTCCTCTGCTGTTCCTCCAATGTTCCTCTGCTGTTCCTTTAATGCTCCTCTGCTGTTCCTTTAATGTTCCTCTGCTGTTCCTTTAATGTTCCTCTGATGCTCCTCTGCTGTTCCTCCAATGTTCCTCTGCTGTTCCTTTAATGTTCCTCTGCTGTTCCTCGGCTGTTCCTTTAATGTTCCTATGCTGTTCCTCTGGCGCTGTGTCCTTTAAGGTGTGTCCTCTGCTTAGGCTGTTACCGGTCCAATGTTCCTTTAGAGGTGTTCCTCTTGGCTGTTCCTCATTGTTCCGTTTAAGCTCCCTCTGGGCCTCGTGCTCTCGTGGGGTAATGTTCCTCTGAGCTAGTTACCTTGTAATGTTCCTCTGCTGTTACCTTTAATGTTCCTTATTGCCTGTTCTTCTAATTGGTGCCTTTGCCTGTTCCGTGTTTAATTTGTAATGTTTCCTTATGCTGTGTTCCTTTAAGATTCCTCTCACTACCAAGCTCTGACATTCGAGGGAGCCTTGAGTGCATGCTGACATAGCTCCGCTCCTGCGGACATCGAACCTGCAACGGGTATACAAGATGCCCATTGTTCTTGGTACGGTGGACAAAGCAGGAATGCTGACCAGGTACACACACACACATGTCTGAGCCAAGTATCACACCTGACCGAGGTACACACACCACCCACCCACCATAACTGACCGTAGGTACACACACACACCTGACCAGGTACACACACACCTGACCAGGTACACACACACACACCTGACCAGGTACGCACACACACCTGACCAGGTGCACACACACACCTGACCAGGTACACTCACATACACCTGACCAAGTATACACACACACCTGACCAGGTATGTATTGACGTGTGTAATGGTCTGTGTCCTGCAGGCATGCTGAGAGTCAGCAGAAACACATGGCAGAGAAGACTCCTTCTAAATAAGATCCCTCACCCTCCCTCACCCTCAACCTCCTTCCCCCCTCCCCCCTCCTCCTACCCCACCACCACCCCTCTCTCTTGCATCAACTCATGTCTGTGACTGCCCCCCGACCTTTACCCTCGCCCCACTCCCCCCTCACACACTCCCCCCTCACCCACACCCTGCCCCCCACTCCCCCCTCACACACTCCCCCTTCACCCACACCCTGCCTCCCACTCCCCCCTCACACACTCCTCCCTCACCTACACCCTGCCCCACACTTCCCTCTCACACACATCCACACCCTCCACACACACACACACACACACACACACACCCTACACGGTGACATCCCACACACACACATCCACACCCTCCATACACACATCCACACCCTCTACACTCTGTACACACAGCATTCACACCCTTCACACACACACACCCTACACACGCACACACCCTACACACACATACCCTCCAAACACACATACACACCCTCCACACACACACCCTACACACGCATAGACACACACACCCTCCACACGCACATCCGACACACACACACACCCTCTACACGTACACACCCTACACATGCACAGACACACACACCCTCCACACGCACACCATACACACACACACACACACCCTCCACACGCACACCCTTCACACATGCACACCGTACACACACACACACACACCCTCCACACGCACACCCTTCACACATGCACACCGTACACACACACACACACCCTCCACACGCACACCCGACACACACACACCCTTCACACATGCACACCGTACACACACACACACACACAGCACCGTGCCCCAGCAGCACAGAGGAAGGCCAACCTTTCATTTGCTTCAGTGCTTGTTCCCCTGCTGAGGAAGAAAGATCACTTCCTGCTTCCTTGGAGGAAGTTGATTGTGTGTTGTCATGGATACTGTTCCCAGCTTCCTGTGCAGATCGGCCTTGCTTCGCTAGTCTCTATTTTTAACTTTCTACATTCGCCACTAAATTATAATTGTCAAATACAAAAACTATAGAAAAATTTTAAATAAATAATAGTGAGATATTATTAGAAAGTCAGTTATGAGAAAAAAAGAAAATGAATAATGTTGTGTAAAAACTATGAAAACGAACCTCTTCAGAACATTTTTAAGTTGGAAAGTAATTTAAAAATATTTCAAAGTCGACCTCTTTTTATTCTGCACAAATGGTAGTTTTCAACTGAATAAAAATGTTTATTTGAAGGTGCTAAAAGAGAGAGAACACATGCCTGCCTTGTAGCTGACTTGCTTTGTTCATATGTTCACTGGAAATGCTCTTCAACATTTTGTGAATGTTGATTTTCTGACACAAGTCGTTTTAAATTAATGTGTGTTAATATCATTTTCATCCTATTGTATTCAGAATCTTTATTCGAGAGAAGAGATGTTTATGTACAGATATGTAAAATAAAAAAATAAACTTTGTTTCATATACGTTTGTTTTGTTGTGTGGTGTGTTGCTCCTGTTGACCTACTCTTGAGTAACTAACTGTTCTGTTCAGTGTTTTATACACAAACATGTACACACTCACACACACACACAACACACACACACTCAGAGAAAAAGTCCATTGGACTATGTTATGAGTTTGGTGGTGATCGTTAGGCGCTTGCTCCGAGACCGCCATGGCCTGTCCCCATGCAAAGAGTAAGTCATTTTACTTGGAAAGTTTCTAAAATTGGGACACTTTTTTCTGACTCACTTTGATCTTAGCAGGTTATTATTTGAAACGTTTTTGGGACTGAAACGTCAAAACTGTATAAAAGAATTTGAAATGCATCTCTTGACTGAGAACTAAATCTTTATTTTAATTTGTATTAATTGATCAAAAATATTTATCAAAAGTGATATAGTGACAGTGCATAAAGAATATTTGAAAATCTAATATCAAAAGTGTGTCGTTCAAACGATACATATTAATGGTATGTCTATCGAATTATCTGTTTTTTAGCGCTAAAAAAAATGATTGTTTATTTGCGTAATACACTAGTAATTTTATCCGTTACTTAGACACGCACTCATTTGCGGTGTCCAAGCGTGTGTTGAGGAGAGAAACTTAGAGAGGCTTCGTGCCCACTGGCGATGAGGTGGTGTCGTGACACGATTACTTACGAAATGTATATATGACCAATGTTTCTGTTCTTTGTTTCCCATAAACGGTCACTGTGTCTCTGCCTAACTTAATCACCTACTCAATATTACTCAATATTGTGATGTGACATTTTCTGTAGCCTATTACTACCTTCTAAATCATACTTTCTCCGTGTATTTTTAGATAAGAGTTACTGAAGCAGAAGCAACGACGAGGGGGGAAAAGATTTGGTTTCAACATTTCAGATACGTTGAGCTACTAATGTGTATAATGAGTCCTCTGAAAACGATCAGATGACTGATCACTCTACTTTCTCAGCTTCCCTCCGTTTTCTTTGTAACTCAGAAGGTTTAAAAAACACTCAAACTTCGACTGTAAGAATCTGTGCCCACCAGGTTCCTTATTTTTTACGTGGATGAATAACAATGACATCTTTTTGATATGGCCTAATTAATTTAGCCTATGACTTAATTTCATTCATTAAATAGACTATTTTTTTCTATTTTATTTTCCTTTTTACAAAAGTATTCATTTATTTAGCAGGTAAAATCAATTGTAGATCGCAGATTTTTTTAAGCGTTATTTTAGCACTCTTGTAAGCATTTTTTTTCTCTCCAGTTTCTTAGAGCTGTAGTGACGTGACGCACAGGCGCGAAAGTGTCACCTTTCCCGTCGACTCTCACCTTGTCGCTGAATTCCCCCCCTCCTCCCCCCTCCACACTCCCGATCATCACCGAATGATTAACCAACACTACAACCAATGCACAAAGATAACAGGTCGGTCGAATCAAAACACGCGACTTGAGGTAAAATGATAGTTTCGCGTCAAATCCCTCGAGAACTCTGAGGTTACTGCCTGAATCTCGAGTAGGAATTCACACATGACGTCATGGTTTTCGTTTCGCTCGATGTCTGCGCGGTGCCGCTCCGCCGCCGCCAGGGGAAAGTCCTGCTTCATATGCGGCACAATATATAGATGTCAACCAATGTCGATAAAGTCAGAAGTTTTAAAGACAGGCAAACATAACGCTCTTGTCTTATTACTACCAAAATGACTTTCAAAAATTTGTGTAAGTAGACTACATCTTTTTTATTAAAAAAAAAGGTTTCATCATATTATAAACTTTTATTTGACCTGTTACTCATTTAACATACATTTTATTGGGAGCAGACGTGCATATTTAGAGTTGTTGTTAATTACATCTAAAGCTAAGAAATTAAAGCATAAAAACGAATGCAAATCATGTTTTTTTATGTAGTCAGCAACATAGGAAGTGTTGTGAAGTTTTAATCATAACTCACAGGCCTGTTTGTGGAGATGGGATTACATTTATTGGACTATAGTTGACATTGTTTATAATTCTTGTGATACAGAAAACGTCTGACGTGTTTCCGTCTGTATGTGAGTGTGGTTCTAACAAGTGATGAATGTGTGCATGCAGACACTGTCGTGTTTTTGCTCGCGCTGTCTTGGCGCTTGTCCACCGGAATCCCGGTGCGCTCGTCCCGGAGTCTCGATGCTCATAAATGTGTAACTTTTTCGCCGCTGTCCAAAACACTCCTGGAAAAAAACAACAAACTGTTGAACAATGTGAGTTTATCCTCACCATCTCTGCCTCTCCTCGCTTTTTTCTGTCTCTCTCTCTCTCTCTCGCAATCTATGTCTTTATATAATCTAATCGCTACGAATATATGGCATGTAGGTCAACATAAGTATATGTGTTAAAATTCCTTTCCAAATACCAGAAACTTATTTCATTCCTCAGGCTAAGCTGTTCAGCGGGTTTAACTGCTTGAATCAGGCGCTGGAGATCAACAGCAACACCCAGACAGCAGTTGTTTGCGCGCCGTCAACAGGACAGGTAACAATCATATTCACCATGAGTCCTGAGGTGACACGCGCCCATATGGTTTCTATTGTTTTGTTTGAACACCGTAGATCGTAGAATGTGTTTTACCGATGAACTGTTGCTACAGCAACACTTATTGCTTCGTATTGTTTGACGTTTCAGAGTAAAGGTTGCATGAGTGGACGGATCACATCATTTAACGAGGTAACGTTTGCTTGTCTTTGTCTAAACTATAAATACGCCATTAAAAGTAGACCTACAGAACTTAAATTTCTACGAACTTTTTCGAAAGAACTTTTTTTTAACCAATTCATGCGGTGTTTTAACAACCCAATATGATTGTGTTTTCGGGATCTTTCCCGACAGAACGAATGTCTGGGGAATATGACTATGGATTTGGATTACTACTCGAAGGAGCTGGAGATCTTACAGGAGAACAACCTGGACCTCCTGCAGGTCCACCCCGAGTCATTAGCGGTTCTGAAAAGCATTCAGGAGCTGCTGCAGGTATTACAGAAACAGATTTGATCAAAGAATTAGAGCGAGACAAGAGAGAGAGTGTTGGAGGGGAGGGGAGGGGGGTACTTAAGATCAAGGAATCTGATGTTAACCTGTTATTTAACCTATTATTTGTGCTTGTTCATTCCCATCTCTGTTTATTATTAAATCCCAAAATTTGTTCATGATTCGTCTCTTTCAACAGCAACGTGTTCAAACTCCACCGGACTCACAAGCGACACCCATTCCTGTAAGTGTTTCACTTTTGTATTCCATCTTTATAAATAACAGAACTGATGCAGAAAAGAAACTAAAACACTATTTGTCATCAATCAGAATCAGCTCTTTTTACCAAGACATAAGAAAACAATAAATAAGGAAGGTATTATGGCAGGTACATGCATCCTGTAAACATATAAGAGTATATATGCTTTCAAAATACAATATAAAGATGAGTGCAATGTGCAGTGATGAAGATTGTTGAATCTCTGAGACAGTAGAAGATGGTTGCATGTCTCTGACCTTGAGGCAGGATGTTCCATGAGGCAGGATGTTCCCTGAGGCAGGATGTTCCCTGAGGCAGGATGTTTCCTGTCCCTGAGGCAGGATGTTCCCTGAGGCAGGATGTTCCCTGAGACAGGATGTTCCCTGACAGGCAGCGTGTCTCTGTGTCCCTCTAGGCGGTGTCTTCCTGTGTTTGGACCGACAAAACGTTTGACAACCGTCTGTGTATGTGTAAGAAGCTGAGAGGGTTCCAGGCCAGGCTTGTCACCATCTACAGAGCGTGCAGCTACATCACATCAGGAGACCATCGCAAATAGACGCCTTATCTTCACCATCACCATCGTCATCACCATCGTCATCACCATCATCATCACCATCATCACCGTCATCATAGTCACCATCATCATCATCATCATCACCATCATCATCTTTATTCTCTTCAGATAAGATCATGTACCACACTACAATAACATGGTTCCTCTTGACCCTGCAAACCCAGCTGACCCACTCACCTCTTCGGCCCAGAGCCAAGGCAGTCTCCAGGCCAGGACTACAAGCTTTTTAGTCATCACAGCTATTTATTGAGTCTATTTATTCCTATTTCAGTTTTGACAACTATTTATGTGAGATTATTTATACGAGGGTGTTATTTATTGGTCTATATTTAATAAAGTATTTATTACATTTCAACCTGAGGTGTTGTATTTACAGCAGATATAGCAGTATATAGCATATAAATATAACACTAGTATACAATATAATAACAATTAATATCCTAAAATATTTATACGTAAACTAATGGTAACATACAACCCAACATGTTTACACTGACACAAAATATTCACCATGGTTACGATTCAAATTGAGAAGTAGAAAAACGTACGTTTTATTTCGTTTAGTGACATACACAAAACTCTTAAAAAGCTCCTGAGCTGTCACATCACGGTGACATCACAACGGCATCGCGGTGACATCACGACGGCATCGCGGTGACATCACGACGGCATCGCGGTGACATCACGACGGCATCGCGGTGACATCACAATGGCATCGCGGTGACATCACACCGATGTCACGAAACGCCTGGAATGATGGCGGACAGGGTTTAGAGAGAACTTCAGTCTCAAATGTAACACTCATACATACTTTCAAACTGCATCAGATGCCTTGTACACAACCCTCAATTATTACACTGATTTATTGCATCATTAAGTTTTCGTCTTTTTGTTTTTCACTCTGACAGCTCTCCTGATTTCAAGGCATGACTGGCAGAAACATGATTTCTACATTAGAAATGTAAAATAAACAATGTGGTCAATCCTCCAAAATCACCTGAGATCCTCAAATAAGATTGTTTTCCCAGATGGGAAGTATATGTCACAAAACAGGAAGCAAGTGTCACAGATTCAAGTGTCATATCCTGTTTGAAGATGAAGAGCGAATCGAAATGAAAGAATCTCTTCGCTCAGCATTTTGTGTAGCTGAGCTGAAAAGCGTAAACAAAAACTATCGAAACACAAAACATTAACAAACAGAAACGATCGAAAGACAAAACAGTAACAAACAAAATTGTAGAAAAAAATATTAAAAAATATTTACAGTTTTATGTATTTATTAGCTACCATTGTTGGTCCCTTGTCTTGTGGAGTTTAAGTGGTAATGCCCTGACTGAGAAACACAGCATGTAGGAGGTGGGCGGAGTCAGGATAGCAACATGTAGGAGGTGGGCGGAGTCAGGAAAGGAACATGTAGGAGGTGGGCGGGGTCAGGATAGTAACATGTTCAGGAGGTGGGCGGAGTCAGGAAAGGAACATGTAGGAGGTGGGCGGAGTCAGGATAGGAACATGTAGGAGGTGGGCGGAGTCAGGATAGGAACATGTAGGAAGTGGGCGGAGTCAGGATAGGAACATGTAGGAGGTGGGCGGAGTCAGGATAGGAACATGTAGGAAGTGGGCGGACTCAGGATAATAGTGCAGGAAGCCCGACTCCCCTGGCACAAGCCTGTCAGAGGGAAACCACGTCTGAGGTTCAGGGTTCAAAGTTCAAAAGTCCCTTTTACTGGTTCTGTTTCCTTGACGAGTCCGTAGGGGGCGGGGCTTAAAAGGTCCCAGCTGCGTCATTTGGAGGCGGGGCTTAAAAGGTCCCAGCTGCGTCATTTGTCAGCTTGGTTGTCCATCATTTCTGAAGTGGAATGAAACAGACATGTTACTCAGTGACCAGTCTGAATCTTCTGTGTGTGAGAGATACACACTCACTGTGAGAGTGAGTGTGTGTGTGTGTGTGTGTGAGTGTGTGTGTGTGTGTGTGTGAGCATATGTGTGTGTGTGTAGCGTGTGTGTGTGTAGCGTGCGTGTAATGTGTAGCGTGTGTGTGTGTGTAGCGTGTGTGTGTGTAGCGTGTGTGTAGTGTGTGTGTGTGTAGCGTGTGTGTGTGTTGTAACATGTGTGTGTGTGTAGCATGTGTGTGTGTGTAACGTGTGTGTGTAGCATGTGTGTGTGTAGCGTGTGTGTGTGTTTGTAACATGTGTGTAGCATGTGTGTGTTGTAGCATGTGTGTGTAGCATGTGTGTGTGTGTAACGTGTGTGTGTAGCATGTGTGTGTGTAGCGTGTGTGTTTGTAACATGTGTGTAGCGTGTGTGTGTTGTAGCATGTGTGTGTGTAGCATGTGTGTGTGTGTGTGTGTAGCGTGTATGTGTGTAGCGTGTGTGTAGCATGTGTGTGTGTGTGTGTAGCATGTGTGTGTGTGTGTGTGTGTAGCGTGTGTGTAGCGTGTGTGTGTCTCCCACCCTGCAGGGTTTGCAGCACCTCTGGTGCCAGGTCATCCTGGTCCTCCAGACAGTTCTTCAGGTCCTCCAGCGAGGCCCTGTCCTGCAGCCTCCTCCAGGCCTCCAGCATCTTAAACTTCTGCATGATCACGTCCTTCTCAGTAGCCTGGAGGTCATCCAGGTCTCTGCTCCTGAGACCCAGGAAGATGCCCACCTGGCGCCACTCTTTCCCCAGCCGTCGAGCCACTTGCAGCAGCTGTTTGTCTGTCACCTCGGGGCGCCTGATGCAGCCATCTGGACACACACACGTGCACACACAAACACGCACAGGTGTACACACAAACACGAACAGGTGCACACACAAACACACACAGGTGCACACACAAACACGCACACGTGCACACACAAACACACACACGTGTACACACAAACACGAACAGGTGCACACACAAACACACACAGGTGCACACACAAACACGCACACGTGTACACACAAACACACACAGGTGCACACACAAACACGAACAGGTGTACACACAAACACACACAGGTGCACACACAAACACACACAGATGCACACACAAACACACACACGTGTACACACAAACACACACAGGTGTACACACAAACACGCACACGTGTACACACAAACACACACAGGTGTACACACAAACACGCACACGTGCACACACAAACACACACAGGTGCACACACAAACACACACACGTGTACACACAAACACACACAGGTGTACACACAAACACGCACAGGTGCACACACAAACACGCACATGTGCACACACATATACAAAGACCCATGTACACACATGTACACATACGCAAATGTAAACACATGTACACACATGTACACAAACGCACATGTACACACATGCACATGGACACAAACACACATGTACATACACACACACAAACGCACATATGCATGCACACACACACACCACAGTGTTTATGATAGCTGTAATTTAGGATGACTTTAAATGACTTTAAATGATTTTAAAGTATTAAAATAATGTTTTAATTCAGCAGACTTCTGTAATCTGCCTAGTAACAGAGGCTGGTCACCTGACTCATCTGTCCAGCGGGATTTCTTATTGGTCATATCCTCTTCTGAAGTGCTACTTCTCTTTCTACCTATAGGAGGTCAGAGTTCACAGGAGATGTCAGGTGATGACAGAAGAGGTCAGAGTTGACAGGAGAGGTCAGAGTTCACAGGAGAGGTCAGAGTTGACAGGAGAGGTCAGGTGATGACAGGAGAGGTCGGTGGGTGACAGCAGAGGTCAGAGTTCACAGGAGAGGTCAGAGTTCACAGGAGAGGTCAGGTGATGACAGGAGAGGTCAGAGTTCACAGGAGAGGTCAGCGGTGGCAGCAGCTCATCTTGTTCTACTCACTGATGGTCCGTTTCTTCTGTGGCTCCACAGGGTCGACACAGTCCTCTGTGGAAGAACACACACACAGGTCACATACACACACAGTCCTCTGTGGAAGAACACACACACAGTTCACACACACACACAGTCCTCTGTGGAAGAACACACACACAGGCCACACAAACACACAGGTTACACACACAGTTCACACACACACACAGTCCTCCGTGGAAGAACACACACACAGGTCACACACACACACACAGGTCACCCACACAGGTCACACACAGGTCACACACAGGTCACACACAGGTCACACACACACACAGATCACACACACACACACTCACAGGTCACACACACACACACTCACAGGTCACACACACACACAGGTCACACACACACACACACAGGTCACACACACACACACACAGCCCTCCCCTCAGATACACACAGCCCTCCCCTCAGATACACACAGCCCTCCCCTCAGATACACACAGCCCTCCCCTCAGATACACACCCTCCCTGATGTTGGTGGACCAGATGGTCTGCTCTGACTCAGTGTCCATGAGGGACAGCTTGAAGGGGGGGGAGTGATCAAAGAACACTTCGAAGTACCCCTTCAGCTTGGTGGGGGCCAGTGTGAAGGGCAGTTCCTGCAACACACACACACACACACACTTTAGAGCGCAAACACAGGTCCTACCAACATATGAACACACACTCTTCAGAAACACCCACACTCCTCAGAAACACACACACTCTTCAGAAACACACTCTTCAGAAACACAAACACTCTTCAGAAACACACACACTCTCTTAAGAAACACACACACCCTTCAGAAACACACAAACACTTTTCAGAAACACACACACTCTTCAGAAACACACACACACTTTTCAGAAACACACACACCCTTCAGAAACACACACACACTTTTCAGAAACACACACACTCTTCAGAAACACACACAATCTCTTCAGTAACACACACACACCCTTCAGAAACACACACACTCTCTTCAGAAACACACACACTCTTCAGAAACACACACACACTCTTCAGAAACACACACACCCTTCAGAAACACACACACCCTTCAGAAACACACACACACTCTACAGAAACACACACACACCCTTCAGAAACACACACAAACTCTTCAGAAACACACACACCCTTCAGAAACACACACACACTCTTCAGAAACACACACCTCCGGGGTGATCTCGCCCTCTGGCTGGCTCAGTAGACGGTACGTCCTCTCATCCAGGCTGCAGGTCGGAGGTTTGTCCACCTTCTGGAACTTCCTGTTGGAGCAGCGAACTTCCTTTCCTATGTCCTGGATCGGGAACGACAGCCATCTTTATTATTATGAGGATAACTGATACCCTTAGTAGGTGAAGGACGAGACAAGAGAAAGTGAAAGTGAGGGAGAGAAGAGAAACAGTGACAAGACAAAGAAACAGAAAGATTAAGAGATAAAAGATAAGATAAGAAAAGATAAGATAGAGACGCAAAAGTTCAAAGAAAAACAATTTCTGAAGGCTAGCCAATGACAGACCTGTTTACTAGAGGTTAACCAATGACAGAACTGTTTCCTAGAAGCTAGCCAATGACAGACCTGTTTCCTAGAAGCTAACCAATGACAGAACTGTTTCCTTGTCAGTAACGAGAGAACTAATTGAAAAAAAATACCCCAAACTATTATTAATACACACAAACATTTCCCTGGTTGGGTAATTACAGCTAATATGTGGAAGACACACATTTTGTATTTAGGCAACATTAGAAACCAGACCACACTGAGACTAACACAAACACACACTCACACACACACACACACAAACACACACTCACACAGACACGAACACACACACACACACACAAACACACACTCACACAGACAAGTTCACACACATGCAGACACAAACACACGCACAATTTTAGGAACTAGTTTGTAACCTCAGAAAAACAGTGAAAACTTTGCTGTTTTATTAATATTGGAAAGTTATGTCAGAAGCTAATGTCTGAAAGTTATGACCACTAATGATAAGCTGTTCTCTACAGGAAACTCCTACACACACACACACACTCACATGTACTGCATACTCACACACACACACACATGCATACACACACACACACACATGCATACACACACACTCACATGTACTGCATACTCACACACACACACACATGCATACACACAAACTCACATGTGCTGCATACTCACACACA